>ML794461.1:224915-279722 GCA_009831015.1 Picea engelmannii | reverse complement strand
TAACAGATAAGCATAGAAAGAAGCAAGTATGCAACAACATAATATCAACAACACAAAAGTATCTAACACATCCATGGAATTGAATCAAAGCTCTTCCTATTAATTCAATAACTGTACATGGAGGTTCTTCACAGACTCTCTGCCCTTTTTCTCCTGCTGATACTGAATAATAATAATACAAATGATACAAGGGAGGGTGTCTATACTCCGTTTTCCCTCTCGAAAGGTGACTGTCTAATCTACAACTACTTTCTATCTACCAGCCTTAATTGTATTAAATGCCTTCCTAGCTATAACATAATACAATGCGCCTGGCTTTGAATGACTTTAGTAAACGGCGGCGCAACGAATACCAAGGTGAAATTCAAAATCAAAAGAAAAAAGGTTTGCTGGCTGGTCCAGCTGTACAATTCTTTTCCTCCTCGCGCTGGTTCATATGATGAATTTCGAATGTTGCGGATGCTCCTGCATCAACAAGCTAGGTATTATGGTGAGTGTCATTTCAATATTTGAGGAATTTGAGTTTGTTGAATTTAAAGTTTATTTTGATTATGTAACATCTACTTGGAAATTTTTTTCTTTGCCTTGTTTCACCAAGATGGTTGACATTGCACCCTATTAAGTGTTCACCCTTAGGGATGGGTTTGCTACTTGGAGGTCCCCTTGACGAGTCATCGTACCATTCTTGTTCATACTTTTACATTTCTTCCTCCCGCCTCCTTATCTTTTGGGATTTTTTGGGTGTATTGACCTAAGAAGGGATTGTCCCTCATTTCATGGGAAGAAGGGGTTGAAGGCCCAGAGGGAATGTAGCTGGAACAATATAAAATCCAAATCATAACCTTCCAAATGTTATTACAAAGAGGTATTTAGAACAATGAAATGTTTCTCCTAAAAAATAAAAGAAATGCAAAAGCAAACACATATATATAAATGTCCCACTTGTTGAGGGATCTACACAAAGTGTGTTACAAGCTATATTTTACCCCCATGGCACTTTGTGTACCTCTCCATTCAAGTGACATTGTGATATTTCCCCCCAAGATTTGTGGTACCCCTAGGGAGTACCCAATGTTTGGACCTTAGTTAATTAATGGCAATGAATGGGATTGGAAAAAGAATGCATTGAAAACGAAGGTGCAACACAACCTCTACAAAGGAACCCATAAATGAGACACTTTGATCCCTTGTATGTCATGAACCCCATGCCCAAAAGTCTTTCCCCCATCAATATAACCTTCTCCACATGACTTAGATAGGGTTACACTTGGGAAACACTCCTTGAGTTGAAGAATGATCCACCCAATAGGTCACCTTGTCAACCCTCCCATACCTAAACTTGGCAAATCGCATAGAGTCTTTGAGCACTTGTTTAGTTTGATGAGGTGGTTTTTGATGCACATGCTTAGGTGGCTCTTTTATCTGTTTGATTTAATTATCATGATGCATTTTAATTGAGATCCTTGGAGGGTGCATTCATTGTCTTTGCAGGACCTTTCTTGGTGGACAAATTTGGAAGAACAAGCCTAGCTTGGGCTTCCTTAGGGCTTGAATCCCACAGGTTGGATACCATGACCCACACCTTGGGAAAATAAGGAGGATGAACATTTCCTTTGGAGGAAAAAGAATACACCGTGGAGGAACTCACATGACCCCTACTAGCCCAACGTTTTTCCTTTGGAGGTTAAAACGTCACATTTGGAGGGCTTGACATCACCCTAGGGCTAGGGTTTTGGGTGATGGAGGTGTTGATGATTGATACATGGAATTTTAAGAGAGGAGGAGCCTCACCTTTATGGAGAAGGACCTAGCGCTTGGGAAGAAGGCCTTTGGGGGCCCGACGTTCCATCTCCAAGCTCAACGTCCAACTAGAAGTTCCAAAATGTCACCCCTCAAGGGGATAACATCATGTTTTAGGGTTTCTTATGTGCAATTTTTAAAGTTACAATTGAATTTATAATGTAAAGGGGGAAAAAAAGGGAAACATCTCCCTTGTTTTTTGGTTTACCCTAAGTTAAGTGGACAAACACTTTTTAGGATATTTGTATAAATAGAGATCAAACTCTTGTCAAGTTATGATATCTCTCTCACTGGAGAGAAGACATTCTTGGATGAAATTTTTGGCCCTCTTTGAGCAAATCGATTTCTCTCTCTTTTGAAAATTTTTGGATGTTATCTTGTCTATTGTGGAGCTGAAGTGGTGTGTTATTCTTCTTTGAGGTTTTTCTTGGCATTTGGATGATATTTCTTGGTAAATTAGGGTTTTGTCTTCCTAGCATTGAAATTTGTAAGGACTTTTCTGCAATAATTGGTAATTGCTTCTTGTTTCAAGTTATTCTTGTCTTAAAACCCTTGGAGGAGTATAAGGGAATACACCCTCCACCAAGTTCACTTTGATTGCTATTGGACAAGTCATTTTCCAAGGGTTGCTAGGAGAAGTACAAGGGTGTACACCCTCCTAGTTTTAGTCTTCTAGGTCTTGCATGCTCTAGGGAGTAAAATTGATTACACCCCTAGAAGAGTTGCAAACCTAGATTTAAACGCAAGACTCCATAACCCATTGGCAAGGCACTAATCATTTTTTACATTTGAGAAATAAATTACTTGCATTGGAATGTGTGATTTTACGAGATATTGAATTGTTCGAAGTGGAATCAATTATTTTCTTAAATAGCTTGATTGAGCCACTAGGACAATTTGATTGGTAAAGGATATCTTATTGTTGTTATAAAATTTATGCTACATCCATTAGGGATGCAACAAACTCATTCAAACTTCTTTCTCTTACTCACTATTCAACCATGATAAAATTGCTAAGAAACTACCATAATAATATATTAATCATTGTGCATCTTTTGGGTGGTTTACTTGTGATTTTTGGTGGTTGAATCTAGTTGTTGTATCAATTGTTTGCTACAACCATAAGGCTGACCTAATACATTGCTGATAACATCTTTTTTCAGCCCTATCTTACCATCAAAAGTTGAGTTTAGGCATTGGAATATTATCTACATGTTTTGGGCTTAATTGTCCAATAACCATTTGATGAATTTCATGGCTAATTATGCAGTTGGAATAACTTACTCATTTCTGATATAAATATGATATATGCTGCAGTTTTGGGACAGCAATCTTATCTTGTTGATTCCCCTTAGGTTTTGAGGCTTTTATTACAATACATTGTCTTGTTGTCGTGTCCTAACATTGTTTTGCAGGGACACAACCTTAGCAACCATATTTCACCTTCCAAGACCTCTTTTCCAAGTCTCAAAAAATCTCATGACTTTGACCATAGGGGTGTCCTTCTATTTTCCTCATTATCCTGTTGCAATTCCCTGAGGGTCACTCGAGATTCCCCCATTGTGGTGATTTCCATCATCACTAAAGTGAGGGGAGTACCTATCTAAGGTGACAGTGGGTAGGTATTCCCATAGTTTTCTCACCTTTGTAGATTGGGTCGGTATTTTCCCAACTTACAATCCATGTGATAACATGAAATATTGGGGCCCATCAATGATCTATTGAAATCACCAATTTTAACATTGTAGAAATACCTACACTCAAAGGACACACTTAAATAACTACAACTATAAAAATTAAATACCATAAAATGATACAACTTATATAATTTTAACAAAACCTTATAATCTTACCTAAACAATGTCCTCTCCCTCTCATTATTGGCATGGATTAAATTTAATTAGCACCATTCAACAACACTAGAAGATGATGGAAAAATAAGCAGTATTGAGTAATTCATTTGGTGTCTTCTGAGTGTTCATTTTGTACAATCACATGTGCCATCATGCTCTCCCTTTATGTGTCATATTTATAGTAACTCCAAATACATCTAATTCCTATTTTTTTATGAATTTGACTCAACCAATAAAAACATCACGCTGATGTAAACTACCTATCACATCCATTAGACCAAACTTGATATTCTTTGAAGTCGATCCCACAATTTTTGAAATAATTATAAATTATATCGAAGCAATGTTAAAAAAACAAAGTTTCATGTTCAAGGTCATCAGATATATAAAAATGATACTACATAATATCATTACAAGTATCTACAGTACTAATTCTATCACCAATGTTCTCTTGTGCATGTCTCTATACAATGTGCAAAAATATAGTAGCTTGGTTAGAATGACAATATTCAATTTTTATCTCCCTCTATGCATCAAATGTCTAGTTTTTTGTGAATTCAACCACTAACAATACCATTTCATTAGTAAATGCTTCACAATCTTATTTAAATAATAAATCGTATCACCTATCCCTATTTGAGTGCTTGACATATTTGTATACTTGATCTCTAAACTTCTGCATGAAATTTGTGATGGTAATTACATCTTCAAGTATATCAATTTTTTTGTAGGTATCCTCTTGATCCAAAAAGGATCTAGAGAATACAAAGAACAACTTAGGACTCACAGAAGAAACTCAGGAAGCTTAGAATGGTCTCAGTAGACAGAGAAAGGGAAAAAATTCAAATTTCTCAAAAACCAGTTAAAATGACATCATTGCGAAGAGCACATCGCAAGCTTTCCAACAATGCAAACAACTCATCAAACAGAGTTATGGATAGAATGATATTCATGGTCAACGTTTGGTCAACCTAGCCCAGTCAGCAGGGGGATGAGTCAACATCTGTACTGCTGACATCAGCATCAATACAGATGACGTCAACATTTGTACAACATATGTGGCATGTGCATAAGGTGAAACGTGTCATGCTGATGTCAGCATGACATCAACATGGTGACATGGAAGCACCAGAGGTTGACACATGTCACTCATATTTGGCATTTCTGGGTCATTTCATGGACCAGTAAAATTGTGCCACATGGTAGTCCATACAGCCACGTGGCAGTCCGTACAGTGACGTGGTGGCTGAAATGGTAGGTTGAGTTGGCAGATAGTGGTTGACGTGGCCCAATGGTTGGCTACCACATGGTCTAGTCATGGGCTGCCACATGGCAGTGGGAAAATTCCCAATGACAACCCGTGATTGAAATTTCAAAAACAATTAAGATTTGGTGGGTCCACCAAATCTGGCGAGACCCCACCAAATATGGCACCTGGGTGAATTCTAGAAGCATATCCAAAGTTAGCGGAACGATTTATTTCAAATATATATATAAGTTGCAACGGATAGTCCAAAAGGGGAGGCCCACGGGCTCGATCCCGGGACCTCACCCTACATTAACTCCTTCACACAAGCTCCACTAACCACTATGGCAACGGATTTTGTTGTTTACAAAGCTCACAAACAATACTTAAAACTTGCATCCTCCTAGTGTTGGAGGAGGGCGCACGTCATTACAGATGGGCATGCATTTCGAGACATATTCCTCAACATTTATTGCAGGTTGCAGGGCACTGAAACTGAGACAGAGTTTCTCTTGGGCTTGGGAGTGCCAGAGTCGGATCGAGGTGTGGAGACAATCATTTTTGGGTAATTTGACACCGCGAATTCAATGGTGTTGCTTGTTTTCTGATCTAAACAAAACTTCTACAGCTTGATTTCAGAATGAGGTATACTTATGTATTTTGCCAAATTCTTTTGTTGAGTTAATAAGAAGGCCTACCCATTTGAGAGCAGGACCTGAAGACGTAGTCCACCAGGGACGAACTTCGTTATCAAGTTTTTGTGTTAAGATTTGATGCTATGTCTCTTCATTATTGAGTTTTTCCTTCTTTAATGGTGCACTTTAATTTATTCTTATTTAATGCAATTCTTTATAAGTCAATCGATGAAAAGATCCTGGATCATGTTGGTATCAAATCAATCATCTTTGACTTGAATTGTTGAGTGTGATGTGAATTCTTACTAGAGCCAAGCATAAGCAGGGTGAAGGAACTCTTAATACTTTCAATCCTGAAGTTGGTCATGCATCCTGAAGGAAGAAAATGGCAGAAGAGGACAAGCGTGATGAACATGAGAAAAAATTCCATATGGTCTTTTATCACATGTCATAAATGGTCGAACGAATGTATGGGGACTACGCGAAGAGGATGAAGAAGAAAGGGAAGAAAAATGAATCACATGTTGACGATGATGCTTCGGTAGACCAAGGGGCTGGAGGAGACCCTCCCGAGCCTCCATCTTCATCGTCAATTTCTAGTTCTTCTTCCTCTGAGGATTCTCATCATTCTCATCATTCTAGCCATAAAGCCTCTTTTGAGAAACCATTATTAAAGATTGATGTAAAATTTTCTTTACCTATGTTTAATGGAGATGCTAATCCTGAAAATCTATATAATTGGATCCGACAGGTTGAAGTATATTGTCGTGTTAAAGATATTGATGAAGAGGAAGTTAAAGTGAAATTGGCTTCTCTTCAGTTGGAAGGCACCGCTCTCGTATGGTGGGAGAGAAAACTTCATAACATAAGTAAGTGTGATAATATTCTTTCCTCATGGTCGGAATTTAAATCAGCGATAAGGAAGAAATTTTATCCATTGGTTATTTACATAAAGCAATGATGGAATGTAAAACTTCAAGGCAAAGTAAAGGTCAAATTGTACAAAGTTTCACAGAAGAATTTAGGAAGAAATCTCTTGCATTAAACATTCCTTTGGATTCTTATGAAACTTTAATGAAGTATATTGGCACACTTCAAAATCATATTCGCCATACTTTTCTCTTGTTTAACACCACCAATCTTGACAAAGTTTGTGTGCAAGCCACTCACCTTGAGAACAGGGGAAAGCATGTTCAAGAAGATCCCACAAAGAAACCTTCCAATATCCCACATAATCCATTTAAGCAATTTAAAAGGAAGGACAAGAAGACCACCACAATGACGAGAGAAGGAGGAAAGCCATATTGCACTCATTGCAAGAAAAGATGTCACAATGATGAACATTGTTGGAAACTGCATCCAGAGAAGAGATCGAAACAGTTCGGTGGAAAGGGGAAGACAAAAACCATTACTACAGTGCAACAAGATCTTGGTTTCGATTCAGGAGACGAAGGAAAGATCACAACAGTTGGAGTACAAGGTAAATATTCCCTTCATGCTATTTCAAATTCCAATAATGAATCTCATGATGATGAACGAAACAGGAATGAATTATTTCACATAAGAGTTGTATCTAAACACACTAAGATAGATACATTATTTGATATGGGTTGCCAAGTAAATTTGATATCTGAAGCACTTGTCAAAAAGATGGGTCTTGAAATGAAACCACATCCAAAGCCTTATCCTCTTGTTTGGGTATGTGATAATGAAAAACTTAATGTCACCAAACAATGTAGGGTCAGATTTGCTATTGCTTCAAAGTTGATTGATGAAGTGGATTTGGATGTTGTATCACTTGATATATGTGGCATAGTGTTGGGGAGTCCTTATCTTTATGATAGAAAAGTAGTCTTATTTTGTCATAAGAACAAATACCACCTTACTAAGGGGGGAGTGGAATATATTGTTAGATCTCACAACATGAGGGTAAATAAAACACTTGTTAGTGCAGGACAAATGAAGAGACTCATAAACAATAAGAAAAGATATGTACTCATGGTCATAAGAGAGAAAGATGTCAGAAAATCCGACGCTTTCCAAGGATGTGATCCTTCTCATAAGAAAGAATTAATTGATAGTGTTTCTAAGTATGATGATATTTTCCAGGAACTAGATGGATTACCTCCTAAGAGGGAAAGCCAACATGAGATACATATTCAACATGATTCTCCTCTTCATGATGTGGGCATGTACAAGATTTCAGTTGTGGATATGACAGAGATCAAGAAGCGGGTACAAGGCTTATTGGATCAAGGGGTCATTAGGCCCAACTCATCTCCTTGTGGTTCTCCGATCCTGATGGTGCCAAAGAAAGATGGCACATGGAAAATGTGTGTCGATTACCGAGCCTTAAATAAAATCACGATGAAAAATCGATACCCTCTTCCTAGTATAGATGATTTACTTGATAAGTTAAAGAATGTTGTTTATTAAACTACGTTGGATTTGCGTAGTGGATACCATCAGATCAGGGTTGCAAAACATGATGCATGGAAGACTGCCTTTAAAACCAAACGAAGATTGTTTGAGTGGTTAGTTATGTCGTTTGAGCTCTGTAATGCTTCGACAACTTTCATGCGTGTGATGAATGATGTATTCAGGGATTTCCTAGATGATTTTGTGATTGTATATTTAGACGAAATTCTTATTTTTAGCGGGACTTGAGATGAACATGTGAGGCATGTAAAGAAAGTATTGGATACTTTGCAAAGGGGAAATTTGTATGTAAAATTTTCTAAATGTGAATTTGGCAATACTTCACTTGTGTAATTAGGTCATATTGTAGGGGGGGGAAAATTAAAAATTGATCCTTCCAAGATTGATGTAATTGAAAATTGGCATGAGCCCAAAAGTGTAACTGAGATACAAAGATTCTTAGGTGTAGTCCAATATTGGAGGAGGTTCATTTCAAACTTCTCCTTTATAGCAGCTCCTTTGCATGCCTTAACCAGTGTGAAGAACACTTTTCAGTGGGAAGGAAAGCAACAAAAATATTTCGACACTTTGAAGGAAAAGATCAGTACCACACCAGTATTAGCACTGCCAAATCTTCAACATCCCTTTGAGATCAAGATAGATGCCAGCGGATACGCCATGTGTGTAGTATTGATGCAATATTGTAAGCCTATCTGTTACCACTCTGAAACTTTTAACTAAGTTTTTGTTAACTATCCTACATATGATAAAGAGTTTTATGCATTAGTTCAAAGTGTAAATAAATGGAAGCACTACTTGTTAGGGAAGGAAACAATCATACATACAAATCACCAACCCTTACAGTATCTCCAAGCAAAAAAAAAACTGCAACAATATCGACACTACAGATGGATGGGTTTTCTACAACAATTTCATTTGGTAATCAAGTACAAAAAGGATACAAGTAACAAGGTAGCTGATATGCTTTCTAGACATCCTATTGTTGCTTCTATTATTTTGAAGAATACTTCTTTATCTCATGATATCTATGTGGAACAATATGCCATTGATGAAGATTTTAAAGAAGTATATGAGAAGCTAACCCACGGTGCATAGGTAGAGAACTATTGTCTGCAGGGAAAACTACTCTACCATCTTGGAAAGTTATGTATTCCTACAAGTGAATGAGTCCATGTAATACGAGAAGCTCACACTTCTCTTGTGTTTAGGCATTTCAGGGTAGGAAAAACTATGGCTCGTTTACAGAGGTTTTGTTACTGGCCTCAAATGAATGAAATTGTAACTAAATATGTAAAGGGGTGTGTGATGTGTTCTACTGGTAAACCCACTAATAGAAAACTGGGGCTATACTCACCACTACATGTTCCATCCCATCCATGGGAAAGTATCTCCATGGATTTTGTAGGGGGTTTACCAATGTTAAAAGGGGGTCATGACTATTTGTATGTTGTAGTGGATAGGTTCAGCAAGATGTGTATCTTGATGCCATGTAAAAAACAGATCATTGTTGAGCAGACTACCAATCTCTTCTTTCAGTATGTTCGGGTTCACTTTGGGTTACCCACATCCATTATCTCAGATCGAGATACTCGATTCCTTGGGGATTTTTGGACAATCTTGTGGAGAATGATGGACACCAAATTGAAGAGGAGCATTTATTTCCATCCACAGACTAATGGACAAACAGAGGTGGTAAACCGAATAGTGGTACTTTTGCTTTGAGGCTACTTCAGTAAGCATCCCAAGTTATGGGATGAACAGATACCATTTGTACAACATGCTTATAATCGAACCTTACATTTCTCTACTCAGTGTTCGCCTTTTGAGACATGTTTTGGGTACCTACCTAAAGTTCCTTTGGACTTGATGTATGGGAGAGATGTTGATTCAAATGAATAAAGAAAAGAGGACAGAGCCCTCAAGTTCATCCAGAGGATCCAGCAGGTGCACTGGGAAGTCAGGGAACATTTGGAGAAAAGTCAAGCACAGTATAAATCTCGGCATGACAAGCACAGGGTTGATCATCAGTTCCAGGTTGGAGACCGGGTATGACTTCACATCAGCAAGTAGAGATTGAAGGGTGAAGGAAATAAACTCAAGCCCATTCATTATGGACCCTTCACTATGTTAGAGAAAAGTGGTACCAATGCTTTTTGTCTAGATATTCCACCTTATATGTATATTTACTCAGTTGTAAATGTAGAGAAATTGAAACTTTTTTAGCCTCCCATGATCATGGGTCAGGTTGAGGAAGTTTCAATACCTTCAGTTGATGAGTTTGCTCCTGAGTACTTGGATGGGTTAAATGAAGATATCATCATGGACAGAAGGATGAGGACTTCATGTAGGGGTGATGTTGATTATTTTGAATAGGCTTAAGGGGAACACATCCAAGAAAGGCAAAGTGGATTGAGAAGGACAAGGTGATGGAACTTTTCCCTCACTTATATGTTGATTGATGAAATCTTTTGGTGGTCCAAAAATCTCTCAGTGGGAAGGCGTGATCCAAAAAGGATCCAGAGAAACCAAGAATAGATCAGAACTTGTAGAAGCAACTCAGGAAGCTCATAATGGTCTCAGCAGACAGAGAAAGGAAAAAAATTCAAAGTTATAAAAACCCAGTGAAAATGAAACAATCGTGAAGAGAACGTCAAAAGATTTCCAACGATGCAAATGGCTCATCAAATAGAGTTATGGATCAACAAATATTCATGGTCAAAAGTTTGGTCAACCTAGCCCAGTCAGCAAGGGGATGAGTCAGCATCTATACTGCTGACATCATCAATAGTACGGATGATGTTAGCATCCATACAAGATACATGGCATGTGTAGAAGGTGACATGTATCATGATGACATCATCATGGTGACATGGCAACACTAGAGGCTGCCACGTGTCACTCATATTTGGCATTTATGGGTCATTTCGTGGACCAGTAGAATTGTGCCACATGGCAGTCCATACAATGATTTGGTAGCTGAGTTGGAATACAGTGGTTGATGTGGCCCGATGGTTGACTGCCACGTGGCCCAGTCATGGGCTACCATGTGGCAGTGGGAAAATTCCCAATGACAACCCGTGATCGGAATTTCAAAAAAAATTAAGATTTGGTGGGTTCGCCAAATCTGGCGAGACCTCGCCAAATATGGAACCCGACCGAATTCTAGAAGCATCACCAAAGTTAGCGGAACGATATATTTCAGATACATATATAAGTTTCAACGGATAGTCCAAAAGGGGAGGCCTGCGGGCTCAACCTCGGGACCTCCCCCTACATTAACGCCTTCACACAAGCTCCGCTAACCACTATGGCAACGAATTTCGTTGTTTAAAAATCTTGCAAACAATACTTAAAACTTGCATCCGTCCAGTGCTGAAGGAGGGCGCGTGTGGGTATGGATGGGCATGCATTTTGAGATAGATTCCTCAACATTTATTGCAAGTTGCAGGGCACGAAAACTGAGACATAGTTTCTCTTGGGCCTAGGAGTGTCAGAGTCGAATCGAGGCGTGGAGACAGTCATTTTTGGGTAACTCAAGGCCACGAATTCAATGGTGCTGTCTATTTTCTGATCTGATCAAAACTTATGCAACTTGATTTCAAAATGAGGTATACTTATGTATTTTGCCAAATTCTTCTATTGATTTAATAAGAAGGCCTACCCATTTGAGAGCAGGACCCGAAGATGTAGTCCACCAGGGACAAACTTCATTATCAAGTTTTTTGGTTCATATTTGATGTTATGTCTCTTCATTATTGAGCTTTTCCTTCTTTAATGGTGCACTTTAATTTATGTTCATTTAATGCAATTCTTTATAAGTCACTCGATGAAAAGATCTCGGATCACCTCTGAATAGGATCTGCAATTTAAAACCACATTTATGTTTCTTCCACTTCACCATGTTATTTTTCAATCCAAGGTTGGAAAGATCAATAGGAAATTTTCTACCAAAGAGTGATAGATTACCACAATCATAACAGTTTTTCCTCCAACACATTTTTTTTGTAGAAAACATCTCCAATGCTTCCATTGCATAATATGAGGGAAATAAATTCATGAACATATGAAGGATATAGGTCACCTAGAAAATAAATTTTATAAAGTCTTGCAAGGTCTCATAATACAATTGAAATTCCAAATGGTAACAATAACATGTGTCATGAATAAAGGTTGCCCAAATATACCAAGGTTTTGACTTGTTGAATATGTTAATTGTAATTTGAACCCTGTGATTACTTTGCTTGAACATTTACAACAACTCGGCTTGAGTGAATTCTAATATATGTTTTTTGTGACTTTCACATATTCGTCAAGATACTCATCGATGTACAACCTACTTCTCAATTGGTGGAACATGAGAGTTTGATTCCCAAAATGCTACTTTCTAATGATACTCAGACTCGAAATAGAAGGAATCTTATGACTTTGATGAAAGGGAAAGTTTAAACAGAAGGAATCCTATGTGTGAACAAAAATAAGCAAGAGGCAAGAGGAAAGGACAAAAACAAGGATGCAAGGAAAACAAAAGAAAGAATTGGCATAAGGCAACCACAACAAAGCGTCAAAACTGAAGCAACGGAAGCGTGAAGAACAAACAAGTAAGGAAAGCAAGGTATAGATAAAGTTAGTATGTGATTTGATATGTAGATACAATAAATCCATGAAGTATGACATCCCCAAGAAGTTAATGGTACTTGAATAATGATTTGATAAAGATCTTGGTCTTAGGTTTGTATAAAGGCTAGATTTACCTAAGTTGAAATTTTGAAATTATATGTACCTAATGTAAGCTTGATGAGGCATGTATTCCCATAATTTGTTAAGTTAGTGGTACTCTAAAAACCACTTTGTAATGGTTTATGGTTAGTTTAAACCACTGATATAATGAAATCCATGAGATAAAATTTTCTCAATAGTGGGTAGAACAACTAACTTGGGGTAGTCCACATCTGATAGAAACGTTGATGTGAGGTAGTCAACAAGATTTCAAATCATGAAAAATGGGCTTGTGTATTTGAGCATGAAAAGGAGATTGCAAGTCGTGGAAAAGAATCTTGCATGACAAAATATGAAACAAAAGTTTGTGAGATGATAGGGAACACATGGATAGGAGTCCATGAAGAGTTTTTTTTCCTTGGGAATCTGATGCAAGAGCATTGAGAGCATGGCTACAGGTATGTCAAAAAACCCCAAGATGAGGATCAATATGATGGTGATGTATGGGGAATAAAGGTACATCTATGCAGAACATGACGAAAAAATAATTGATGAACCATGTACGAGAAAGAGTTTCCTAGTGAATTGGCAAATATAGCGGTCGGTGACCCATGTATTCCGGTGGATGGCTACTCTTTTATACGGAATTAAATAAACATTTTTATGGTTGTAGGCACAATAAGATCACATAAAAAGAAGTAAGAATAAAAAAGATCGAAAAAGACAGAAGATGTGAACAGAGATAAAGGTGAAGGAATCAGTTCAAAGGACCATGCAAGAGAGAAAAGGGGAGTATGATAAATAATTCCTACTTGATGAATAATCAATCTTGTAATGTTTAAATGAATAAATTATATGGTTTGTAATGAGGTAAACTAAATTCTAGAAAGTCTACGTAGGAATGAGCGATGGAGAGAAATGAGTAGGTGTAGGGATGAATATTGTTGAGAGAAACATGGAGATATTGTGGAGAGATCACAGGGGTTAATTATGGATATGGTTGTGTATTCGTTTGAACTAATTATATAATTATGAAATAATTTTGATGGTCACCTATAGTTATATAAGGGACCATTTGTACACTAGGTATACATATGGGAATGATTAATTAATAAAATTTCCCCTTTGGGGGATTTGGGAGCATATTTCCTAGTTTCCCTTGCTTTGCATAAAGTAGTGTCTATGTGTGTATTTTTTTTTCACTGTGGCTATGATAGCATCATTAATATATTATGAGCTATAGAATATTACTTAAGATCATATGACCCATTCCTACTACACAAAATCTCTTAATGATTCCCATATCCCACTAAGAGGCCAATGGTTCAGGATTGTGTCATTGTTTGAGGCCTAGTTCAAGGAACAAGACCCTAGAATATTCATTTTAGGCCAAAGTCCCAAGACCCATTTCTTGTGTGAAAAAATTCATAATGTTTCCCATATCCCACTCAAGGATAAAGCTAATTTCTAGAGGGCATTTGTGGTGGTTCGAGGATTTTTTATGTCCCATAAAACTAGTAATATTTGTTTAGGGATTAAGGACTTCATTTTCCTCACCCTATCATGGTCAAGGTTCTTAGACTCATCCCTACTAAAAAAACTCTTAATTACATCCCTATCCCACTCATATGCAAAATATCCCTTTTAGAGGGCTCGTGTTGTAGTCTAAGGACTTGATCATGGCCCATTAACCCAAGAGTCTTTGTTTAGGGTTTAATTCTCTGTATTTCTCCCTCAACAATGGTTAATACCTCAAGACCCATCGTGGACCCATCCCCTATGCACAAAATGTTGTAATGACACCCATATCTCACTAAGAGGACAATGATCCCTATGGAGGACATGCTATGTGGTGTTTGGTGTTGTTTATGGTACTTGATCCCTAAAGGTTTCATCCAAGGCCCAAGGGATTTTTTTTCCTCCCTTGACCATGGCCAATACCTTAAGACACATATTTAATGCATAAGACCTCATAATGGTACATGCATTCCACTTAAAGGCCAAAGATCACCTATAAAGGGCATATGTTGTGGCTCAAGGTCATATTCATGGCTAATGAGTCCTAAATATCCATTTTTGGTGTAAGGCACTTGTTTTCCTCCATTGACTATGGTTAATGCCTTAAGGCAGATCCCGACTACCCAAAATCTCTTGATTGTGTCCATATCCCACTTGTATGCCAAATATCCACTTTGATGGGTCTACGTTGTGGTTTGATGCCTTGATCATGATCCATTAGCTCAAGAATATTATTAGGGCATAATTCCCTTTATTTATCCCCCAATAATGGTGTCACTGATCCCTAGTGCATAAAGCCTCATATTTGTGCCCATGTTCCACTCTAAGGAAAATTATCTACTATACACAACATGTTTTGTGGTTTGTGGACTTGTTCATGGCCCTTGGTCCCTAGAAGCTTCATATAGGCCCTAAGGGCCTTATTTTCATCCCTTTCCCATTAACAAGGCATTAAGACCCATCCCTACTGTCAAGGGCATTATAATAAAACCATATTCCACTTACAGGTTGAATATCCACTTTAGAGGGATTGTGTTATGGTTTCAAGCCATGTTCATGGCCCATGAGCCCTAAAAGATTCAATTAAATACTTTTCCCTTGTCCCCCCACCTTACAATGGTCAAGTCGTCAAGCGTTTCTACTCACTAGCATTTTTATTGACTTGGTTGCTTCGGATTTATATTTGG
The DNA here is from genome assembly GCA_009831015.1 of Picea engelmannii. Lineage (NCBI taxonomy): Eukaryota > Viridiplantae > Streptophyta > Pinopsida > Pinales > Pinaceae > Picea > Picea engelmannii. Next base: position 264,328 of record ML794461.1, on the reverse strand, counting down.
AATCACAACCCTAATGATTTGGTTTGTGAAACTACATACACACATATAGATCCAACTATGTAGATTGTGTGTGTGTGTGTGTGTGTGTGTGTGTGTGTGTGACTGTGTAGTTCTTTGTAGCCATTTCAAAAAAATATGTATGGTGGACTAATATAGACCAAGATCTACAATCTTAAAAAAATAAAAATTATTATGTTTATGCCCTCGAACCCTACACTAATACTTACCTTCTCATTTCATGGCTATGCTCACTTTCTTAATTTAAAAAAAATATTAAATTTAAATTGAAAATTTGAAAAAATAATGAGAAAAAAACATTCTCTATAATTGTAGAAATTATTTTAAGGAAATTCCATCATTTAAGTACTCAACCACTCCATTGATGGGATCATATGCATTATATTTTGTAGAAAAAGTAGCATACCACACTTAGAAAAACTATAATTTCACATAGTCTATACAAAACTTCCATAAATAAAAATTACATGTTTTGAAAGATTTTGATTTCCTACATTTCATATTCTTACACCATATTCAAATTAGTTGTGAAAGTACCTTGAAACATCCCTCCAATTCAATAGATTATTGCCAGCAATGCGTCACGAGAGACCATCATTAACTTGCACTCACCCACAATAAACATACTAACGACCATGATCTAGTCGCCATAACATCTTCCCACAAAGTCACTTATGATAGACAAAATCCTTCTAAACAATTCTTTAGATGCATCTTGACTTCACTCTCTACCAAAGGAAAACTACCTCCTCACTTTTATTGGCCACTAAAAAAATATTTTTCATTGTAGAAGAAACCCTATTGGGGTTTGATGCATGCTCCACACAAGTGGGAGTGAGATGGAAAATACCTCTCATCCTTATCGACTCTCATTCATTTGATTCCTTTATTATGGCCTAATGGTTAAGAAAACATGTTTCATTCTAGGAGGTCACACATTTAAATCCATAGGGGGGTAGGGTATGTACACTTCCGTAAACTTTAGCAGTCTAATTGTTACATGGAGGAGGCCCCTTGTCTCACAAACAAGGGGGTCTCATACATCAATTTGGTGTTTGACTTGACTACGACCTTAAAGTTAAATTATTATTATTATTATTATTATTATTATTATTATTATATGTCCCTTGGTTACTTTGTTATAACAAGTTAAGAAAGACATTTTCACAAAAAAACCTTTTGATGAGGAAATTACTTATACACACCAAAATAAATGGGTATAACTTGTGTTTCTTATGGAAGATCAACATGGTGAAAAGAAGGTCAAAAATAAAAAAAAATAAAATTAATTCTAGTTATTTTTTCAACATTATAAATTTAAACATGAAAATGAATATGGTTAAAATCATGGATAATATTCACAATAAAACTAATAATTAAATTAATCCAAAACTACTTTACTATATATAACTTTTTAAATTTTGTATAAAGTGATTTTAAAAAAAAATCAAAATCATTTCTTTTAACATTCTCCATTTTTAATAATATAAATACAATAATAACACTTTTTAATTTAAATTATATTTGATTTAAAAAATATAAAACTCAATTTCCTAAATTATTTATTTGATAAATTGTAAGAAAAAACATCAATATAATAATGAAAGAAAAAGCATCAATATAATAATGAAAAAACAAACATGAAAACTCTCATTAGACTATATCTATTACAAACATGAAAACTCTCATTAGACTATATCTATTTTTTTTTCAAACACTGGTTAATAAATTCTAATTTTTTAACTTTTCCAATAAAATTGAAAAAGTTTTCAAAATTTTATTCGATGATAAAAAGTATCCATTACATTTTTTTTTTTTTGGTTGATTTTCAAAACCAAACTTGCTTTACATTCATCATATTTATTGTTTTTTAAGATTTCAAATTTTTAATGATTTTTTCAATAAGAATTGGAGAAGTTATAAAAAAATTATTAAACAATAAAAATGTATCTATGATTTTTATTTATTTATTTTCAAAACCAAACTTGCTTTATATTAGGAAAAAATGCCTAGCATTTATCCAGATATGAGGGTGAGGGTGATGGCGAGGTGAAGAATAATAAAGAAAACTTAATATGAGGGTGGGGTGGTGGGAATAATAGAGAAATAAATTTTCTCTAGTATTCCCCACACCCCCACCCTCACGCTCCTATGAGGAAAAAATTCCTAGCATTTTTTCCTCATATGACTCTTAAGGTATCCATGACTCTTTTTATTGATTTTCAAAACCAAACTTGCTTTATATTGAGGAAACAATGCCTAGCATTTATCCACATTTAAGGGTGAGGGTGATGGTAGGGGTGCGGGGAATAATAGAGAAAACTTAATATGAGGGTGAGGGTGAGGGTGGGGGAAATAATAGAGAAAACTTATGTGAGGGTGGGGTTGGGGAGAATAATAGATAAAACTTATTACATTTTTTCCTCATATGACTCTTAAGGTATCCATGACTCTTTTTATTGATTTTCAAAACCAAAGTTGCTTTATATTGAGGAAACAATTCCTAGCATTTATCCACATATGAGGGTGAGGGTGATGGTAGGGGTGCGGGGAATAATAGAGAAAACTTAATATGAGGGTGAGGGTGGGGGTGGGGAGAATAATAGAGAAAACTTGTGTGAGGGTGAGGGTGAGGGTGGGGGTGCGGGTGGGGGAAATAATAGAGAAAACTTATGTGAGGGTGGGGTTGGGGAGAATAATAGAGAAAACTTATTAAGTTTTCTCTATTATTCTCCGGACCTCTACCCTCACCCTCACCCTCATCTAGATAAAATTAATAAATAATATTAGAATATTTGTTTATTAGTATTATAGTATTGAGATAAATAATATTTTGATAATTTATTTATGTATTTAATTATTATATTCATTATTCTTGTAATAATAAGATAAATGATATTTTGATAATTTCTTTATAAAATGAAATATTATAAAAAAAATTGAAGAAAAAGATTACAATTTTTATTTAAATGACAACTTATTTTCTAGGCGAGGCTCAAAGAGTTTAGTATCTAAAACTGATAATAAGAATTTAAATCCATAAAACCATACCTAAAATCAAAAAACAATAAGAAGGACACATAAAGAGATGGCCCATAACAAAAGTGTCGGAATAAGACTCAAGGCCATATTATTTTCATTAATTGGGTAAATGATTTTTATATAGTAAGATACAAAAATGTTCTCAAGTTCCAAGTTAAATTTAACTGTGACAAAAAGTGTTTGGAGATGAAATTAGAGAGAGGTGTTCATGATTTATTTAAGTTAGTTTTTCTTGATTTAGTTTGAAAGCATATACACTTTCATTTGTGTAGGAATAACCACATAGAAGAAGCAAACTCATGATGAGTTGGGGGAATGGCGAGATTTGTTGTGGCTAAAAATTGTGCCCGAAAAGAGATGTTGTAGTCCACTAATGCCTCTTGGTTTAGGAACGGTGCGAGGGAGGGTACTAGGGAGGGATCTGGCTGACTAGGAGAACAATCCTTATTGATGAGTGATCCTCTAGATCTATAGTTGTAACTACTAGAAAGAGTTTGTTTGTGCTGGTAGATGGTGTTGGACCACTGTTACTGCTATGTTGTAGAATGAATACCCTTCAAATCATGCAGATACTTATGGTTGATGTTACATCTACTTGCTAGAGAAAGGTTTCCACTTTACTTTGGGAGTGAAGCATGGGTTGTGTTGATGAGTAGATCATTGTGGAAGGGAACACTCCAAGAAGCCCAATATGAACTACTATTATTGACTATGTGTAGCCCATGTGGGGCACAAAGCCAAGAAACCGGAGCTACAAATATCTTCTTGCTAGAGAAAGACTTCCACTTCAAGTTCCGAAGTAACATAGGGGAATAACTAAAAGCAAGTTCATTTCTTAGATCTAAATGTGATGGCACACTCCAAAGAACCAAATTTGAACTATCATTGTTGAGTATGAGTACTCTAGGTGAGGCAAGGAAACAAGAAACCAGGTCTACCAGATATGAATGTAGATATGAATACATCTACTTCCATGCGGAAAAGAAAAAGAAATCTCAGTGTATCCATAGTCATAGTCCATACCTCCATGCTGCATCTTAAGAGCATGTGCAACTACAAACAGTCCAACCTCAAGAGTCATGAATCATGTACTATGCGGGAGAAATACCTAGTGATTGTTGAAGCTTGAGGTACACATTGTTAAGTGTAGAACAAGATCACGTTGTAAAGTGTATATACATTGTCATGATTAGTGCATGGTCTAAAAATTCCCTAAATCATTTTAGAAAAAAACACACTTTGTTTGAAATATATAATTTATTTGAGTGATAGTGTTAATTAAGAAAATTCTTGTTAAAGAACTGTGAAATCTTGGTTTTATTATTAAATGATCTAATAACATCATGGCTAAGACCTTAAAGCTAATAGAAGAAAATATTAGCTCACCATGTACATTACAATTTTCATAAAAAATAGAAACCACTCTAAATGCCAATGATAAATACCACTATAAATGTAAATGATAAATAGAAAAATAGAAGGTTCATGAGCATTCTTATAAAAAAATATTCCAGACACACCCAAGTTATATAATAAATGAGTTTTAACATTCCAATGAATAGATCCCAAACTAATTACATGGAAAAAATGAAAATATCAAGCATGAAGAAGCAATGGTGTGTTGGTATCTTGGTTGCAATGTGGTTGGTACTAATATATCCCATAGAAGTTTGGTAAGAAAAGAGGGGAAACCCCACGATGATTGTATGGAGCAATAAGGCTCTAGGTGAAAACCCGTAAAACCAAATACCCATTTGAACAATGTTTCAAGTGGTGTGAAACTCTATTTAGATAAGATGTGCAAGGTATAAAGAAAAAAAGATTGACCTGTAGAATACGGCCACAATGAATGAGCGAAATATCGCCTCAGAGATTAGAATTTCAACTGCGTAACTAGGGTTTCAAGAAACCCTAAAAAAAGGGCCACAATGAATGAGCAGAATATCGCCTCTAAAGAGATTAGAATTTGAAAGGGTTTCAAGAAACCCTTTAATGTAGATCTAGAACCGTCTTATTTCCTCCCTCCATGGGAGCCATGGTGCTCGAGGATTGAACTTTGAAACACTCTCAAAAACCACCCTCTCCTGTTCGTCAAAACCATTCTTTGTCCTTTTCAAAACCTCTGTCGCTGTACGCACCTCGTCCACATATGTAGTATGTGACGTGGATGGCGTGTGTTGTTTATTCTTTTTATCTGACATGTATAGTGCGTTGGGTTTATTACGCCGAAAGGCGTATACCTATTGACAATGGGCACATTTAATATGTTTTTAGTACTTAATCAGTTTTGTATGGACAAGATTAAATATTGTTGGAATATTCTTAGTCGTCCCAATAAATCAATGGTTGTGATTTCAACCACTAACTTCCTCACTATTATAAAGACATCCGTTTACATGTTTATTTTTTTACTTTTACTTAATCATATTTAAAATTTACTATGATGGCTAGCTGATTGCCACCTCTGAGTGATTAACGTTTCATTTTCTAAATAGCCCAAGTTTACCAGCCACGATTTTTACTCCAACTATTATTTACTGGGCGGGATTTTCCTGCCTGGAACTCTTACCGCGTCGGTTATTTAATGCACAGGGTTCTGCGGTTATTTAATGCCCAGGGCTCAGTTATTTCAGCGTTCACCAGCCACGAGTGACTTGTAGTTGTGCTAGTTTAATTTATCTGACTTGTAGGTGAAACTCGGTTACCACTTACACGTGTTCAATCACTTTTGAGTCAGGGTTGATAATTTTTAATGGTAACTTTAAAATGCAGTTGTTTTATGTTTTGATTATTTTTTAATGGTAATTTGAAAATGCATTCTGAATTCTAAATGTTTTAAGTTTTGTTTATTTTTTGGGTTATATTATTTATTTGGTGAGAAATTGTTAAATCTACATATTTGAGTAGTTAAATCTGTATAATCTTAGTGTTCTAAGAGTTTTTCAAAACATTGAATCCATTTATATATTTAGAAATGGAATTTAAATAATAAAAAATGTGATTTTACTAAGATTTATATTATTCAAATTCCAACTAAAAATACCAAAACCAAAAATTTAAAACATTTAGACAACATCTTTAAAAATACTAAGTATACTCTTAAAATTAGATTATTTAATCATCATATTACTAAATCCAAATGCTTTGTATGGTATTTACAAGGTTATTTTTTATTTATTAAGTAATTTGGGTTTGGAATTTTTTTTTTTTAAATTTATATTAATATATAGCAATAAACAATATTGGGACTCGGACACCTCTTGCCACAGGATGAGTTGGAGAAAGATGATGAGGAATGGGATATAGAGATTGAACATGGGCCTATAAAATCGTTGAGCGGAAGGAGTCTTTTGTCCCACAAACAAGGGGTTCTCATACACCAATTTGGTGTGTTAAAAATAGATTATTATTACTATTACAATATATCTTATTAATATTAAAAAAATATTATAATTCTATTAATATTGAAATAATTATTATAATAAAATTAATTAATATTAAAAATTAATATAACAAGATAAAATTTATTTTATAATTTATAAAAATCAATAAAAATTTTAAAAGTTTAATTATCTTAATTTATTTAATGGAATAACTTAATAAGAGTAGACAAATTCAACATGTAAGTTGGATTTTGAGTTTTTGCTTAAATAATGAGAGGAGAAGATTTATCTTACTCACATGTCTTAATGGAAAAAATAGACAACATTCATTTAGTAGAATGTTTAGAGTATAGCTATATATTATAACTTGATTAAAATAATAAAAATAATATATTATGAGGTTAAGTAATTTGTTTAAATAATTATTATAATAAAATTAATTTATATTAAAAATGATAGTAAACTTAAGATAATAACCTGGTTGCAGGTATCTTTTTGGAAGGAAGGTTTAAACATTCGATAGATCCTGTCAAGTTATTGAATTTTTATTCCCCTTATAAAGATAGAGAAACTTTTTGGAATCAACTTCTCGTCTCTGGATTACTTGGTGAAGATAATCTAATCATAGGCGGCGACCTTAATTTTACTCTTTCTGCCAGGGAAATCTGGGGTGATCAAGCTCGGATGGACCCTTTGGCAGATTTTTTCTCCAACTTACTTCAAAGCACAGGGTTAATTGATCTTCACCCATTTGTTATGACTCCAACTTGGCAAAATGGCAGGCTTGGCTCCACAGGTATCTCTAAGAGGCTATATCGCTTCCTTTTAGCACCCAATCTCCTTGACTCTCAACTAAAATTCTGCTCCTGGGTGGTTGCTTCTACAATATCATATCATAACCTGATTTGTTTACAAGTTGGAGGGCTTTCATGGATTGTTGCGTCCCCATTCAAATTCAATAACACTTGGCTAGAAGATCCAGACTTCAACTCTTTAGTCCAAGCTTCCTGGGATGAGATGCGAAATTGGTTTGATAGTTCTTCGTTACTTCTCCTTTGCGATAAACTAAAACACCTAGAAAGATCTGTCATCAAATGGCAGACACTTAAAAAGTTGCATCTTAATGAAGATTTGAATTCCATTGATCATCCGATTAATGCTCTCTTTGATAAGTACCCCTCTCAAATCTTTGAGCAAACAGACTTGGATTTATTAAAATCGCTCTCACAAAGGAAGGTTGAAATACTCTCTATAGAAGAAGCCACCTGGAGACTGAGAAGCCATCCCATCTAGATTGAGAAAGGCGACAAAAATACCAAGTTTTTTCACAAATTTGCTTCTTAGCGGAGTAGCCACAACACGATATGGGACCTCTCTGATGAGGATGGGAAATTGATTTCTACTGATGATGGAATTAAGAAGATGGCTTACAACCATTTCAAAACATAGTACAGAGCACATGTCACAGAAAACATTGATCTTCAACTTGAAGTCTTAAAGATTGTTCCAAGGTTTTTCAATGATGAAGATAATTTGGAGATTGGAAAGCCTGTTCAGATTTCTGAACTACAAGATATAGTTAACAAAATGCCAAGAGAGAAAATTCCTGGTCTAGATGGCTGGTCTCGGGAACTGTTCTCTCATTTCTTTGATGTCATGGGTGAGGATTTACTAAATGTAGTGGAAGAATATCGGATCACTAGCTTTATCCCAGGGGCTCTCAATGCAACTTTCTTTGCACTCATACCAAATATTAGCAAGTCGGAAAATTTTAACGACTTTAGGCCCATTGCACTCTGCAATTTCACCTATAAAGTTATTTCCAAAGTCATCTTCTCTCTGATCAAGGATAAACTAGCCAGATGTATCTCCATGGAACAGTTTGGTTTTCTTAAAGACCGGTTGATTTTTGATGCAGTTGGAATTTCTCAGGAGTGCCTTCACACAACAAAGACTAAGAAACAAAACTTTGTTTTTCTTAAATTGGATTTTAAAAAGGCCTACGACAACGTCAGTTGGAAATTTCTTAGATTACTCCTAGACCAGATTGGTTTAAATTGGGTTGTTTCTCAATGGATTATGGGTTGTATCACCACGGTCAACACTATTGTTTTGGTCAACAAAATTCCAATTGATTTCTTCAAATTCCATCGGGGACTATGACAGGGTTGCCCACTGTCTCCACTTCTCTTCCTATTGGTTGTTGAATTTTTTAGCAGGTTATTAACTCAAGCTGTGATTGCTAGATCTTTCAAAGGCCTTAAAGTCATTGTAAGCACTTTCATCTCCCATCTGCTTTTCGTAGATGATGTACTCATCCTTGGCCCTGGGAAATTAGAGTACTGGATGACTCTTAATTCCATCCTTACAAAATTCTGCTCTGTTGTAGGGATGATTATAAATCAACACAAATCGGTTTTTCTTTTTCAAAATATAGATCTGAACCTACAACAAAATTTGAATGCGATATTTAACATCAAGATTGCCAGCATTGTTCAGGGCATGAAATACCTTGGCTTTAATCTAAAACCAAACAGTTATAAAGTAAGTGATTGGATGTGGATTCTCAAGAAGATAGAAAAAAGGATCGGGAATTGGACTTTCAGATGGCTTTCTCTTGGAGGTAGGCCTAGTTTAGCAACTTCAGTACTTCAAATCATTCCAGTCTATTGGCTCAGTTTAGTAAAATTCCCCACGTCTGTCCTGAATCGAATACATAATTTGATATCTAAGTTCATCTGGAAAGGAGGTAAGAAAGGTACAGGATTCCACCTCACAGAATGGAAAAATATAGCCAGACCAAAAATCTTCGGTGGATGGGGTATCAAACATATCTCATGGTATTCTCAGTCGCTCTTTGAAAAGTCTTGTTGGAGGGGCTTATTCGGAACAGGACTATGGAGCATAGTCCTCTGCAAAAAGAATTTAAAAGGAATAGATCTCATCTCTTGGCTTCGTAGAGGTTCTCATCCAACTCAAGGCTCTTCAATCATTTGGAAAAACTTCATGGGATCCCTCCCAATTATTAAAATGTGGCTTGCTTCGGAGATCATCTTAGGAACCCGTGTAGTTTTGGGACGCGATCCCTTTATTGGCTGCAACCCAAATTTTAAACTTACTACTTCACTTCTCCAGGTTCTAAACAGCTCCAACTTATACTCCTTAGCTCATGCAGTAAATTCTATGGATACCGGTAATTCTCATTATCGGTTGGAGTCTGCCTAGCTCAGATTAGTTGATTTACACAAAACAGAATGGGACAGTTACATTTATTTTCTAAGATACAGTGGCATTCGCCTCAATAATTCAAAGGATAAATTGGTTTGGTCATGGAATAGATCTTTAGGTACAGTCACTGCAAAACTTGCATATCAGCCCATTTTATTTTTAAATAATATGGAAGAAAGGAAATGGTGGTTTCAAGCTATTTGGAAATTGAAACTCCCAACCAAATTGATTTGTTTCATGTGGATGTGTCTTAATGACTGCATTCTCACTGGAGTAAATTTTCAAAAAAGAGGAGGTATTGGGCCCACAACCTGCAATCTTTGTTCAAAGAATGAAGAAACGGCTACACATCTTTCTGTGGAATGTCCCATTTCACAAAAAAATATGGATTGAATTAACAAAATTCCTGAAGATTGAATGCATTTGGAATTTTACTTCTGTGGGGGAGAATCTGAAAAGCTTGTTCTTACAATTTCCAAAACTCAGACACATCCCTTTTTTGGTCTTCTGGGGCATCTGGAAATTCTGAAACAAAATTATTTTTGAAAATTGGAAGAGAATGTATCAAATGGAAGTCATAAACAATATCCTATCATTTAAAGATGACACAATCAAGGAGAATAAATATAAATTGGATTACATCTTAAATCCAATCTACTTTGGTGATAGTCTAATTGGTTTTTTTGATGGTGCAACTGTAGGGAACAACTGTGGTATTTGATTATTTTTAAAAATCTCCTCAAAGCATACAGTCAGGGCACGTTTTGCTGGAGGTACTAGAAATAACATGAAAGCAGAGCTCTTGGGCCTTTGGGGGCTACTACTTCTTGCCTCTTATTTCACTATAAAAAAGATGATGGTTGCAGGAGATTCTAAGGTCACTATAGATTGGATAAACTCCAAATTCAATTTGAATCTTATTTGTCTCAACAAATGAAAAGACAAGATCAGAAGTTTAAAATATGGATTTGATTCTATCCAATTCATGCATATCCATAGATAGTTCAACCAAGTTGTAGACAGCCTATCAAAGATGGCTCTTAAAGACACACCACGCTGGCTTTTTTATGAAGAATTTTTTGAAGTTGTTGTTGTAAACACAGGAAATTTCTACATTTTCTAGTGTGTATAACTTCAAATACAAAAGATGTATCCCACTATATGTTACTTGGATGATTTTTTTGGACACTGTAGAAGGAATGGATCCTTTTTTGACTTTTTGAATAAATTAGAAGGAAGTCAAGTTTACAAATCTTTTTTTATCGCTGACTACTAGATATATATGTAACATAAAGTTTCATTTGATTCTAATAGAATAACAGTGAAACTGTTTTTTTTCACGTGAAAAAAAAAAAATTAAATCCAAAACAAATAATAAACTACATAAGAGTTGGGTGATCATTAATGGAGAGTTAGGTGATCATAATATGTGTAATTTTTGTCCATTTGTTAAATCACTTCTTATATAATTATTTAATATACATGAAATTAAAATAAATCGATTTTAATATTATTGCTAATTAAAACTATAATAATAAAATTTACTAAATATATTTCAAAATATAAAAATAAACTATTTAATTTTTTATAAAACATAAATAAAATAAAATTTACTAAATGTATTTCAAAATATAAAAATGTTTATTTTTTTTCTATAGCATAAAAAAATAATAATAAATATATTATTAATGCTAAAAAAATAAAAATAAAATAAAAATATTTAAATAATAATTATTATAAAATTAATTTATATTAAAAATTAATAATAAACTTAAGATAATAAAATAAAATCCAATGTATAAAAAAATAATGAATCACTCCTCAATAATCTAAAATGAATATTATGCTATAAAATAAAAATAAAATAATAATATTTAAACAATAATTATTATAAAATTAATTTATATTAAAAAATAATAATAAACTTAAGATAATAAAATAGAGTCCAATGTATAAAAAAAAATGAATCATTCCTCAGTCATCTAAAATGAATATCATCATTGATATATTTGGGCCTTATGAGCAATTTTTATAAACAATTGTTAAAGAAGTAATCAAATAGTTGTGTAAAGGAGGTTTTTATTCACAAACAAAAAATTTTATACATCAATTTAATGTCTAACTTGTCAATGATCTTAAAATTAGATTATTATTATTATTACTAAATTATAAGCATTTATATTTATCTTTTTTCATTATTATTTTTTGCAAATTATTTGTCAAAGTTTTACAATATTGTGTTTTATGAAACAAAGAAATTAGGTGTTTTAACTTGTATAAGGAAAAAGCTATTAAGAACACTAAATCAACTATCGTTTTTTAGCTTTAGTATACTTACTAACGAAAATGTAGAACACACTCTCATTTAAACCTTTAACATCTTCTAGGACATTGAATCTCTCCCCTTCATTGTTTATGTGATCATCACTGATCTTCCTGTCTGCTCGCTGCATTGGATTAACATTTATGTTTTTATATTCATTAATATCCTTTCTTCCCATTGTGTTTTCGTGTTGAACCTTCGCAATTTTGTTTCCAGTATCTAGGCTTCCTTAGCTATGGTTTCACTATTATTCTCTACACATTTTTTTATGCAGTTCTAGAACAGTTTTATCGCCACCCTCCATCGGAGCCATGGTGGTTGAGGATTGAAATTGAAACCTCACCCTCTCAAGAACCACCCTCCCTGTTCGTGAAAACCACTCTTTGGCCTATTCAAAACCTCTGTCATTGTACACACCAAAGTTCGTCCACATGGTGTGTGACGTGGACAGGGTGTGTCGGGTTTATTTATTTGTACGGTGTGTCGGGTTTATTTAGTTTTTCTGATGTGTACGGGGACCAGTTATAGCTCATGCGTGTTCAATCACCTTAGAGCTAGGGCAGGATGATTATCGTGCAACATATGGGTTCAAACTTCTTGTGACACTCTAAATTTTTAATAACCACTTAAAAATATAGGTTATATTCTTAAAATTAGATTACTTTATTATCGTATTAATCAAATCCAAATGCATATGTGTGTTAATGCACATTGTTTGTATAGTATTTAGTGGGTTATTTATAAAGTAATTTTGGGTTTGTAGTCAAGAATAATAAAATTTAATTTATATTAGTATATATCAATAAACAATATTGGTGAATGGGGCACATCTTGTTGCACAATGAGTTGGAGGAAGATGAGGGTGTTGATATTATGGTAGCTTCGGGAGGTATGAACCTTTATTGTAACCTTTGACAAGATTAGAATGTTCCGAAAGAAAGCAAAGAAATGAAAGTAACCCTAGATGAGATGTTGGTTGAAGAGAGATAATTAATAGGAATTAATTAGTACCCAAAGAGAGAAGTCGGCCTAGGCAAGTCTGCCAGGAATACAATAAATACATATCTCATTTGACACATTCTCAGAATCACAGAAGTCACTTGTGCGCACTATAGTTTGGCAGTCTTCTGTGCAAGTCCTAGGGAAGGTGTTGCACCAGTTTTGGGTTGGACTCTCTAATCAGCTTTGGTTACTTCTTGCTTGGTTCATTAGCCTTTCTTGGCTATTGGATTGCTACTAGGATTCTTCTTTGTCAAGGTCAAGGTGCTCAGAGGGTGGTTTAGGCCTATGGTTGGGTGACAATAGTAATATTGTCAATGGTAAAATGAGCACATTCTTTCATATTCTAACAGGTTATGGGCCCACACCTCCTTCATTCAGTCTAACCACTAGAAGGAAGCATAGACATTAGGATATTGAGCTCGCTGAGGAACTGTCGCTAGGGTTACTATCAGGAGCAACTTCCAAAACATTGTCGCTAGGGTTACTAGCAGGACCAGTTGTAGAAACCCTGAATCCCAGATCCAGCACCTTGTGATGGAGCATCTCGCTCAAGGAGAAGATATTCAAATGCTCCCTAGTTCAACACCCATTTTGGTTCTCTCAGAAGATAGAAACGTCAACGTTGAATTTTTGGATAAAAGCATGACCAACTACCAATCAATCGAAGACATGAGTGAAACGATTAGTCTTCTACACTATTCAGCACTCATTGGAACGATTGAAGATGACATGTGGATAATCGAGAGTGGAGCTTCTAAGCACATGATAGGAGATCAAGCCAGACTCTCAAATCTAAATGAGAAGAAGACATCGTACAAGGTAGAGCTTGGAGACAAAATCACTTACCCAGTCGAAGGATTTGGACAAGCCTCCGTCAAGTTGAAATTAGGTAACAATGTTTACTTAAGCAATGTTTTATATGTACCTGGTTTAGAAAAGAATCTTGTATCCATATTTTTCCTAGAAGACAAAGGAAACATAATAGATTTCGTGGATGAAAAAGTGTTATCATGGCATAAAGACTCCAGCATAGAGAATGCTAGGGTTATTGGAAGTCATGAAGGAAATCTATATAGACTTCTAGAACAAAATGAAGAAGCTCTTGTACATGACGAAGTCAATCCCAATGAACTTTGGCATAGAAGGTACACTCATATTAATTATCAAGCATTACCTTTTCTTAGAAAGATGGTTGAAGGAATACCAGAATTGCAGTCTACACATGAAGGAATTTGCAAAGGTTGTGCTCTTGGAAAGAATATCAAGAAACCATTTCCAAGCAGCAACAATAGATCTAAGGAGATTTTAGATCTAATACACTCAGATGTTTACGGTTCGATGCTAGTCAGATCTCTAGGAGGATCTCTTTACTATGTAATCTTCATAGATGATTATTCAAGAAAGACTTGGTTATATCTACTGAAGACAAAGGACGAAGTATTCAACAAGTTTCAAGAATTCAAAGCAGAAATAGAAAACCTCACGAACAAGAAGATCAAGACATTAAGAATAGATAATGGAGGAGAATACACCTCGAAAGAATTTGTTGCATCCTACAAATCGAGCAAGGTTTAGGAGGGAGTTGATTGTTCCTCATAATCCTCAACAAAATGGTGTAGCAGAAAGAAAGAACAGATCTATCGAAGAAATAGTAAAAGAACTACTAAATGATAAAGGTTTATCTATGTTCTTATGGGGAGAAGCAACCATGACAACAATATACATGCAAAACAAAAGTCCTCATCGCATGTTGAAGGACATGACTCTAGAAGAAGCCTTCTTGGGTAAGAAACCTAATGTGGAAAACCTAAGAATATTTGGATGTCATGTTTACTCTCACATTCCCAAGGATAAAAGGAATAAACTAGAACCCTCAGGAAAGAAAGGGATATTCGTGGGATATAGCGATTCATCCAAGGCTTATATAATCTATATTCTGGAACAACATAAGATCGAAGTCATCAGAGACACATGGGATATAGCGATTCATCCAAGGCTTATATAATCTATATTCCGGAACAACATAAGATCAAAGTCATCAGAGACATAACATTCAATGAAAAGATGGCTTTCAATAAATCCATAGAAGAAACTATAGAAGAAGAAGAGATTGAAGAACCTATTGAAGAAAGCACTGAAAACCAAGATGAAGAAAAAAGAACAACTTGATCATCCTATGCAAACATGTGAGACCATTGATTCAGACACCATACCTAATACCAGGAAATGACCAGCTTGGCTTGAAGCTACCTTACAAGATGCAGAAAGACTTAAGGTTCCCGAAGGAACATTTAGAAAAAGAAAGAAGCCTAAAAGATTCTCAAGTTATGCAGCTTATATGAGGAAGCTTCTAGATGAAGAACTTACCACATTTGAAGAAGCAGTTCAAAAGAAACAATGGAAATAAGCTATGACAGAAGAACACCAATCCATTATGAAAAATGATGTATGGAAAATTGTACCTAGACCTAAAGAAAAATCAGTGGTAACTTCCAAGTGGGTATATAAGATCAAACATGCAGTAGACGGAAGCATGGATAAATATAAAGCAAGGTTCGTAGCTAGAGGGTTCTCCCAAAAGGAGGGAGAAGATTATGATGAAACTTTTGCGCCGGTTGCTAGATATACTTCCATTAGAGCTATCATATCTCTTGCCGCTTCCATGGGATGGAACTTACATCAGATGGATGTAAAGACATCTTTCCTCAATGGAGAAATCGAAGAAGAAGTATATATTGAACAACCTCAAGGGTTTGAAGTACATTCCAAAGACACTCACGTATGCAGATTAAAGAAAGCTTTATATGGACTCAAGCAAGCTCCAAGGGATTGGTATGCCAGAATGGATAGCTATCTAATGAGACTTGGTTTCTCCAAAAGTCATGCAGATCCAAACCTTTACTACAAAGTTGTGGACAATGCACATGTAATCCTACTACTATATGTTGATGATCTATTCATAATAGGTGAAGAGTCTCTCATCATCCAGTGCAAAAAGGAACTAGATTCTGAATTTGATATGAAAGATCTAGGTCTCGTGCATTATTACTTGGGACTAGAAGTATGGCATAAGTGTGGTGAAGTATTCCTTGGACAAGGAAAGTATGCAATAAAGATTCTTCAGAAGTTTGGAATGATGGATTGCAAATCCATGGACACTCCTGTGACTACAGATATAAGAAAAGTAAAATATCTAGATTCCGATCTAGTAGATCCATCACTATATCGACAATTAATTGGGTCATTTATGTATTTGGTAAATACTCGACCAGACATTTGCTTTGCCATGAATACACTAAGCCAGTTCCAGGTGGAACCAAGACATGAGCATTGGATAGATGCAAAGCATGTCCTAAGATATATTCATGGGACAATAAAATATGGCTTAAGATATACCACATCCAGATACAACTTCATGAATTTACAGATTCAGATTGGGCAGGAAGTGCAGAAGACAGAAAGAGTACTTCATGTATGTGTTTCAGCTTGGGCTCCATTATGATATCTTGGGGCAACAGGAAACAAAAGTCCGTCGCACTCAGCACACCAAAAGAAAAATATATCGCAGCATGTGAAGCATGCACAGAAGCAATATGGCTGAGAAAGTTAATCTCCAATCTATTTGATCAGATTCTAGATTCGACCATAATACATTGTGATAATCAAAGTTGTATAAGATTATCAGAACATCCCGTGTTTCATGAAAGGTCGAAACATATTGATATCAAATACTATTTTATTCGAGATAAAGTCCAGGAAGGAGAAGTAAAGCTCCAGTATATCCCCACAGATGAGTAGACAACAAACATCCTGACAAAGCCTCTCTCCAGACTAAAGTTTGCATATTTCCGTGAAAAGATGGGGATCGTAGAAATAAATCCCTTAGTTGAAAGGGAAGAAATGACTCTCTAGGTTGGGAGGGAGAACTTACATATTATTAAGTACATTCATTTTCAAGATTGAAAAATAGTCTAGCTTGGGAAAATTCTTTCCTGTTCGGAAAGTGGATTGAGATTTATGACGGACAGACATTTTCCAGTTCAGAAAGTGGTCCAGATTGTTGATGTACGATAGAAAGTGACTTCCCATTGTGGTTAACATGGGGAGTGGTCTAAGGCAGTCTCTCTTCTTGAGGGTTACTCTAGAAGACTGGCCCACCTCGCCAAACAGTGATTTCTCATTGTGGTTAACATGAGGAATAGTCTGTTTTGGAGGTTGGTACAGGACAGTCTTTTCCTCTTGTGGTTAACAGGGGAAATGGCCCAAATAGTCATTCCTTAGGGTGGATTCATTCTCTCTAGGTTGCACTTTGTTTAGTGCCAGAGGAATGACCCAGGGTGGGGAATGGTCCAAGCTCAACAATCAGGAACAGGCATTCCTTAGGGCAGATTCATTCTCTCCAGGTTACACTTTGTTTAGTGTCGGAGGAATGGTCCAGTCTCATAAATCAAAACAATCATTCTTCCTTGTTTGAGAATAATAAGCCAGATAGCTCATCGTTGATGTTCTACTCCGAGGGAAGATATTCTTTCAGATATCACATATGTGAGTGAAAGATTGGCCCAGGTGATTCAGTTTATTTTAACAATATTTTTTTGTGCAAGTTGATATCAGAGATTGTTATGGAGACTGCCTGTCTCCAAACAATAGAGATATGCTATTGTGGTGGATATATTCCATTATTTGTGACTATGTGTCACAGTTTGAGTAGTTGTGTACTACTATGGATAAACACAGTTGTTTTCTATCAATTGATATTGTACCAGTTGTCATGGAGATTATCCAGTTGGATAATAATGACGGTGCTCATGATACTACCAGTTGAATGGTCTTTTTTTGCTCAAGACCATTATCAATTATACCTCCCTAGCTAGGAGGGAGTGTTGATATTATGGTAGCTTCAGGAGGTATGAACCTCTATTGTGACCTTTGAAAAGATTAGAATGTTCTGGAAGAAAGCAAAGAAATGAAAGTAACCCTAGATGAGATGTCGGTTGAAGAGAGATAATTAATATGAATTAATTAGTACCAAGAGAGAGAAGTCGACCCAGGCAAGTCTTCCAGGAATACTATAAATACAGGGTGCCAGACTCTCATTTGACACATTCTCAGAATCGCAGAAATCACTTGTGCGCACTGCAGTTTGGCGGTCTTGTGCACAAGTCCCGGGGAAGGCGTTGCACCAGTTTTGGGTTGGATTCTCTGATCAACTTTGGTTACTTCTTGCTTGGAGAATTAACCTTGCTTGGTTGTTGGATTGCTACCAGGATTCTTCTCTGTCAAGGTAAAGGTGCTCGGAGGGTGGCTTAGGCCTATGGTTGGGTGACAGTAGTAATATTGTCAATGGTAAAATGAGCACATTCTTTCATATTCTAACAGAGGGATGGTGTAAAACCCTTGGCTCAGGAAGCACACACCTAATTGGTAGAATACCTTAGACATAGGGAAAGACGTGGAAGTTGGAGTTGTCGGATAGAAGGCTCAATGAAAGGTGCGCCTGGATTAAATGAAGTTGTGATGGCATGTTTATGTAGGGAGTGGGTAGGAGTGCCTTAGGAACATGATCTAGACGTGTGATCCAAGGAGACTCACATCCCACACTTGTGGAACACATTAGCTCAGTGAAAGGAGTTTGTGTAGGAAAGATAGAATGAAACAATGGTTGGTCAAGTTTTCTTAAGGAAAACCTTATCTAGAATTGCACGAGTTACGGATAGGTTGACTTGACTTGGATGAAGTTGGGGTGTGGATGACTCAATGAACGAGAAAATTTGGTGACACATTGTGGCCTTGGATGCATCCTTGTGATGAGTTGGCAAGTCGACATGACTCTTCACCAAACAATGTGACGCCCATCAGAGGAACAGACACATCCATGTGGACGCTGAAGGGTCGGCTTGATGGAATGCCAAGAGATGTGGTAGTCTGTGTGACTTGATGGACAGGTATATATAATGAGGAGTGAATATCCAAACACAACAATAAAGATGACAACACGAGTTGGAGAGTGAAGTATACAACTCAAGCTAAGGTGAGATGAAGTGTGAAGAAGTATGAAGCGAGCATGGCCAAAGGGAACAAGTGCACAAGAAGAATGCACGAGTGAACAAATAGCCAAGTGAACATACGAGGCGACCAAGGTTGGAAGACTTGGTTGTGATGACCGTAGTCGAGCAAGAAGGTTTGGTTGTAGCAAGAGAGTTCGATCAAGGAGTCGTGCAAGAGTTTGTGTGAAGGTAGAGGCAAGGGCGAGTCATGAGATGAATTAGCCGGGTAAGGTGGTTTTTTATGAGTTGTGGGTCTGTTGTAAACTCTTTGTATCATAACATATTGTATAATAAACTTGTATGGGTGTTAGACAAGTTAGTGCCGCCCAACCATACTTGTGTTTTTTATGTATGAATGGTTGCATGTTCTTGGTTGCATAAATTGGCTATGTATAGAACTGTGTGATTTTTTAAGTTTAAAGAATGCAAGTGTATTTTGGCACAATTGGCTCAAGGAAGAGTATGGGTGAGCCTTGATTGAGGCGTAGTCCTGAAAAAGCACATTTCGGTTTGGTCAAGCCACTTAAATGAAATGTGGTGGTGTGTCATGACCCTAGGTGTTGGGCGACTTGGGTGCACCAAGTCGAGTTGGATACCCTAGTAGACTATGGGCATGTGACAAATGGTATCAAAGTAGTAGCTCAAGCAAAATTGGGTTTCTTGGCTCAATTTGCTTGTTGGTTGGGCGCTTCGTGGATAGTCAGAGTGACAGACGATCGCATACTTGGCACGACGAGTTGGGACAAATGTAGCTTGAAGGCCTTGGTATAGTAGGAAACCAAGGCTTAATTCAAATAGAGCGGGCTAGTCATTTCTATGGTAGCTTTGGGTTAGATTGTAGGCATGTCAACAAGTCTTAGGCATGATAGGCCCTTAGATGAATGGTTGTGCTATGAACCGAACACAAGACTTGGCAAGTGTATTGGCCAAACATACCAATGGAACATGCCAACCTTGGGTATGCATGGGCACAATGGTATCACATGAATTCACCCCAAGGCACAACTCGACCCAAGAGATGGAAGCCACACATGAAGAGATGTGGCAAGCCATAATGGACATTGTGAATCGAAGTTTGACACAAAGTTGGGAAGGCTTGAAGAGGATATGTGAAATCGAGGAATGATGGAAATACTATAATGATGAGATGAAGGCCTTTGTAAATGGAACTGAGCCTACAAATATGCCAAGGTTGGGGTCGCTCACCAAGGAGGGACACCCAAGGTAAAGAATATGTCATGACAAGGAAGTTTCTTGGTCGTAGAGGTAAAGTTGTTAGATGTTTTCTTTGTGATGAAAACTACTTTGCAGCAAATTTTCCAATGAAGGAACAATTGGAACAGCTGGAAGAAAACCAAGTGTAGTAGAAAAAAAAGAAGATTGCTTCCATGGTGGAAGTATTCCAAACTCCCAAACCTTCAAAGGAGATGTTGGAAGGGGTGGATTCTTTGGCAACACTTATAGGCAAGTTCATGGATAGAGGTCGTGGACAACGTTTTCAAAGTGAAAGGGAAGGACTTTGCTTTGTGGATGCGATGGTGATTGGGGTGAAGGTGGTTTCTTTTGTGGACATCAATGCAACCCATAGTTTCGTAAATGAGTAGACCATGTAGTTGCTCCATTGTAATCTTGAGAGTAGCACGACCACATACAAGGTGGTTGAATCAATAGTGGAAGCGATGGTTGGGGTGGTTCGCTCTGCACCCTTGAGAGTTGGAAGTTGGTTTGACAATTGGGATTTGACAGTGGCTCCATTGGATGATCATGCATTGGTCTTGGGACAATATTTTCTCAAGTTTTCCAAGGTAGTTCTAGTTCCACACGAGAGTTTCTTGGTGTTCTTGGATGAAGCCAAAATTCCAAGTATTCCCATGATGATGAAGAGGAAGCTTGGACGAATTCCTAGGATATATACAATCAAGTTTATTAAGGGAGTTGGAAGAAGTGAGCAAAGACCTTGCGATGTGGTGCAGTAGCAAGAGGTGAGTTCGGCCATAGTGATCTTGGGAGGATTGGGCCGGGTATAACGAAGGTTGGAAGCAATGGATACATCGGTGAAGATTGTCTTGGAAAAGATAAACTGGTTTTGGAGCCTACGGTGTCGAAAGTAGGAGCACGAGGAAGGTAATTCAACCCTTGTCACACTTGTGGAGGTCATCACATAGGAGTTACAACCCGAGTCACCTTGCTACCAGTAGAGTTGTGAAGAGATTGAGGCAGATCGATCGGATGACTAAATTGCAAAAAAAACTCTAAGTGTTGACACAAAGTAGTGTGTGGAGGCACTCACTTAGCTGGACTTGGAGTTAGATGCAAAAGAAGTGGGAAGGGATGATTGTGACCCCGCAACCATAGTGAACTTTTGTAGGAAATCCATGGTGATATATGACTTTCAACTAAGTGTATAATGACTTGAGGAGTTGGGTTGCACATCGAAGGAAGTCAGGTTGGTGTTGAGATAATTGCGCAAGGAGCACAAGTCAGACACTATGTACGCCTATAGACTTGGTGGTGGCCATTGGGTACACTTCATTTACTAAAAGGACTAAGAGTTGGCACACTACTGGGAAGCAGGAAACGTGGCCTTGGTGCACCTTGCGAAGAGGTTCCATCACAGACTTAGTGTGGTGTGGGCACCTTCTGAAGAGTGAAAATTTGTCACAACATATTTGCATGAACGTGACTTGGTGATATTGACTTGTGAGGGAGATGACTTCACCTTTGCATGATGAATATAGTAGTTGGCTTGTTGGGTTGTGAATAGTGGTGGGAAATCTTGATAGTAGTAGATTAGCATTTTGGATTAGTGAGATGACTTGGCAACTAGGGGAAAGGAGAAGGACTTTTCCTTAATCTTTGAGGTTGGAAAGAGTGATGGAGATGCAAAAAGAAAGACTATGTTTGTGCATGAGGAAGTACATTCTCATGAGTTTGGCGCGATGATTGGATTAGCTACCCAATCATTCCAAGGCATGAGGGACGTCAATGTGAGGAAGCATGACTGAGATGGTTGTAGTATGATCATAGTAGTGATTCATAAGAGTTCAAGACTTAGAGAAATTTTTGAAGAAGGAAAAAACAGTCATTTGAAATGGGCAGTGACAACAGAAGTAGAACCAAACAAAAACGGCGATCGTGAGCTCACAACCATAGTGAGATTTTGTAGGAAATCCATGGGGATATATGACTTTCAACTAAGTGAAAAATGATTTGATGAGTTGGGTTGCATATTGAAATAAATCAGGTTGGTGTTAAGATACCTGCACAAGGAGAACAAGTAGTACACTATGTACGCCAATAGCCTTGGTGGGAGCTATTGGGTATACTCCATTTATTAAGCAAGCTAATATTTGGCACACTGTCAGGATGCAGGCAATCTGGCCTTTGGGTTCCTTGCGAAGAGGTGCCATCATAGACTTATATTTGTGCACTACAACGAAGTGGGTAGTGTGGTGTGGGAACCTTGTCAAAAGGTTTCACAACATATTTGCATGAACGTGACTTGGTGAGACAAACTTGTGAGGGAGTCAACCTCCACTTGGCACTATGAAGACAATAGTTGGCATGTTGGGTTGAGAATAGTAGTGGGTATCTTGACAGTAGTGGATCGACATGTTGGGTTGGTGACATGACTTGGAAACCATGGGAAAGGAGCAGGACTTTGCCTAGATCTTTGAGGTTGGATGGAATGATGGAGATGCAGATAGAAAGACTGTGTTTGGGAATGAGGAAGTACATTCTCATGAGTTGGGCGCAATGATTGGATTAGCTACACAATTATTCCAAGGCATGAGGGACGTCAATGTTTGGAAGCATGACTGAGGTGGTTGTAGTATGATTATAGTAGTGAGTCACAAAAGTTCAACACTTAGACAAATTTTTTAATAAGGAAGCAACAATCAATTGTAGTAGGAAGTGACAACAAAAGTAGAACCAGAAAACATCAAGGCATTGATCGTATGAGATGGTGCAACAGAGTTGGGTGTATTTCATCCTTGTAGTAGGGTGAAGTGAACACATACACTTGGATAGTATATCATGCAGAGTTGGGTGCAATGCAGTTGGGTTGGATTGTGGAAATTTGGGATTTCCACTTCGCAGGAAATTTGGGGTTTTCAATGATGGAACTTGGGGTTTCCAAAAGACTTTGTCATGGATGGAAGCATGAGTTTGGATAGATATTACAGACAAGATATTTTGAGGATGTTGTTGGCGATGACAATGAATTTAGGTGGGGGAGAATGTAAAACCCTTGGCTAAGGAGTCACATGCCCAACTTAAAAAATGCCTTAGACATAGGGCAATCTACGGAAGTTGTAGTTTCCAGACAGAACGATTGATTAAAGGCATGCCCGGATGAAATGAAGTTACAATGGCATGCTTATGTAGGGAGCAGGTAGGAGTGCCTTAGGCACACAATATAGACGTGTGATCCCAGGAGACTCACATCCCACACTTGCAGAATATGTTATCTCAGTGAGACGAGTTTGCATAGGAAAGACGAAACGAAAGAATGTCTGGTCGAGTTTTCTTAAGGAAAATATGATTCGAGATTGCACAAGTAACAGATAGGCTGACTTGAATTAGATGAAATTGGGGTGCAAGAAACTCAACAAATGGGATGAGTTGGTGACACATTGTGGCTTGGGTGCATCCTTGGATGAGTTGGCAAGTTGACACAACTCTTCACCAAACGGTGTGACACCCGTGCGTGGAATGGATGCCATCCATGTGGAAGTTGAAGGGTCGAATTGGTGGAATTCCAAGAGACACAACCGTTCATGTGACCAGACAGATGAGTATATATAGTGGGAGGTGTATAGCCAAACACAACAACAAAGATGACAACTCGAGTTGGAGAGAGAATTTTACAACTTGGGATGAGGTGAGACCAAGTGTGACATAGTATTAAGTGAGTGTGACCAAAGGGAATAAGTGCACATGAAAAATGCATGAATGAACAAGTAGCCAAGTGAACAAATGATCACAAACAAGGTTGGAAGACTTGGTTGCAATGACTATAGTTGAGCAAGCAGGTTCGGTTGCAGCACGAGAGTTCAGTCAAGGAGTTGTGCAAGAGTTCGTTTGAAGGCAAAGACAAGGGTGAGTCGTGAGATGACTTAGCTAGGTTCTGTATTTCATTTTGTATGATCTACGAATCTGTTGTAAACTCTTTGTATCATAACATATTGTATAATAAACTTGTACAGGCGTTAGGCACATTAGTGCTTCCCGACCATACTTTTTTTTCTGTGTATGAATGGTTGCATGTTCTTGGTTGTACAAATTGGCTAAGTATAGAACTGTGTAATTGTTTAAGTGTAAAGAATGCAGGTGTAGTTTGACACAATTAGCTCAAGGTAAAGTATGGGTGTGCCTTGAGTGAGGTGTAGTCCAAGTGAAGTACATTTTGGTTTATTCAAGTCATTGAAACGAAACATTGTGGTGCTGCATGACCCCAAGTTCCAGGAAACTTGGGTGTTCCACGTCAAGTTATATCCCTGGGAAGACTATGGGCACGTGATAGATGAGATATGAAGATGGAAGATTACACTAGACTAGAATTCTTTGTGAAAATGTGGGAAGAGTGATTTTTCAACATTTGAGGTGGAGAAAAATGAGCAATATATTATAATGATCTTTAGATTGTAAAAGAGATCTAATATTGAGTGATTCTTTGAATGTTGATCCAATCTCTATGTAACTTTTTATCTAAGTAAATAATGGGGCAGCAAGACATGGGGTTCTAGATTGTGTTGGATTTGGGTATTTGTAAGTGTGTGTCTATGTGAAACAACAACATGATACACCTATCCTGTGGAATTTTGGAATAGTTTTTATGACTATAAAATCCCCTTTCTTATAATGAAAAGGGAAACACATGTATTTTTTTTAATGTCTAAGATCCAAAAATGTGAATAAGAAAAATAAAGTGTTCTTCTACTTCAAGCTCCCTGTTACATAATTAACATATCCATGGCTCACAAAGTAAGTGATGACTAAATGGTGAGAACAAACCTCGAATTCCCTACGATAAAAGTGAAATTTATAAGAGAGTTGGCCCTAAGATAACTTGGAGCGATGATAAAATCATTCTGAATCTAGAGATAAGTGCAATAATAATGATCAAGTTTAGGATAAAATGACTCTTATGGATAAATATAAGTATATCGTAAATATGTTGTATGAACCTATTCCATAATAAAAAATAAAAGAGAGAGGAACTAGATGGTGGAAAATTGTAAATATTCCAACAAAAAATGTACAATAAGATTTGCAAGATTATAGTTTAGTGTTTTAGTCTATGAGGCAAAATCTACTAAGAACATTTAAGAAACTATTAATTTTTTTAACCTTGTTATACATTACAAAAGTAAATGTACAACACAATGTCATTTAAACCTATAACAACTTCAAGTACATTGAATTTATGCCTCTCCATTGTTTTTGTGGTCATTAGTGGATCTCTTGTGAAAAGTTGAGATTATTGACCTAGGAATGCCTCTTCATCTACAAGATTTTATTCCCATTCTTTTTTGAAATCAATCATAATGAGACTAGGGCTCAAAAGAGTACTATGAGCACTTTTAATAAACAAGAAGCTAGAATAAATAAGTTTTGTTCAATGACATGATTTTGATTGATTTTGCTCTAGTATTTCATTGCATAGATTACACATTAGATATCCTATTCTTAAATAAAATAAAATAAAATCTATCCTCGTATATTACAAATTAGGGCTCGATTCATGAAAAATATATAAAAAGAGAGAGAATACCCAAATGATAAGTGGTTTTATAGATTCAATTTCCATTTGCAAATGTAATTTAAAGAGGAATTTCAGTTCCAACTTTGAGGTTCGCCCATGTTCGATTTTTTGGGTCTATTTAAATCTATCTACAAACCCTAGAAATCATTCTATGCGTTTTGACAAGGTTAAATATGGACCTTGGATAAACCCTAGGTTGTCCACTACAAACCTTATAAAAATTTCCTATGTCCTTTAACAAGCTTTAAATCAATGATAACAAGGGAAGGTAGTCCACTGCAAACCTTCTTAGTGTTTCATGAAAAGATTTATTCAAGATAAATACAATATAACATGCACTATCACCACTTTTATAAACACATTTACACTTAATACATTCAAGAAATAAACCAAGAAAGATTTAGAAAGAGAATATACTAGGTAAATCAATGATCATTCATGAAACCCCAAGCATGAAAATCATCCATCAAAACTTGAAAAGCATCCAAAGATCATCTCCCAAAGAAGGTGCATAAGTCATCTATAGAGAAAGAGAAGTAAAGAAGAGAAGAGTAGTAGTAATCCTCCACAATGTTCTATGATTTACAAATTAGGGAGCACTTCCTCTACTTATATGAGGAAAACAAGTGCTTTACCTCTCAAGAAGCCCCTAAAACATAAAAATACATGATAAAAGGTGGATAGGTCTAGGATGACCCCAAAAAATGCCTCTAAGATAAAGATTCAATGCTAAAACACGAAAATGTCCTCCTAAAAATCCACACATGTGAGTATAAAAGGCTCCAAAAAGGTGAAGTCATCTCAAAATGGGTTGCAGGCGTTCCAAAGGTCATGTCTCTCCCCAAAAGGTGCCAACTCATCATCACAAGTGCTAGGTCGGCTTAAGCATGTGTATATCATCCTAAAGTGTGATTTCATCTCCACATGTGCAACGTCTAAGATCAAAATCACAACATCATCAAGGAGGAGGGATCCATTACTGATGTGGGAGCATCGCTGGCAATCGCACGGAACAAGACCTATCAACATTTGGGAATTTGTATGGGAGATCAATGCTAGCAGTTACAACAGATATTTTGAAGCCTTCCTTAACTCAGCATTGGAATTAATCTTTTGAGGCACGCTTGAACTCAACATCAGAAAAATCCTTTGAGACATGCTTGAACAATTACGAGCAAAATGGGAGATTCCCCTCTGGTTTTGGAATGCGATTGGTCCAAGATAGTCTTAGGTTAGGTTTTGGAGTAGACAAGTAGCCAAGGGGAACCCTAAGAGCCCTATGAGATAAATAGAGGTTTTGTATGCCCAAATGAGGCTAGTTAGCAAGTAGTTTTTAGGAATTGAAAGTAAAGAGGAGATTTCTGAGTTTTCAGTTTTTTTAGTTTTGATCACAGTTGTAACCATTTTCACTTTTGAATATAACATAGGAAAATGGAACCAATGCATGGTGTGGACATTGTTTGCAATTCTTCGTTATTTTGTTTTCATGAATGAATGAATGAATTCGTTATGAGGGAATGGAACTGTGAAGGTTAGGATAAGTTTCAATTGTTTCTCTTCTGTTGAAGTGGTGCAAGGTGTGCACACAAAACACAAGGAGTGAGTTAATGGGATCTATTTCGATTCTGAAGCTTATAAGAGATAGCACGAAACTTTCCCTTTGCAAGGAGTGCAAAGAGATTGGTGCAAGGCATGCACAATCATCTGCAAGAATTCAAAACCTTGCGTAAAGATCTGGTGCAAGGAGTGCACAGATCCGAGATTCGACTAAGGGTCGAAGGGGCTTGCAAGAAGTCAGAGAATCAGAAAAGGAGAATGCTAGGAGGGTGAGAATAATTTCTCTTCAAGAAATCCTTCGGATCTGAGTTATCGAAATCCCTGAAATGCGAGGAATGCGTGGGAAATTGAAGTCTTCACGAGACCAAGCTTAGGAGGAATAACACTTTTCATAAGTGTTAACGAGATCCAAGAAATGGACTTGCAGGAAGGACAAATGTCAAAGCCTTTGAATCCTTCGAAAATATTCTAAGTCTGAAGAAAGCGTAAGCTCAGGGGAAAATATCTGGACCATATGATCAACGTCCAGACAATGAGGAGAAAGCACAGAAGAGGAAGGATCTCAGTCATTCAGTCTGAGCGCAAGAGAATCATAGTCGTCCGATCAAGGTAAAGTGAACTAACATTAAATATTTGAAAGTACACAGGAGGAACAAGGTCACAAAATTTTGAAATCATAAGTACTGTCCATAGTCAAGGAGGGCACATGGCAAGAGACCAGTGTTTCGTTGAATCGTGGCTCAGGGGAGTAAAAGATCAAGTCGTAAGAACTCGCGAAACACAAAATCATGACTTAATCTGAGCCATTGGATCAAGGAAGGATCTGGACCGTCAGATATGAAAGATCAGCATTTCGGGGATCGGGAGAACGGAGGTGGAAAGTATTTGGACTTCACGATACGCGAAATCCCAACACGATTTGAACCGTTGAATCATGGGGAAAGTAGGACCGTCAGATTGAGAGATCTAAAATATCGACATCTCGGGAGTCGGGGAACAGAGGTGATTTGCATTGGGAATTCTTGATACACGAAATCCCGACATGCTTGGAGTTTTGGCCCCAGGTCATAGTGAGGGGTCATTTGGAAAGAGGATAAGGGAGGAACTAGTGAGTGCTAGACCCTTGTCGGGGTTTCAGAGATCAGGAGAGTTGGGGTGACTCTCATACAAATACTGGACTCACGAAATCACGACGTGCCTTTGTTTAGGCTCTTGGTCACGACCCGTGGCTGCATGAGAGAAAGGGCTTAGCAGAGAAGAGCTAGTGCCCATTTGATGTTGAGGTTCAAACAACACTTAAGAGAGAAACCACGAGACTCATTCAACCTACACATTTGGGGAAAGGACCTGTGTAAGTGGGTTTGGGGTCTACCAGAGACCCATAGAGTCAATCAGACTTAGTTCTTGATCGATCCTAGACCGGGAAGTCACACAACCCTTAGGAGAGAAGGGGGGTCTGCACTAAGTGGTATCAGAGCAGAAGTTTTTCTTGCAGACAACAGGCAAAGGAGAGGAGACAAAGAGAACTTGAAGTTTTACTTTGTGTGTGACAGATGGTCAACACAATGCCACCAAGGAGATGATTGGAACCACCTTTGGCCAATCGAGTTTTAGAAAGGGAGATGTGAGAACTTCGTGAAAGATTAGAGGCGATGGAGGAAACACAGAGATGAGCACCTGATGTTGTAGACATCAACAATGCAGAGAGCGAAGAAGCTGTGGGCAACAATGTCACTGAAGAAGTTGCAGGAGAGGATTTTGTTGAAGAACGCTTTCTGAGAGCAGTTTCCAGATTGGGAGGCAGAGCCAAGATAGAGGTCACAATGTATGAAGGCAATTTAGATGTTGAAGAGCTATTGGATTGGATGTGATCCATGGATAAACACTTTGACTATGAAGAGGTCGATGAAGAGAAAAGGGTGAAATAGGCTATCACCAGGCTAAAAGGACATGCAACACTGTGGTGGGATGAACTACAGGCTGAGAGGAGAAGCAAAGGCAAACATAAGATAAAGAGTTGGGACAGAATGGTAGCCATGCTGAAGGCTAAGTTTATGCCCAAGTACTATCAAATTAATCTTTTTAGGAAGATGTAGAACCTGAGACAGAAAGGGATGACAATTAAGGAGTACATAGAGGAGTTCTATAGGCTGAACATCAAAACTGGACAAAGGGAGAGAGACGAAGAAAACATTTCCATGTACATAAATGGCCTGAGATATGAGATTTGGGATGAGCTCAACATGATGTCAGTAAGGACAGTGGAGGATGCTTATTAGTTTGCACTGAAGGCAGAGGAGAAGTTGGCCAGAAAACAAATCCAACAAGGGAGAGGTAAAATCCCAGACCCAAACAAAAGTAAGGGAGTTACCCGTGACAGAGAACATAAGCCTAAGGACGAGGATGAGAAACCACACAGTCACTCGGAAAGAGGAGGAAGTTTCCAAGGAAGGCAAGGTGGTGGAAGAAGTTCTTCTAGAGGAAGAGGAAGAAGAGGAGGACGAGAAGTAAGATTCCATGCTTGTGGAAATACAGGGCACATGTCTTGGGACTTTCCCAAGAAAAAGAAAGAAGGAGGAGGTGAAGCTCACATTTCAGAAGCATAGAGAAGAGGTGTTGAAGCAGAAGGAGAAGAGGATGGAAGATCTCTGATGTTGAGGAAGGTTCTCTTTTTACCAAAGGCAGAAGTTGAAAGGCCAGTGCAGAGGAACAGTCTCTTCAGAACATCTTGCAAGATTAAAGACAGAGTATGCAAGGTGATAATCGACAATGGAAGCATTGATAAATTAGTATCCATAGATATGGTGGAGAAGTTGGAGTTGGAGAAAACTACACACCCGAAGCCATACAAAGTCTCATGGTTGTAGAAAGGACACCAGGTAATGGTTACTAAACAATTCTTGACTGAATTTAAGATAAGAGCATATAGAGATGAAATTCTATGTGATGTAATTCCCATGGATGTATGTCATATT
Organism: Picea engelmannii; assembly: GCA_009831015.1. NCBI lineage: Eukaryota > Viridiplantae > Streptophyta > Pinopsida > Pinales > Pinaceae > Picea > Picea engelmannii. The sequence continues at coordinate 233,984 of ML794461.1, read as the reverse complement.
TTGTTGGGAAGACCATGGCAGTTTGAGAGGAATGTCATTCATGATGGGAGGAAGAATACATACACCTTAGAGAAGAATGGTGAAACACACATGTTGCTACCAACAGAGGAGAATAAAGTGAAAGAGGAAGCCAACACAAGCATACTTCTCATGAGTGGGAAGGAACTCTTGAAAGAAGTCAAGGAAGAACAAGAGATGCAGTTCATTGTGGCGAGGAAACCTAGAGTTATCCTTACAAGTACATCGATGGATGATTTTCCTGAAGAAGTTCAGGAACTGTTGGATAATTTTGTTGACATAGTGGTGGATGAGCTTCCAAACTCATTGCCACCCATCAAAAGTATCAGTCACCATATTGACTTGATACCAGGAGAAAGTATGCCAAACAAAGTTGCATACAGGTTGACACCTGGAGAGAACGAGGAAGTGAAGAACCAAGTCCAGGAGTTGTTAGACAAGGGTTTGGTCAGAGAGAGATTGAGTCCATGCGTAGTACCAACTATGTTGAGTCCAAAGAGGGATGGAGGATGGAGAATGTGTACAGACTCAAGAGCCATTAACAATATCACCATTAGGTATAGATTTCCTTTACCAAGAATGGATGATTTAATGGACTGCTTAAGTGGAGAAAATTTATTTTCCAAAATAGATTTGAAAAGTGGATATCACCAGATCAGGGTGAGAGAAGGTGATGAGTGGACAACAACCTTTAAGACAAATGAAGGTTTGTATGAGTGGCTTGTTATTTCATTTGGCTTAACGAATGCCCCGAGTACTTTTATGAGGCTGATGAATGAAATACTGAAAGATTTCATTGGAAAGTTTGTGGTTGTATATCTAGATGATATATTGATCTTTAGCAGGACTAAAGAGGAGCATTTGAGGCACCTAACATTAGTGATGAGGATGCTACAACAGGAGAAGTTGTTGATAAATCTGAAGGAGTCCTCTTTTATGAATACGAAGCTCATTTACTTGGGATTTATGATCTCTTCAAATGAACTGAAGATGGATCCAGAGAAGGTGAAAGCAATCAAAGAATGGTCATCACCAAGGAGTATGTTTGAGGTAAGGAGCTTTCATGGATTAGCAAGTTTCTATAAGAAGTTCATCAGAGATTTCAGTGGGATTTGTGTACCAATGATGGATACAGTAAAGAATAAGCACAAGTATTTTAAATGGATAGAGGAGACCGAAAGGAGCTTCAATATACTGAAGGAGAAAATAACAAAACGACCAATTCTCATCTTGCTGAATTTTGAAAATACATTTTAAGTGAGGAGTGATGCAAGTGGAGTTGCAATAGGAGCAGTTTTGAGTCAGGATAATTGACCTATTGCCTATTTCAGTGAGAAGTTGAATGAGACCAAGAGAAAATACTCCACGTATGATAAAGATTCTATGCCATAATTCAAGCCTTGAAGAAGTGGAGACATTATATTGTCCCACATGAATTTGTCTTGTATAGCGATAACTAGGATTTACAATTCATAACCAGACAGGAAAAATTAAATCAGAGGCATGCAAAATGGGTTGATTTCATGCAGAATTTTACCTTTGTCATAAAACATATTGTTGGGAATGATAACAAGGTTTCTGATGCATTAAGTAGGAGATGTTTGATTCTGCAGGAATTCCAGGTGAAAACCTTGGGGTTTGAACACCTTAAGGACATATATTGTGATGATACAGATTTTAAGGAAGCATACAAAGCATGTAAAAACCCTGTGCTGAGAGACAGAGGCCAGTGGACAGCGTACATGATTTAAGAGGGATTGTTGTTCAAGGGAAATCAGTTGTGCATACCAAGATGCTCAATGAGGGATAACCTTTTGAAGGAGAAGCATAGTGGAGGATTGGTTGGACATTTCGTCCATGATAAAACGTTTGCACAGTTGAGCAGTTCATATTATTGGACAGGTATGAGAACATAAGTGATAAAGTTTGTGAACAGATGTAGAATCTGCCAACATGCAAAAGGGAAGAGACAAAACATTGGATTGTATCAACCATTGCCAATACCAGAGAGGCCTTGGGGTGAAATAAGCATGGATTTTGTGTTGGGATTGCCAAGAACGTAAAGAGGATTTGATTCCATATTTATGGTGGTGGATAGATTTTCGAAGATGGCACATTTTATCCCATGTCAGAAAACCAGTGATGCAACACATGTTGCAAATATATTTTTCAAGGAAGTTGTAAGACTTCACGGCCTATCTAGAAGCATTGTCTCGGACAGAGACACAAAATTTATTGGTCACTTTTGGAGAACACTGTAGAAGAATTTGGGGATAGATTTGATCTTTATCTCAGCTTATCACCCTTAGACAGATGGACAGACTGAGGTGGTAAATAGAAGTTTGGGAAATTTATTAAGGAGTCTAGTCACTGAGCACCATAATCAGTGGGATCAGATTCTGCTGCAAGCAGAGGTTGCATACAATGACTCACCAAAAAGGAGCACTGGAAAGAGCCCATTTCAAATATTGTATGGAATGCAACCCAGGGGAATATCTGAGTTGAGAGACTTGGAACAAAGTGAGACCAGGAGCATTGGAGCAGAATATTTTGTTGCAAAAATGCAAAATCTCCATAGCCATATCAGAGGGAAGTTGCAGAGTTCTAACCAGGAGTACAAGCAAAGAGTTTATCAACATCGCAGGGAACTTCAATTTGAAGTAGGATATAAGGTTTTGGAACATATCAGAAAAGAAAGGTTCCCTAGGGGAACATATAACAAGTTAAAGATGAAGAAGATAGGACCATGGAAGATCTTGAGGAAGTTTGATGCAAATGCCTATGAAATTGAGATGCTAGATGATGTGGGCATATTGCCCATATTCAATGTTTTAGACTTGTATCCTTATAGGAAATATGACACGGAGGGATCAGAGGATCAAGATAAGATTCGATGGGAGAAACAAATGCCTATAGTAGAAAAAACATAGATGGATAAGATGGTTGATCAGAGGATTGGCAAGATGACCAGAAGGATGACCTATTTTGAGTATCTAGTTAAGTGGAAGGGACACCCAATAGAAGATGTCAGTTGGGAAAATGAAGTTGTTATCCAGAAGCATGGAAAGTTAGTGCAAGAGCTCATGGACTGGAGTCCATGAATTTTTTTCAAGGGGAGTATGATGCAGGAGCATTACTAGCAATCGCATGGAGCAAGAACAATAAACGTCTGGGAATCTGTATGGGAGCTCAACACTGGCAGTTATAGTAGATATTTTGAAGCCCGCCTTAACTCAACACTGGAATTAATATTTTGAGTCACGCTTGAACTCAGCGCCAAAAAAATCCTTTGAGACACGCTTGAACGATTACGAGCGAAGTCGGAGATTCCACTCTTGTTATAGAATGTGATTGGTCCAAGATAGTCTTAGGTTAGTTTTTGGAGTAGACAAGTAGCCAGGGGGGAACCCTAAGAGCCCTCTAAGATAAATAGAGGTTTTGTAAGCCCAAATGAGGCTAGTTAGCAAGTAGTTTTTAGGAATTGAAAGTAAAGAGGAGATTTCTAAGTTTTCAGTTTTTTTAGTTTTGATCAAAGTTGTAACCATTTTCACTTTTGAATATAACAGAGGAAAATTGATCCAATGCATGGTGTGGAAATTGTTTGCAATTATCTGTTATTATGTTTTCATGAATGAATGAATGAATTTGTTATGAATTTGTTAAGTTTTCATAAGTGTTAATGAGATCCAAGAAATGGACTCACAGGAATGACAAAGGTTGAAGCCTTTGAATCCTTCGAAAATCTTCTAAGTCTGAAGAAAGCGTAAGCTCGGGGGAAAATATCTGGACCGTCCGATCAACATCCAAACAACGAGGAGCAAGCGCAAAAGAGGAAGGATCTCAGTCGTTCGGTCTGAGCAGAAGAGAATCATAGCTGTCTGATCAAGGTAAAGTGCACTAACATTAAAGCTTTTAAAGTACACGGGAGGAACAAGGTCATGAAATTCTGAAATCATTGAGATTTTCCATCGTCAAGGAGGGAACATGGCGAGAGACCATTGTTTCGCTGACTCGTGGCTCGGGGGAGTAAAATATTGAGTTGTAAGAACTCACCAAATGCGAAATTACGACTTGATCTGAGTTGTTGGATCAAGGAAGGATCTGAACCGTCAGATCTGGAAGATCGTCATTTCGTCATTTCGGGGATCGGGAGAATGGAGGTGGAAAGTATTTCAACTTCACAATACGTGAAGTCCCGATACGTGAAATCCCAACGTGATATGAACCGTTAGATCATGGGGAAAGAAGGATTGTCGGATTGAGAGCTCCAAAATATCGGCATTTTAGGAGTCGGGGAACAGAGGTGATTCGCATTGGGAATTCCTGATACACGAAATCCTGACGTGCTTGGAGGTTTGGCCCCAGGTCATAGCGAGGGGTCATTTGGAAAGAGGATAAGGGAGGAGCTTGCGAGCGCTAGACTCTTTTCGGGGTTTCAAAGATCAGGAGAGTCAGGGTGACTCTCATACAAATACTATACTCACTAAATCATGACGTGCCTTTGTTTAGGCTCGTGGTCACAACCCATGGCCATGTCAAAGAAAGGGATTAGCAGAGAAGAGCTAGCACCCGTTTGACGTTGAGGTTTGAACAACGCTCAGGAGAGAAACCATGAGACTCATTCAACCTATGCATTTGGGGAAAAGACCTGTATAAGTGGGTTTGGGGTCTAACAGAGACCTAGAGAGTCAATCAGACTCAGTTCTTGATCGATCCTAGACCGGGAGGTCACGTGGCCCTTAGGAGAGAAGGGGGGTCTGCATCAATTACCTCTCCAAAAAGGCATATTATCATCATCAATCCAATATACAAGGTCCTCAAGGGGTGTATGATGTCAGTAAGTGATCTAGGTGACATGTCAGGTTCCATATGCAATGTCTAAGCTCAAAAGTGCAATTCCGTAGGTCCAGGAGATGGTGAGGAATGCTAAGAGTCATGTCGGGTCATCATGTAGCTCAATGCTCATCATCAAGGATGAAACATCTTCCATGAAGTGAAGGGAAAGCATCACCAACGCCCTTGAAAGGACCATGTCAAGGGGTGCATCATCATCAAGCACGAGCTTAATGAATCAAGTGAAACGAACCATCATGGATACAATAGTCATTAGGATCATAAAAAGCGAGTCATAATTTCATGCAAAAGCCATGTAACTAATTCACATTAGGTATCTTCTTCAAACTTCACGTAAGTGAGTCGACCTGACATTTGGATGATGAGTTGGCATTGCTATCGCAGGATTAGTACTTGTGAAAATCCGAACACAAGATCACCAAATATTGCGTAACTATGGAAGAAATTAGCACTGTCACCTTAGTAGGTTCTTCCCTCATTTTAGTGATAGACGAGGTCCACCACAAGGGATGCTTCCCTAGTGACCTCAAGGGATCAAATAGCAAGTTTAGTAGCCAAGCCTACTTCCCCCTATATTTATCATCGATTGGTTGGTCTAAGTATAGGAAAGAAAGAGAGGTTGTGATGTAGTTTGTTGTACCTTCCTGGAACAACAACACTTTGCAGCATATATATAATAGCTTCCAAGCCAAAGTATGCAATAATAACCTCTTTTAGACACTAGACAAGTTAGGTAGCTATGGTTGTTGCAAATAAACTATTTTTATAACAATAATGAATAATTTGCAACAACAAGGACAATTAATGCTAAAAAATGTAGCAATTTAACATGAAAAGTAAGAATTCATCCAACACAAAATTATCCAATTGCTAGAAGATATTTCTAAACAAGTTAGGACACCTTTAGATGAGTGTATGCAAAAAATTAATGTATTTTTAGATGGTTGTAGAAAACTTTTATAACAAAAGCAAATAATATAGTGAGTTTGTTAGGGTTAGAGTTAGTAGAGTTAGTAGAATTCTTGAGAGATTATAAGAGGGGTTTTAACAATTACGTTCACCACAAGAGTTACTTCTAGATTAGTTCCTTTACCATTCTAGGGCTATGGAGTCTGAAATGCATCCAAGCTTGAGGGTTGATCTAATTGAAACCAAGAAGTAGAGTGTAAACCCTAAGGTGCAAGAACATTTAATGGAGGTTGTATGCCTTTATACTCCTCCGAGAGTTTAGAAAAATATATCTTGAAACAAGAAGAAAAAAACAATTGATGTAGAACTTCTTTACCAATTCCAAGAAAAGCATGAAAAAACCCTTTATTATCAAGCATATTCCACCAAAAATACTAAGGACAAGCATCCAAGAGATAGCGCCTTACTTCTCTTCACCAATAAACAAGAAACAAGCATCCACAAGATAGATTCAAGGGAGAGATAGATAAGATAAGATAATTTTATTAATGTCCAACTAATGACTACAAAAGTAGGTCAAAGGGAATGATGGGTACAATAATGTCCTTACAATGCAGGGGTACCAAATGGTCTCTTATAAAGGAATAAATTGCATGAAGTAAGATACAAAAACGTAGATAAAGTGAGATGGGTTGAAGTATGAGAAGCTTTCAACTGCAACCACAAACCCCAAACCCCGCAATGGGGAAAAGATGCATAGGCAAAAAATATCCAAGTGCTCATAGGTCTATGGAGTAGACCCATATCTCAGATTGTCCGGTGTGCTACTTCCTGGAGGAGGTTGCACGATGTTGAGGTTTAGAGGGTCTAGTATGTCTCCCATGAAGGGATTTGATATGGTTCTACTATTGATATCTTATGGAATGGGGCAGGACCCTACGAGTCCTCACTGATCTGGGTTTGGATATGTACTGATGTTAGTCAGTCGCTTGGTGCCCCTTCCTAAAGGTAGTACTATGATGAAGTGATCCTTTGTGTAGAGTTGGGTCTGATGGGAGGCTGAAGAGTATGCGCTCGAAACTTGAGAGCCTCCTGTATATATAGGGCCAAACATCTTTGATAGGGATATATGAAAAAGCCAGTGAGGGTCTGAGATTCTCTGAACAAGCAATGGAACCTCCCTTTGATCTCATAGTAGATGGAGCATCGAAAAATAAAGTGTATCTCGGTCTCCACTTCCTACAAATGGAAAAATTGGTAGATTTTATCTGATCTATCAATATGGTGGTTTGTCTCTGCTCGAAGTCGATGGGAACCCACTATGAACTGGCTGAATGGAATGCATATGGCATGCATCCAGTGATGAAGAGTATACTGGGGTCAAACAATATTATCGTCTCTTAGCTCCAAAAAGTGCTCATCGTAGAAGGCCATATTTGGGTGCAACCCTCCCTGAGGGTTGACCCAGGTGATATAGACAAACTTCATGTAAATGTCATCCCTGGTGATCTTATTCAACTCTTTTATGGTAGGTAGAAGGTGACCATGTGCATTTAAGGAATATCTAAATAGAGGGAGACGATCTAACTGGATGCCCATTGACACTAGGAGACCTGAAACTCCTACGAACTAATCTCTATCCCAACCTAGAGGACTAGAAAGGGGAATAGCAATCTGAAGAATGATAGGCCAAGTTGTTGATTAAGGTTGGTTGTCATTGATGTCAACCCTTGAAGAAAGCCCCGTAGCACAAAGTTTTGGGTAATGGGCCCAATATTGTTTGATGTAAATATGACTCATTATTTTTTTGTCATGGTTGATAAGAAGTAAATATGGATGAACTCCAAAGTGGTCCCCTTATGGTGAAAGCCCTCATAGGAAGATGCTTTATGGAGTAAGAGAACCCATGCTTAATTGTGTAATAATGAGATTAAGGACATTGAATTTGTCAGGGAAAATATACTAGATGGATAGTGCTTGTCATGCCATTTCTGGTGGCATGTAGAATGTCACATAACTCCTCACAGTTAGAGAGTTATGACCATGTGAAGCTGGAGAACCTAGGTTTGGGTAATGGACCCAAGTTTGTTTGATGGATAACGGTATGATTTTTTTTATATTTGAAGGTAATATTATTTTATATGGATAGTACATGTCCTTCCATTTTTGGTGGTATGTGGAGTGTCACATAACTCCTCATGATTTGAGAGTTATGGCCTTACGAACTTGGATGACCCTCATATGTCATCTAGAAGCCCCAAAAGGTCAAAGTAGTCAAAGCGGTTTAAGATATTTTAAAAGGTAAATAATAAAGTGAAGTGATGAGTGTATTATAATTCAAAGTGAATACAAAATAAATTATTTCAATAATAAATTTAATGGAGAAATTAGAAGTGGGTTAACCCTAAAATAAGGAAAGTGGGCAAAGTGACCTAGAAGATGTTTTTAAGGAAGCTGCTTGGAGAGTATAAATAAGCGGCAAGGCTCTCTCATTTTAATCACACTTTAGCATATTTAATATCTATAGGTGTCTGAGGTAACCAAGGATATCTAAGGAAAATTTATGAGGGAAGGTGAAGAAAAGAAGGCCGAAATGCAAGGAAGGATAAATTCTTTTGATGGTGCTTTCTAAGGTATGTTATTTACAGGTAATCTCACCATTTTCGCTATAACTTATTTTCTATAATGATTCAGACCGTGAAATTTACATTCCATTGAGAAAACATATCCAAGTATATGTGGTAAAAAATTCATCTTCTAGGTCGTTGTATTTTGGGAGTTACACTCCGTGGAAAATAGGGTTTGTGGCTAGTCATGAAACTAGTCAAAAATAGGTGTTTTAGGTAAAAACATCATAACTTCCTCATAACAGATAAACATTCAGTGAGACAAAATGTGTTGGTTAGGCTAAAGTTTGTAATATTCTGTGTAATAGTTTCAGATCATTTCAACAAACATTCCGTGCGGGGAATGCTCTACAAGGTCACTCTCTAGAATAAGCCAGAATTCAGCAAGTTATGCCATTTTTTCTATACATCCTTTTCTGAGAGGTTCCAAGTAGTGACACTTGGAGGAATTGCATAAAACACACTGATGAACATTGTGCATCAGTTTCATATATTTATACATTACAGGTACAAAGTTTTGATTACTTCAAGTTAGGGTTGTTGACTAATCCAAAACTAGGCATGTGAGACTAAAGAAAAGTTTGATGAAAATGCTAGTCTCTTGTTGTTAAAGTTAAGGAAGGTTTGCAAGAATGTGATCATATACACCAGGTCTATTACA
>ML794461.1:175317-202807 GCA_009831015.1 Picea engelmannii | reverse complement strand
GTATTTATGAAGACAACCAGAATAAACATGATTCATATACAGTATGAGATGCAGGGGGAGAAATCCCCATATTTAAAAATTGAGTGCCAGTTGGTGCAGTACATTAGTTGGGTCATGGAGACATGACTACAATAGCATATAGATTTACCTCCATGAAAGAAGAAGAGATACTTTCAGTATCATTTATTGAGCCACTCTCAGGTTCAGATGAATTTGTTTTCATCATAGAGTAGAGGAGTTACTCTCAGAATTCAATAGTCACAGATGTTAGTGCTCTGTAATTTGCCTAAGGCTGTGGAGGCAATCACAGAGGTAACCTCGAACCACTTCGAGTCTTGGATCTAGCCCTCCAAGACTCAGAGAGGGATCTCTCTTTTAGATTTAACTTGGTTTGTAGGGGATGGATTTTAGGCTAGCTATGAAAGTAATGAAAATATGGAGTTTTTGATTTTTAAATGGTTAGTTTGGGACAGCAAGGAGGGCCATTGGGAAAATGGGGTCTGCACTTAAAAAATGTGATTCAATCTCAGATCTAGACAAAGTTCTTTCACAGGGAAAGGTAGCGGCAATATTGGATCGAATTGAGTTTTAATGGTATTGATTTGAGGAAGAAATAAGGGAGGAAAAAGCCAAGCAAAGGAGCAGCTAAGAATTCCTTGACTGAGCTCTTTAGATGAATAACATAAAGATTGTCAAAAGGACAGATGCAGAGTATCTGCTGATAAATTCTGCTCTGTTTACTTACTTCTGACAATAAGAACTGAAAAAATAATTGGAAAGATGACAGGAAAACATTTTAATAGAGGAAAAACGCCACCAATACATCCACACAAGAATCCTGTAGAAAAAATAACATGTCCATCACTGATTGATCATTTAAAAATTACAGAAAATGTTTTGGCCAAGCACAGCCCACAACTCCAGCAAAGAAAATTAAAAAAAACTCAGGTTGAAACCTCTCACACAGGTCACAACCCTCTCCTTTCATCCCAGTCGAACCCTCTTTTTGTCTTTTTCATGTGTATATAAACAAAAATTGATATCAGTCCTCCAAGACTCGTGCTCTACCTCTGTTTTCTAAAAATAGATAACAGTTACAATGCTCTTGACACTTGTCGGCTGTCTCCTGTAACAAACAAGCCAGCAAATCCCAGGAAAGTCGATTGGGTAACTGCTGTTTGAACATCTGGAGTTTGTTAAGGTTTGCTGGCAAATGGATTCTAACAACATCACAATAAATAAATGCAACAACAGTCGAATGCCTGAGTTGGTTTGAGGTATGCTTCCAGTTGGAGGATTGTTGATCTAATCTCTGCCATGTGTTTCCTGATCTTTCTCAACCATTGCCTCGAAGATAAGGATACTCTGCCACCTCAAGGACACCTGCATGTACCAATTTGCCTAACTGTTCCACATCGTACTTAGTGCTGCTGCTGGATGTTAAAGTTACTGCATTTCCATATCCTTCGGCACTTGTAAGAAAGCAAGTATTCATATTTTGTTGTCGAGAAAATGCTTCCTCTGGGTTGACAACTGAAAGCCATGTTGCACTCTCCTTTGCTGTCATCTTATCCTGCAAACATTTAGACTGCCTCACAAGTTTGCAAATTTTTTGCAATAATGTTCGAATCACTGTTTCTCCATGATCCAAATGGAAGATCACTATTTAACATAAAATAGATAAGCACTCATAATGCCCACCAGTCTGCAGTAAGCCCATGGCCTTTTCCCTGAATTATTTCTGGGGCTAAGTAGTCTGCCATCCCACATATTGTGAATGTTCTTTCACCAGATAGTTTTTTTGCAAAGCGGAAGTCAACCAGCTGCAAATGGCCCTTCTGATCAACCATTAGAGTATCAGGTGAAACACCCCTGTATACAACTCCATCCTTGTGCAACAGTTCCACAGCTACAATAACTGAAGCATAAATAAAACGAGCAGAATCTTCTTTTAATGGTGCATGCAGAATTGCTGCCAAAGGACAAGCTAGACTTGTCTTCAGCAAAATAGCAGCAAATTATTGGTTAGAACATGAACAGAGAACCTTTCTTAAGAAGCAGTCATATTTCACAGCAGTCTGTAGCATAAACTATTCTTTGCCATTCCAGCTCTGATATCTGGACTTTCGAGAAATCTGTGGCCTTGATAATGAAATTCTTCCTTCAGTTGCGTGGTGCTCGTCAATAATGAGAGAATCAGTGCCTGAGTGGCTTTCACCCTCATGATCATGGAAAACATATGTCAGAATACCTACCAGGCACAGAACTGTTCCTACTAAAGCTTTATCATATCGCTCCACCCAATGAAATTTAAGCTGGCTGGCACCATAAAATGACAATGCCACTAGAGTGATCATGACAGTGATTGTACTGCAAAACAGAACTATTATCGCAATCACTAGCATCGAAGATGATTTTCCTACGGCAAGGAAGACTGGAAGTGTAGTAGCACAAGGCGACAGTGTTGGTACAAGTATAAGGCCTGCCACAACCATCTTCTCCATGGGGTGGTTGTGGGAATGGCTGTGACCTCCTTTTCCAAAGATAAACGATAGAACATAACTAGCACCAAGAATGATTAGAAGCAGAGATGCAAGTTGGTGTACTGTTTCCTCCCCGGCAATGGTAGTTTCCATAGTTAGTGCAGTAATGCCAAGTAGAGATGTTGAGATAACATGGCAAACTACTCCAAATGCAGTAACAAGGAGAGTCCTGGAGAGTGTCCACTTCTGTGCACATCCAACAATTGAGAAAGGAAGTCAGTGAGTGGGAATGAAACCCCAACTAATTTACCAGATGATGTACACGATGGAAAAGAACCAGGGGAATCTGAACCACTGCCAATTACATTATGGTATAAACCCTGATCCATTGTGTAGTAGGCATACCAAACGGAACTTTTCTGACTTTCCCAGCATGAATACTCACAGGAAATAAACATTGTTCCTCCCCTGATCGCTGCCATCAATGCCATCTGTGGATGTGAGCTTGGGCTTTAGATTTTCCTGGGGCTTGGCGCATTGCGTTTGGGCAATTGACCTGCATGTTTGTTGCTGTAACCCGTGTCTTGGGTGTTGTGTTGTTGTGTAATAGGTTGCGTGGAGTTGGAGTCTCGTGCTTGGCCCCTTGCGCTCGAGTGTTGGCTTGGATGTTGTTTGCTTTGGTGGTTGACTTGTGTTGTCGTTGATGCAGATGCATGGCTCCCTATAATCGACACCTTGAAATTGGTTCAAACACCTGGCAGAGGGTTTAGAGTTGTGTTTTATATTTTTGGCTTTCCGAGGGCATTATCCCACATTCACAAGGAGAAGGGATTTAAAAGCCTTTGTATATGTGAATGTTTGCAACATACACTTGATGACATGAGCCCAAGGCTATACTCTGGAGTTAGGCGCTGGCGCTGGCTTGTGTGTTGGTTGTTGGTGTATGAAATGGCGCTGACTCTTGGTTCTAAAGGCTTGGAGATTGGCCCTCGGCTAGTATAACTTTTGCCTAAAATATTATTATTTTCTCAAAATTTATAATTTGAAAAAACCAAAACAGAATACTTTGTATAAAGGTCGAGGGGCCAATTTTTGCTTAAAAGACCAAGAATTTGATAATAAAAACCAAGACTTGGCTAATAAACCATAAGAATAAAATTCAGCCATTCGAACCAATTCATAATTTTTGCTAAAAATGCACCGGAATTCGCCTTGAAGCTCGCGTTCAGAATCCAGATACTCATCTTATGCTTGGACAGTGTCGCTTTTTTGCCGCCTTCACCATGTGTCATGAGAAAACACATAATGCCTGAAAATAGATAAATATTATTCAGAATACTGATCCCCTATTATATAGGGTTCTAACAACAGACATAATGGAGCAACCATTCTCAACTTCAGAGCAGCTGCATGTGCAGAATCCCAGTTTTAGAAGGAATTGTTGTAGAAAGAGTAGAGGACATGCTCTCAGACAGTAAGACATATAGTGCTTTGCAGAGATAGCACATGATTATGCATATTAAGTTGCAGTTGAGTAAGTGTATCGGGTTGGTACAATGAGATGTGAAAATTTGGTTTAAAGTTGAAAATAGAAAAACTCATGTCTGAAAGTTGAAGAATGCTCTGTAAGGATTGAATCAAGATCCTAAGATCTTGGTATGGAAGAATTGACAGTTTCTTGACGTGCTTGGGCTTTACCAAGAGTAAAGTTGATTCTAACCTTTACTTCAAGGTTATGGATGATGAGTCAGTTATATTGTTGGTGTATGTGGATGACTTATTCTTGACCGGAGAAGAAAATATCATCACTGATTGTAAGAAGAAGCTCATTGCATAATTTGAGATGAAAGACCTAGGCCTGATGCATTATTTCCTAGGTCTTAAAGTTTGGCAGAGTTGAGAGAAGATCTTCCTTAACCAAGGGAAGTGTGCATTTGAAATATTGAAGAGGTTTGATATGTTGGAATGTAAAGGCATGAACACACCCATGGAAACAAAGTTGAATCTCATGTTTGATACTTTGTTAGAATTGGTTGATGCTACAGACAGATCATTGGATCGTTGATCTATCTGATTAATATCAGGCCAGATATATGTTTTGACGTGAACACCTTGAGTCAGTATTTGGTAGAGCCCAGATGTGTTCACCTTGTTGTTGCAAAACATGCGATGAGATACCTTAAGGGTAAGTTGTACTTTGGTCTCTGTTATAATAGAGATCATGACTTCAGACTGGTTGGTTATACCAATTCAGATTGGAATGGAAGTGTTTCTGACAGAAAGAGCACTTCAGGATGTTGTTTCAGTCTAGGGTCAACCATGACTTCATGGCAGAGTAGGAAACAATCCATTATTGCTCTCAACATGGAAGAAGCAAAATACATTGCAACATGTTCCGCCAGTTATGAATCCATATGGCTTCGGAAGTTGTTGACAGGTCTATTTGATCTAGAAATGGAATCTATCTTGATTCTATGTGATAACCAAAGTTGCATAAAGATGATAGAGAACCTTGTGTTCCATGACAAGTCGAAGCACATAAAAATACGGTATCACTACATCTATGATATAATGCAGAGGGGAGTTGTAAAGATCCAATATGTTGGCATAGATGAGTAGGTTGAAAATGTTTTGACCAAGCCTATGTATCGTGTAAAGTTTGAACACTTTCTATATAGGCTTGGTATAGTTTGAAAGGACCTCCCTCGAAAGGGGCAATGATGTTGATGATGCTATGGTATCTTGACCAACAATGGGTAGCTCATTTAGGATTTTATCCTAGGGGACTGATCATCCCTATATAGATCTCGAAGGTCCAGTAAGGACGGTCTGTCAAAGTACCTATGCATGTATATGACATATCTTTTCAGTAGTGGTAGCTCCATTAGGGTTTTTATAATCCTAGGGAATCTTATGATTCCTGGGTAGATCCCAAAGGTCTGGTAAGGATGGTCTGTTAGAGTACTACGTGGTAGCTCCATTAGGGTTTTATATCCTAAGGAATATTATGATTCCTGGGCAGATCCCTAGGGACTGTCAGAGTACCACAAAATGTTTTTGTTACACCTACCTCATTTTGTTTCCATATGTTGTTGATGTTGTTATCTCAACCTCATGTTGATGATGTTGTTATCTCAACCTCATGTTGATGATGTTGTTATCTCAGCCTCGTGCTGATGATGTTGATGATGTTGTTATCTCAACCTCGTGTTGATGATGTTGTTGTCTCAGCCTTGTGTTGTTGATGTTGTTGTACCAGCCTCGTGTTGTTGATGTTGGTGATATTATTATTCTAGCTTCATGCTATTGATGATGATACTTAAACTTCATGTTGAATATGATGATGATGTTGCTACTTCAACTTCATGTTGAAGATGTTGATGATGATGTATCAGTATTGTACTGATTGATGATGTTGTATTAGTGTTATACTAATTTATGTTGATGCAGAGAATAATGATGATGATGTCATTCCAACTCCATGTTGTGAATGATGATAATGATACTATTCCAGCTCCATGTTGTGAATGATGATGATGATGATACCATTCCATCTCCATGTTGTGAATGATGATGTATTGATGATGAGAAAAAATTTTGATGATTTATAGATGTGCCAGTAAATGTTCCAGATGATGATGATGTTGTTGCCCTCTCTCTCTCCTGATGATGTTGTATTGTAGAATACCCTTCTTGTTAAGGGGGGGTGTTGAAATATTGTAACTGTGAAGAATATTCTAAATATAATTGATTTATTATCTTATAGATCAGTCCCCTTTTGTGGATTGATCATGTCAGGATCTATGTATGACCAAATGCCCTTTTTTGGATTGGTAAAACCCTAGTTAATTGATGTTAATTGAGAAGTTAGCCCCTAGGGTTAATTAAAGTGGTTTTAGCCACTAGTTGAAGAAGTCGGCCCAACATGGTGAAGCGACACAACCCTAGTGCTCCTCAGCTAGTATAAATAAGAGAGGATAGCTCCTAAATCTCTCACTCACTCAACTACTCATGTAGTGCGCATATTTTGGGAGATAATTGCAGTTTCCAGAAGAAGGAGAGAGAGGTGCATGCTCAGTCTTGGTTATTCTTGGTGGTTTTGTCTTTTGTCTTGGCATTGTATAGGCAATCTATATTAAGGAAGATTTTGTTGGGTTTTCTCCCCCGTGAGGGTTTCCCAGGATAAAATGTTGTGTACCTTGTGATTGTGTTTCTCTCAGTGATCCTGCTTATGCTATTATTGTTTATTAAATTGAAAAGAACTTAATAGAAGATCTAAATTTAACATCCATGAGGCTCATCTTGGACGAAATGTCCTGGAAATGGTGTCGAAAACATTGTCTCTCTATAAGGGATAAAGATCCATATCCTTTGTTGATCTGAGGTTGGAGGGTTGGGAGTAGAATGAAATGGGAACTTGAGAATTCCACCCCCAAATAAGTATAGGTGTCAGTAATATCAATCTCCTTCCCTCTGAAGAAGAAGTGAAAGTTTTAAGTTTTCTTCAACCCGTTGAAAATCATGACCTTGGTTTTACTTAGGTTAATTCTCAACTGTCGGAGATCTCAAAATAGGGATAAGGCATCCAACTGTCTATGTAGTCCCTATGAATATGAGGAGAGGAGGACCACATCGTCAACAAAAAGTAGGATAGAAATCATGACCTAGTGAAGGATACATCCATCGTTGTCCTGGATGTGCTCATGAAGGAAGGTCTCAAGCTCATTAATATAAATCCCAAACAATGTGGGTGACAGTGGGAAACCCTGTTTAACTCCAATACTACTTCGGATGAAGTTGGACATCCCATGAGTTGTGTGGAGTCGACCAAGAATGGAATCATACATACGCATGATGATTGTCAAAAGGGTCATGGAGATGCCAATATCTTTGAGTCTTTGGAACAGGGCTTCCCTCGGGACAGAATCAAAATCTTTTCAGAAATCTACAAAACAACAGTAGACTTTTGAAGAGCGGTGTCGTGCCTCCTTAATGATGGCTAGGAGTGTGAAAATGTGATCGATAGTCTGGTGAGCCACTCGAAAACCTGTTTGTCCCCTAGCTCTAAGGTGTCTCTGCTCAAGGTCACTAGAGAGCTTCATATGGAGAACTATAGCATACAAATTTGAGAATGTGTGGCCCACCATGATCATCCTGTAGTTGTTGGGATCAGTGCTAGGACCAGATTTATGAATCGGGTGGATGATGTGATGTGACCATGTTGAGGGAAATCCTATACGAACTACATGGTTAGAGAAAAATGCCCAAGCAGGTGTTGACGATAAAAATCACAACGAGGATTTTTCCCGAAAAGTATTGCTAATTCAAATGTTGGTTCTATTTGCAACAAATGGGTGATGGATAATTCATGCTATGTGTGAGTTTCTTTACTCTAAATTGTCATTTCTATGTCACAAGGGCTTATGTGAACCGTTATTTCTATGGTAATTGTGCCATGATCTATTACATATTACACCTGCACAAAACATATGTTAGTCATGGAAAAGGATAAAAGAAATATGGAAAAAATCTATGTAAGAAATTAAGCTATGCTATTATGCTACTATGTTACACTACATGCATTGAAATTAATGGATTAGTGTTAGTCCTAGCTAATAGGGTTAGTGGCTATACGATTTATTGAGTTATATGGAAACACATGTTATATGTGTTATGGTATGATTGGAAATGGTTAATGTGACATAGGGTGACGCATTTGGCAAGTAAGGGGATGTTGGTTTCGATACATGGATTAATTGGATGGATTAATGGAGGGTTGGCTGGCGTGTAGTAAGTAATTGAATGAATAGAGGATGGAAGTGACGTGCATTTATTGCACATCACTCCATACCTCTCCCACTGGCTGTCACCCTATCTTGTCTATTGTTCAATTGTGTTTCGCTGTGGTTAAGCTTCGATTTTCAGAAAAAGGAAGAACTGCTCGGCCAATCTCACGTTTTTAAGGTTTTTTTGGTTACAAGTATGTCTTTTTCGCCATCCATGAACCCGCTCTGGTTATGAAATAGATATTGGCTTGGTGGTGTATGGGTCTGTGCTTTTCTTGAGACTGGAAACTATGTAAACTCGTGATATTTATCTAGAATGGTTGTTGTGTGGTTTTCGTTGCAAATGGAAAACGATGGTTGAAGTCACAGTTTCATTAATTATTCTGAGTGGTAGAAGCCATGAAGGCTCTTTGTTGTCCTTATGATTTTTTTTTGGAGGGTTCAGACTTGATGAGCTGCCTCCACACAGTTCTTGTCACCCTGCCTGGTCGTATTGTTGTTATGGGGTTGTTGGGTTTGATTTCGAACCACCTGGTGTCATTGTATATCGTTTCACCTGGGTAGGGGCTCGTTTATATTATTGGTGTTTGCCTATTTGGTTATGATGGTTATTATGCCAAGGGGATTGCTTTGAGATTGATTGCTATTTCATGGCTTAGTTTCATATCAACATTACTTGGGTTGATTGGGGAAAACCGCGAGGGTTATGTTATGTGTGTTCTGGGTGCTATTTATTGGCCCGTGAGGGACCTCTACTCTTTTGTTCATAATCTCTCCTGCATGTTGAAATCTCTCCTTGTCTTGCAAATCTATGGGTGATATGGCCTGTGCATCCACCGTGTTATCCCGAATGTTTCTCACCTATTGTTGGTGGTCGTTTCCAACCTCCCTATGTTAGTTACTCAGAGCCCACCCTTGATTATTTTAAGCCCA
Organism: Picea engelmannii; assembly: GCA_009831015.1. NCBI lineage: Eukaryota > Viridiplantae > Streptophyta > Pinopsida > Pinales > Pinaceae > Picea > Picea engelmannii. Next base: position 193,605 of record ML794461.1, on the reverse strand, counting down.
ATTTTGGTAAATGAACCAGTTATTTTTGGTCAGGCACATGGTCGACTGTTATGATTTGGTGGAGTATCGTCGACAGTGGTTTATTATTGGTTGTCCCTGATTAATATCATTGGCATAGGTTTTTGTGATTGGTTTATAATAATTGTATTCTTTTATTATGGCAATTGATTCAATAGTTCAGCTTGGTTAATTGGTTGATTCGAGTAAAGAAGTGGGCACGCAGTCACTACCTCTTGTGATGTAACAGTTGAATTTTTGACTCAGCATTTTTTTTATGGTTGATCGGGAATATGCCTCTTTGCTTTATGTGTTGGGCTGTGTCTTTCCTATAGCATGATATAGGTTGAAATAAGGGTTGTTGTTACTGTGTGTTTTAATTGCAAATCGAGAGTATTTCAATTTAAAATCATATTAGTTGTGGCATGTATGTCCACTGTATATGTTATGGATATCATTTGATTACACCATCAGAGATGGGCATGGGTTTTATATCAATATGGTTTTATTGCAATTTGATTGATTAGAGGAATGGAATAGGGCATGATTTTTGTCTCTGTATTTGATTTGAAGAAATAATTCATTGACAGTGGTTGATTTTTTTATGGAACAGAGTGGAAACAAGTACTGTGTGTTCATTTAGAAATTGTTTTGAATATTTAATGGGACAAATGGGAAGAAACAAAACTCTTATACAGGTTGTTTTGGAAGGCATATTATTTTGAGTTTGATGACACTGTGTTAAAGATTTAATTGCAAACAGTGAGCAATTTAATACACATAAATGATGAACTATACACAATAGTTGTTTAATTGATCACAGTGTCTGTTTGGTTAGTATTGGATACTTTTCTTTTAATATAGAATTGTTTTATGGAATTAATTAATTAATTTTTCGAACAGTAACTGCTATCTTCCCCTACCATTTTTTTCACTTTTCGCTAATTGCAATCCCCTCGCCTTCCCATATTCATTACTCACTCCATGTTCCTAAAATTTAATTATAGTTAAGAGAAGCTATGTATTGTGACAGTTTAAGATCACAGGGATGGATTACAGTGATACGTTCTTTGGTTTACATTTCAGTTGATTGTTGTTATCAGTGAGCAATAACCATGTTCTTTTTCCCCTCATTTTAACATTTTTCGCTCAATACACACCCCTCACATATCCTAGAACCTTTGTTCACCCCCTTCTCATTGACAACGGTTAAACAATTTGTATGGATTGGATTGCATGATTCTGATATGTTGTTGAGCCAAAATTTATTTCATATTTTAAAAGAGTTGTCATGTATGGTTGTTAAAGGAACTATTTTCTAATCAATCATGCATGCAGGAATGAGCATTTTTAGTCGAGGTAGCCATGGCATAGGTAACCGAGGAAGAGTTAATTGGAGCAGGACTCCTAGAAGGCCTAGATTCTCCATTCACTTTGATGTCGGCTTGCAAGAATTAGGCCATTTATTTCAAGTTGGGTTTTTCAATTGGATTGGGCAAGGAGTGGTCCAACCTAGGCCTGAGAGGCCTCCCTTCCAAGATCCACAAGCCCCTGGTATTCCCGTGCCCCCTCATGTCTCATTGCAACCCGAGGTTCCCAAAAATGACGGATGGCAAGATATTGTCCACCCGAAAGTCTCCCAACAATGTGGCTAGCCCGATTTGTCTTTACCTGCTCCCCTGCCTATCAATCATATTGTCCAAGCTTCCCTTGTCCACTCACCAATTTAGCCCTCACATGCTAGCAAAAGGTTGAAAACTGAGGCCCACCATGCCCCTGACAAAGGAAAAGACACTGCTGCCCCTTCCTCACCCTCCAATGGCTCTGATAAATCTATGTCCTCTCGGATGCATTTGAGGGATGATTGTTCTCATGTGATCAGCGGGATTAGGCCTAAAGGATCAGCACAGACAAAGGAAAATCCAGAGAGATCAAAAGGTGACAACAACAACAAGGGAAAGATTGCATCTCGGAGTGGAAAATACGTATTTTAAGTTTTATTTTATTTATTGTTGATGACAGTTGACTTCATAAGTTTTGGACAACATGTTTGTTTTGGATATATGAGTAATATATTTTTGAAAATAAATTCAAATATCAATGATATAAATTGTCAAATATGAATGTAATGATGGGAGTCACAAGGAGGGATGTTTTTTTTTTAATTAACTAGTTATTTTATGATTGTTAAGAGCTAAAGGAGATTCACAAGGGGTCCCACCTACTAGTTTTTATTTATTTTAAACCCTTATTATGATTTATTACTTTTCCCCCTAACTAAAAAGTTGGTTTAGTTTTTAGTTAACTTAACTAATGAAGTAGTCCAACTACTTCAACCAATTCTAATTTGCTTAAAGACAAAAGGAAAGGGAGGAACAAGAGGAGAATAGAAGGAGAAGCATACTAAGGTTTGATCTTTGAGTTTTGCATTGAGATAGTTCAGTTTTCATTCATTCCTTAATTTATCACAAGCCTAATTATTTTTTATGATAGCAGGCTCTTATTGTAGACAACAAGATTATGGGTTGAATTACATCATTCAGACACTTGTTTTTCAGAGGTGTTGATCTATCTTTGATAGTCTGTGTAGACTTGTCTGTTTATGAATTAGTTTTCATGAATGAAAAAGGCTATTATGCAGAGTCGAGTGGGAAACAATCTTTGGCAAGTTGATCCAACTTTTAGAGTTCAGTTTTTTATTTTCTGTCAGAGGTCCTTTTGTATGTTTCATCGGGGACGTCTAAGTTTGACTTTGGTCCAAAACTTCTTCATGAAATTTTGTAAAGAGATTGACTCTTTGATGAATTGGAATGAAATAAAGGATTTATTTATGTCTCATATGTCTTGATTATCGACTTGGTGTCTTTACTTATGTCTCTATATTTATTTCAGCATATGTTATGTTCAGAAAAAACACATAAATAATGAATTTTTCAGCAAGCTTTTACTTATAAAAAACATCCTAAGAACTTGTAATTAATACTTGTGAGTTAGGATATTAATTTTGATGGCTATAAACATAGGGTGATATTCCCGTCTATTTTTCTTTAGCCAAGCAGAATCTGAAAATGCTTGAGTAAGATTATTTCATATCTTTTCCTCAACATTTATTTGGCGACCATACTGGGGAGATATTCAATATCTCTCTGGTTAATTTTAATGCTTGATTAGCATCGAATACATATATTTGTCTGATATTAATTCTTTAACTGTTTTGTTTCTTAATGGCTATGACTGTTGTAAGGCAGCCCAATATTGAGCCCGGTCTTCAAGATCAGACCATCATTTCTTTGAATCTGTTCAACACCATCTTAGACACTACCAATAGTCGTGTTGAGCTTCATCATTCATGGGAATAAATTTAATGAGATATTAGTGCCCAAGAACGTTGGGAAGTTAGACGTAGACGACCTAGAAATCAATAGTATCCTTCTTGATCCTTCAGTTTTGGCCTTACTTTCATGTCCTTAGACTCTCATGTTTATAGAAGAAGAAGAGGCTTATCACCTCAAATTAATCCTATTGCTGAGATAGGAAGAAGGAACATTGTGTTCTCAACCCAACAAAGTGCTCTAAGGAGAATGTTGTATGATTCGTCGAGTTCATTTTTTTATCCCTCACCTATCATCCACAAGATGCATTTAGTGGCGGCTTTGGTGGAACTAGAAGTGCTTCCTCCTCTTAGTATTCATCTTCGTCAGTGATTGGTAGCTTATATAGCCACCATATCCATGTCTAGTCTACCACAAATCCCACCAAAGTCATTAAAAAGTATGGGCTTTTTCAGTTCGAAGAAGACACCACAACCACACCGTGGCATGTGTCCTCTCTTCTTAACCTAGCACCTACTACTCGTTCACTTCCTAAATTCAAAGAGAACCTCCCAAGGTTTTTGGGAAATAACATTGTCACTACCAATGAACACTTGGTGGCATTTTCTAATGCTTGTCACAACATAGGGTCCAATGACAACGATACTTGCATGTGCTTATTAGTAAATTCCTTGGAAGGGAAGGCTACAGCCGATTTATTTTACCTTCCTCCTAATATTTTGTACACTTGGGAGGAGTTAGTTTATTGGTTCAGATCCACCTATGGGCAATAAAAAAGCTCATATGAGTAGTTACGGGAGTACAATAACATCACCTATAAGAATGGTTAAACCATCAAGTCCTTCAACTTGAATTTCACTACGTTATACAGTCAAATCCCCGAACTTATTCGACCTCAGAACCAAGCCTCTTTCATGCATTATTACAATGAATTTCCTTCCCCCTATCTTCATAGGCTTGAGGAAAAAGCCATTGATAATATCGGTTTCGCTCTGCATACTTGTTTATAGTATGAAGAACAACTTGAAAGAATGGGTCTTCACTAGGGAGAATCAGTTAAACAGACATACATCTCCACCCTCTTACAGCTAGTACAAGATATGAATAATCGTATGATGGAAAATGAGAGAAAAGGAACTGTCTCCCCTCTCACCCCTGGAGCTTCATCCTCTTCCACACACCCCTTTAGGAATCCAATTGAAAATAATTTTCAGCCTAAAGCTATCTTGCCCTGAAGTTGGTGTAAATTTTGCGAGGAACACCACGAGGAAGCCACGTGTGAGGTAAGGAAGAGTGCCAGATATAAGATCTTTGGTAAAAGACTAGAAACTAGCATTGTTGTCCTAGATTTTGCAGAGACAAAATATGTCATGATCATCAATACTAGGAACAAATCCTACGCTCCCAAAGGCAAATATGATCCTCCCTGCAATTCTTCTAGCCCAAACTCATCTTCACCAGCTACGACGGTTCAAGTTCCTAAGGTTCCTGACAGTCAAGAAACAACTTCCCCTCTCCCCTCTTCCAAATACAATATTCTGAATCAGTTGGCCAACATCAAAGCAGATGCAACCCTTCTGGACATGGTTGTCATCCCTGAACAACAGAGGCATCTGAAACAATTCATGGAAGGAAAATATTCCATTGTAGCCAACCTCTCTGAAGAGGATTCTTCTGTAAATAAATTAGGTGTACATAACTTTAGATACCCTGTAAAAAACCCCCCTTTTTATATTTCTGTAAAGATTATGGATAAGATCGCACATTGTTGCCTCATTGATGGCAGTTCGAGCCCAAGTGTGATGTCGAAGATTATTATGGAAGAGCTAGGCTTGTCTTGTACAAATGAAAATGCCAGAAGCATGCTCTCTTATAATAGTCTACAACAAAAAACCATAAGCGAGATTAAAGATGTGACCTTAGTTTTGTGTGCACACCCTGAAATAAGGACAACCCTTAGTATTTAGGTAATTGATATGCCAGTAAGCAATTACTCAATCATCCTTGGAAGATATTGGCAAGCTTTAATAGGTGGATACCTCTCACTCAACGGAACACATTTATCCGTTCCTCGGAATGGTAAAAACATTATAGTCCTTAGAGAGAGAAGGATTTCACCTTACATAAAGAGTGTCCCACAGCCTAATGTAAACTATATTGAAGATGACCTAGGAGTGTATTCCATCTTTGTTGAGGAGGATAACATTCCCTTGGAACAAATCGATTTGGATGATGGTATGTGGCACATGCACTTTCATGGTTCATGCTCAAATGAAGGAAATGGAGCTGGCATTGTCTTGATTTCTCCTGTAGGAAAAATCCATAACTTTTCTTATAGTTTGGAGTTCTCTTGCATGAACAATGTCACCAAATTTAAATCTTTATTATTAGGCATTGAAAACCCCTATAATCTTGGTTGTGGTCACCTTTCAGTTTTTGGGGACTTTGAGCTTGTTGTGAACCTTGTACGTAAGATTTACTCCCCTAGAAACAAGTTGATGAAACTATACACCCAAACTATTTGGGAGCTTATCTCGAACCTATTATCTTTCAACATCACTCATGTTAAGAGGGAATTGAACTCAATTGTTGATCGGTTAGTTGTTTTTGCAACCTCTCCTACTCGACAACTTCTGCCACATAGACTTGATTATACTTTTCAATCTCTATATCGTCCACATATCCCTGACAATATAGAATCTTGGCAGGTCTTCCCCAACAATGAGATCATTTGTGCTTTCATTCAATATGAACCTTTTAAGCCCAAGGAAATTATACCCATAGAAGATGACAAGATTCCTCAAGGCTTGAATCCCCTAGAAAATTCATTTTCATCAAGTGATGTAGGCAATAAAGACAAACAAAAAGAAGAGGAGTCAAAAAGGGAGGTGGGTGAAACCATCTCCTTGAACATTGGGACACACGAGTCTCCAAAGAATGTTAAAATAGGTGCCCAATGTTCTGATGAAGAACAAATGAAGTTTTCCAAGCTACTTGGTGGATTTCAAGATGTTTTTGCTTGGTCTTATGAGGATATTCGTGGTTTTGATCCTGGTATTATAAAACATGCTATGCCCATCAAGGAATACATGAAACCAGTTAGGCAAAAATAAATACCTATTAACCCTGCATTGACAGAAACTATTCAAAGGGAGTTGGAAAATTTCTTGAGGGCTGGAAACATCTTTCTGGTCAAGTACCCTGAATGGGTTTCCAAATTGGTACTTGTTCTGAAGGTCACTCATCATATTAGCTTCTGCATTAATTTTCTCACATTCAATCAGGCTATTATGAAAAATCCCTTCCCTCCCCCTAATATGGAAATGATTCTACAATAGGTTGTAAGGTCACAGATGAGGCCCTTACTCGACAATTTTTTGGATTACAATCAAATCAAGGGGAAAAGGGAAGATGCTCAAAAAACAACTCTTATCATTAATTGGGGTATCGTGAATTAAGAACGTGTGATTTATGGATTACCTGATGCAAGTACCACTTTTAAAGGACATATATGAATAACTCATGACGAATTGATTAGTATTCATATTTATCTTGATGATCTCATTGTATGCTTTAAAGGATCGATTATTACCTCAGAGTTTCAAGTGTTATGGTTGGTCCCTTTCAAGATCTCTTTTATCCTCGGTACTAATTATTACATTCCAAAATTTTTACAGGAGAGATTGTTTTCCTACAGCACTAGCGGTTCTCACTTGAAACATTACATGGAACCAACGTGAAAATTTCTAACACCGTTTGGATTTTCTGTATATTAGTATTCTAGATCTGCTTTCTTTTTTATCACTCTTTTCATTTCGGATTTACAATATTTTGATTTTTGCTTTTTGATTTTAATCATTTCATACTGCTTTTACATTTATGTCATTTTATCTCTGTTGTTTTAAATTCTGCATTTTTAATTCTGTTATGATTTTTATTGCTTTTTCATCTTTTAATTGATTTTGGTCAAGAACAAGATGTTGGATCAGTTCTGCCATAGTGACACTCCTACAAGATATTGTTAGTCAATAATAACCAAGCTTACACAAATGTTACGTTGTTTCTCTGAAAGCACTTGAATTTGCTATCTGCTTTCACTGTTGTTTTAAAAAAAAACAAATGTTATCTCTCGCTTCTGCTTTCCTTTTCTTCATTCATTTGAGAATTTAAGAGAGCAAGTCCTTTGAAGTAAAGAGTAGATTTTGGTTGAACGATTATGCACACAGTGGTAAAACCTCTCATATGTAACATTTTTCATGAGTTATTCCCAAATTCCCGGTCATTTTTCCATTAAATCTGCTCACTTCCTCCTGTTGCATAATATTCCTAGTTATATCTTCTCGACTTGTTGTTCTTGGTCTGTGAAACCATGAGTTCTGAGTTCTAAATCAGTTGAAAACAAGTTTCCCAGTGGAGTCGCCAGTTTGTTGACGATAAAAATTGCAACGAGGATTTTTCCTGCAAAGTATTGCTAAAGCCTACTATTATAAGCTAACAATATATATAATACTAGTAGGTGGGACCCCCTTGTAGATTGGAGGATTAGATCTGGTTTTTATTTGATGTTATGTTGTTGTTCGACACTACTTATAGGTTTGAGAATGATTGATGTTCAAATGTTGGTTCTATTCGCAACAAATGGGTGATGGATAATTAATGCTATGTGTGAGTTTCTTTACTCTAAATTATCAATTCCATGTCATGAGGGCTTATGTGAACTATTATTTCTATGCTAATTGCACCATGATCTATTACATATTACACCTACACAAAACATATGTTAGTCACGGACAAGGATAAAAGAAATATGGAAAAAATCTAAGAAATTAAGCTATGCTACTATGCTACACTACATGCATTGAAATTAAGGGATTATTGTTAGTCCTAGCTAATAGGGTTAGTGGCTATACAATTTATTGAGTTATATGGAAACACATGTGATATGCGTTATGGTATGGTTGGAAATGGTTAATGTGACATAGGGTGGCACATTTGGCAAGTAAGGGGATGTTGGTTTCGATGCATGGATTAATTGGATGGATTAATGGAGGGTTGGCTGGCGTGTACTAAGTAATTTAATGAATAGAGGATGGAAGTGACGTGCATTTACTGCACATCACTCCATACCTCTCCCACTGGCCATCACCCTAGCTTCTCTATTGTTCAATTGTGTTTCGTTGTGGTTAAGCTCTGATTTTCAGGCAAAGGAAGAACTGCTTGGCCAAGCTCACGTTTTTAAGGTGTTTTGGGTTACAGGTATGTCTTTTTCTCCATCCATGAACCCACTCTGGCTATAAAATAGATATTAGCTTGGTGATGTATGGGTCTATGCTTTTCTTGAGACTGGAAACTATGTAAACTTGTGATATTTCTATGGAATGGTTGTTGTGTGGTTTTCGTTGCAAATGGAAAATGATGGTTGAAGTCACAATTTCATTAATTATTTTGAGTGGTAGAAGCCATGAAGGCTCTCTGTTGTCCTTATAAGTTTTTTTGTTGGAGGGTTCAGACTTGACCGGTTGTCTCCACATAGTTCTTGTCACCTCACCCAGTCGTATTGTTGTTATGGGGTTGTTGGGTTTGATTTTGAACCACCTGGTGTCACTGTATATCGTTTCACTTGGGTAGGGTCTCATTTATACTATTGGTGTCTGCATGTTTGGTTATCATGGCTATTATGCCAAGGGGATTGCTTTGAGGTTGATTTATATTTCATGGCTCTGTTTCATATCATCATTAATCGGGTTGATTGGGGAAAACCACGACGGTTATGCTCTGCGTGTTATTTATTGGCCAGTGAGGGAATTTTGCTCCTCTGTTCATAACCTCTCATGCCTGTTGAACTCTCTCCTTGTATTGCAAAGCTTTGGGTGATATGGCCTATGCGTCCACTGTGTTGTCCCGAATGTTTCTCACCTGTTGTTGGTGGTCTTTTCGAACCTCCCTGTGTTGGTTACTCAAAGCCCACCCTTGATTATTTTAAGCCCAATTTTGGTAAATGAACCAGTTTCTTTTGGTCGGGCACATGGTCGACTATTATGATTTGGTGGAGTATCGTTGACAATGGTTTATTATTAGTTGTCCCTGATTAATAACGTTGACAGTGGTTTTTGTGATTGGTTTATAATCACTGTATTCTTTTATTATGGGAATTGATTCGATAGTTCAGGTTGGTTAATTGGTTGATTCGAGTAATGAAGTTGGCATGCAGTCGCCACCTCTTGTGTTGTAACAGTTGGATTGTTGACTTAGTATTGTTTTATGGTTGATCGGGAATATGCCTCTTTGCTTCATGTGTTCGGTTGTGTGTTTCCTACAACATGATATAGGTTGAAATAAGGGTTTCTTTTAATGTGTGTTTTAATTGCAAATCAGGAGTATTGCAATTTAAAATCATATTAGTTGTGGCGTGGTTGTCCACTGTATATGTTATGGATATCGTTTGATTACACCATTAGAGATGGGCATAGGTTTTATAACAATAAGGTTTTGTTGCAATTTGATTGATTAGAGGAATGGAATCGGGCACGATTTGTGTCTCTGTGTTTGATTTGAAGAAATAATTCATGGACAATGGTTGATTTTTTTATGGAACGGAGTGGAAACAGGTACTGTGTGTTCATTTAGAAATTGTTTTGAATATTTAATGGGACAAATGAGAAGAAACAAAACTCTTATACAGGTTGTTTTGGAAGGAATATTATTTTGAGTTTGATGACACTGTGTTAAAGATTTAATTGAAAACAGTGAGAAAGTTAATACACATAAATGATGAACTATACACAGTAGTTGTTTAATTGATCAGAATGACTATTTGGTTAGTATTGGATCTTTTGCTTTTAATAAAGAATTATTTTATGGAATTACTTAATTAATTTTTCGAACAATAACCGCTATCTTCCCCTACCATTTTTTTCACTTTTCGCTAATTACAATCCCCTTGCCTTCCCATATTCATTACTCACTCCCTGTTCCTAAAATTTAATTACAATTAAGAGAATATTTGTATTGTGATAGTTTAAGATCACAGGGATGGATTATAGTGATACGTTCTTTGGTTTACATTTCAGTTGATTGTTGTTATCAATGAGCAGTAACCATGTTCTTTTTCCCCTCATTTTAACATTTTTCGCTCAATACAAACCCCTCGCATATCCCAAAACCTTTGTTCACCCCCTGCTCATTGACAACGGTTAAACAATTTGTATGGATTGGATTGCATGAGTCTGATATGTTGTTGAGCCAAAATTTATTTCATATTTTAAAAGTGTTTTCATGTATGGTTGTTAAAGGAACTATTTTCTAATCAATCATGCATGCAGGAATGAGATTTTTCATCTGAGGTAGCCATGGCAGAGGTAACTGAGGAAGAGGTAATTGCAACATGGGTCCTAGAAGGCCTAGACTCTCGATTCACATTGATGTTGACTCTCAAGAATTAGGCCAACTATTTCAGGTAGGGTTTTTCAATTGGATTGAGCAAGGAGTGGTCCAACCTAGGCCTAAGAGGCCTACCTTCCAAGCTCTACAAGCCCATGGTATTATCGTGCCCCCTCATGTCTCATTGCAACCCAAGGTTCCCAAAAACGACGGATGGAAAGAGATTGTCCACCCGACAGTCTCCCAACATCGTGGCTATCCCAATTTGTCTTTACTTGCTCCCCCGCCTATCAATTTGATTGTCCAAGTTTCCCTTGTCCACTCACCAGTTCAGTCCTCACATTCTAGAAAAAGGTTGAAAATCGAGGCCCGCCATGCCCATAACAAAGGAAAATCCATTGTTTCCCCTTCCTCACCCTCCAATAGCTCTGATAATTCCGTGTCCTCCCGGATGCATTTGAGGGACAATTGTTCTCATGTGATCAACGATATTAGGCCTAAAGGCTGAGCACAGCCAAAGGAAAATTCAAAGAGATCAAAAGGTGACAACATCAACAAGGGAAAGATTGCATCTCAGAATGGAAAATATGGATTTTAAGTTTTATTTTATTTATTGTTGATGACAGTTGACTTACAAAGTTTTGGACATCATGTTTTTTTTATATATACGAGTAATATATTTTTGAAAATAAATTCAAATATCAATGAGATAAATTGTCAAACATGAATGTGATGATGGGAGTCACAAGGAGGGATGTTTTTGTTTAATTAACTAGTTATGTTATGATTGTTAAGAGCTAAAGGGGAGTCACAAGGGGTCCCACCTACTAGTTATTATTTATTTTAAACCCTTATTATGATTTATTACTTTCCCCCCTGACTAAAAAGTTGGTTGAGTTTTTAGTTAACTTCACTAATGAAGTAGTTCAACTACTTCAACCAATTCTAATTTTCTTAAAGGCAAAAGGAAAGGGAGGAACAAGAGGAGAATAGGAGAAGCATACTAAGGTTTTCTCTTTGAGTTTTGCATTGAGATAGTTTAGTTTTCATTCATTCCTTAATTTATCACAAGCCTAATTCTTTTTTATGATAGCAGGGTCTTATTGTAGACAACAAGATTCAGGGCTGATTTACATCATTCAGACACTTGTTTTTCAGAGGTGTTGATCTATCTTTGATAGTCTGTGTAGACTTGTTTGTTTGTGAATTAGTTTTCATGACTGACAAAAGCTATTGTGCAGAGTCAAGTGGGCAACAATTTGTGGCAAGTTGATCTAACTTTTAGAGTTCAGTTTTTTTATTTTCTGTCAGAGGTCCTTTTGTATGTTTCATCAGGGACATCTAAGTTTGACTTTGGTCCAAAACTTCATCACGAAATTTTGTAAAGAGAATGACTCTTTGATGAATTTGAATGAAATAAAGGATTGCTTTATGTCTCATCTATCTTGATTATCGACTTGGTGTCTTTACTTCTGTCTCTATATTTATTTTAGCATCTGTTATGTTCAGAAAAATACATAAATAATGAATTTTTCAGCAAGATTTTACTTATAAAAAACAACCTAAGCACTTGTAATCAATACTTGTGAGTTAGGATATTAATTTTGATGGATATAAACATAGGGTGATATTCCCATCTATTTTTCTTTTTCCAAGCAGAATCTGAAAATGCTTGAGTAAGATTATTTCATATATTTTCCTCAACAATAGGGAAAAATTTTCATCCAAGAGTATGTAATTCTCAAGTGAGAGTTATGATGAAAATGAAATGGAAGTGACTTCTATTTATATGAAGTCACTTCAATAATTTTTCTACAAAAGTTTGTCGAGTTTGAATAATTCAAGGAGTCTAACTTCATAAATTTTCCTTCACAACTTAAAATTCAAAATTACATAAAGAAAAACCCCTTCTAGGGATGATGTCATGCCCCAAAGGGTGATGTAAGGCCTCTAGGAGAGATGTTTTTCCTCCCAAGTGAAATCCTTAGGCCTTCAAAGGCCTCATGTCTGGTCATCAAGTGGTCTATTGCAAGGCAAATGTCTTTCTCTCCATCAAACCATGTCATATCACCATCAACCATGAGAGCCCCATCAAAAACCCTAAACCCATATGACGTTTAGGACCTAGAAGAAGACATATTAGGCCTCCAAAGGCCAATTTTTGGGTGCAAGGGGGTCAAATGTGATCTCCTCATGGTCTCTAAGTGACTCCAAAGGAAACGTTTCCTCTACCATCTGTCCAATGAGAGGGGGGCACATCATCCAATATGTAGGTTTCATGCCATAATAAAGGTTCAAGTAACCATGTGCCTCCACAAAATTACCATCACCTGGAAAAGCCTTGCAAAAAAAAAACAATTGTCCCTCCAAGGGTCCACAAGTCACAAGTATCATTCCAAGTAAGCCATATCTAATAAAATGACCACCCAAGCATGTGCATAAAATTCCCCCTTTTCTAAATAAACAAATTCTCAAAGACCTTATACAACTTTCCAAATTTAAGTATGGGAGGGTTGTCATGGTGACCTATTGGGTATATCATTCCCCAAGTCAAGGGGTGTTTCCCAAGTGGAATCTCTCTAAGTCATGATATCATGCAAACTGTAGGTTGGGAAAATCCCTACCCAATCCACAAGATGGCGATAATGGTGGGAGATTTTACCCACTGTCACCTCAGATAAACCCTCCCCTCAGATAAACCCTCCCCTCGCTTTACTGAAGGAAAAAACCAACACAAGGGGTGAGTCCCAGGTGACCATAGGAGGAAATGAGATGGAAAGTGAAATGATGGAAGTGATGCCCCTATAGGTCAAGTTGTTAAGTGACAAGTGGTTTTATAATGAGTCTCGAAAGTGGTTAATAGTTTCCAAGAAACTTGAGTACCTGCAGAAGATAGTGTACATACTCGAGACATAAGAAAATATGAGATACAAGCCAAACAATCCAATGGACAAGAAATTTAAGCTTGTTTTCCCTATTTGCAACAGTCAACAGAAATATATATCAACAAGTAAATGATATTTAAAGCTGCTAAAAGGATGTTAAAAGTCTAGTAAATGATGCAAGAGATACGCTAGCAATCACTAGTGCAACTCAAGTATGAAAGAATAAGACTTTAGAAATAAACCAAGGTTGTTATAAACAAGTATTGCAAAGATATTTTATTATCCTTATGGTTGTAGCAAACTATTTCTACAACAGAAAATTTCAACCCACAAAAAGCACAAGTAAACGACCCAAAAAGTCTGTTGAGACTAGTAGATTATTATGGCATCTTGCTAGCAAATTTTGATGGTTGAAATGTGAGTTATAAATAAAAAAGAGAGTAATTTGTTGAAACCCTAATGGTTGTATATTTTGTTTATTTATAGATTCAAGAATAATAAGAAAACATAGATGCCCTAGAGGCCTTAGCAACCTCAAAGTGTCAAGAATAGATCCCAACTTGAAAATATCAATATCTCACTAAATCACATTTACCAATGCAAACAATTTATTTCTCCAATGCAAGCTTCAAATTAGTTCTTTTAAAATGAGTGCATCTACAAGAGCCATTCTCCAGGAGGATGGAAAAGACCCTAGTTGTGATCTAGGGCCCCTAGTGCACTCCTGGGGTTATTGGTCTAGGACCAAGCAGCTAGAGCCATGGAAAAAGACCTTAGTTGGGCCTGTTATAGTGCAATTTTTAGGTTTGTCAAAGCCTGAACCAAACACAAAAAAGTGCTACAACTTGGGAATCCTACACCCAATGTTACCTCAATGTAGGTCCCGCACTTCAAGGGTGACTAGGTCACTTTAGGAAGGAGATCTCGGTGACCCTAAGGGGATTGAGATGGATATGGATGGAAATGGAAGTGAAGCCCCTAGAGGTCAAATCTAAGTGACATAAAAGGTAGGGAGAGATTCCTTGGAAGTCAAGTAATTGTTTCCCCATAGGTGTAGTACTTCTTCAAATGCATTGTACCTGCCCAAGACACAAGAAAAGACACTTTGCAATGATAGATGTTAGTTGGATCATAAATTTAAGCTTATTGTCCCTAATTTGGAGTAGTAGATATCATTTTATCTCATCAAATAAAACATCTAAAATCATCATATAAATATATAGACTAGTTAGGTAAATCATCATCAAACTTAGCAATGAATATAGGCTAAACATTGGCACTGAAGAAGCAAGAAAAGATGGTTGTTGTAAACATGTATTTTATGTGGAAAATTGCATCCTTGTGCCTGTAGAATTCAGTGGCATGCATCAGAAATATCAACCATGGAAAATTTCCAATAAGTAGCTCAAAAGATGCACCTAGGTAAATAGGTTAAACTAGCAAAGTTAGAGGGTTAGTATAGGGCTAGTTTGTGAGATATTGGCAGTTAGGGTTAGATTTTAAAGCAGCCTTAACGGTTGTAGGTTATTTTTTCTACAAAAATAAGAATTTGTGGGAGAAAGAGGGCACCTTAAGGGAGGAAGAATCCCCAAGGCATCAAGATCATTATCCAAAAGATACAACTTCAAAACTTGAATTTTGTACGTTTACCAAGGCAACAATTTATTTCTCCCATGTAATAAGTAAATGACTAGTGTGTTTAAGAAAGGGTTAATGGAGTCAAGAGAATGTGAAGAATCTAGATAGACTACTTCCTTGGGTGTGTAAACCCTTTTACTCCCCAAGGTAAGATTCTCTTAGTTAGGGTTTCAACAAGGAGGGTGTATGTAATTATACTCCTCTTAGTAAACCCTTATGAAGCAATATTCCCTTAGCAATAAAATGGTGGAAACACAAGTAGGTTTGTATTCCCTTATACTCCCTACTTGGCTCAAGAAAATAGAACCTTTAACTTGTACAAATGATAATACAATGAAATAAATCGCAACTTCAAGCATTAAAAGGAAATAAAAGATAGACTAACCACCAAAAAAGCAATGAATAAAGCCTTCCAAGGCTAGCGCACCATCTCCATCAACCATAACCAAGACATATCCATAAACAAAATCACAAGAGAGAGAACTAGCCAAAGAGAGTGAAAAATTCAGTCCAAGATCCTCTCACAATGGAGAGTTATGTTTAAAATGAGATCTTATGATCTCTATTTATACTAAATGTAGCTAACATATTTTGTCCACAAATTAAGGATTAAACCACAAGATTAGGGGTCAAAAACCCTAATATTTCCCACTTAACAAAGTAATATTAAACAATTCACTTAAAATTCCACTTTTTGCACAAATAAAACCCTAATTTAGGAGGACATCACCCCTTTAGGGGACATTTTGCCACTTTCAGGAAGTCGTTGGTGTTGGAGAAGCATGGATAGGCCTTCAAATGCCACATATCAAGCATATAAACAATCTCATCATGGTGAAGATACTTCTCATCCTCAAACGTCTATGTGTCAAAATAGTGGCACCTCACCACCATGCCCTAGCCCCAAAAGCATGACGTCAAGCTCAAAAGTAGAGCATTTTTTCCCTCCTCGAAAAATAATTTGGAAAGTAAGGGATGGGCTAGGATGTCCAAGTCATAATCAAGGTCATGCAATTCTAATCTCTCTCATCTGGCACGTGGGCCCTTGGCACCCAACCTATGGGCCTGTATCCCCATGGAATCCTAAGCTAGGCTTGTTCTCCCAACACTGTCCACCAACTAGGTCTTGCAAAGACAAATGAGCACGCCCTCCAAGGATATCAAGTCATAACATCATGATAAGTGAATCAAATCAATAAATAATCCATATAATCATGTGCATTAAAGATCACTATATCAAATAATTAACAGCTCAAAGACACCATGTGACTTGTCAAGCTTAAATATGGGAGGGTTGACGAGGTGTCCTATTGGGTAGATCTTTCCCTAGGTCAAGGATAGTTTCCAATAAATCCCTCTCTAAGCCATGTAAGGTGGATTAAGTGGTTGGGATCAAGACTCAATGGGCATAGGGTTCATGACATACAAGGGGTCATAATGTCTCATTCATGGGTACCTTTGTAGAGGGTTTGTGGTACCTTCGTCCGCAATGCACTTTTTCCAAGCCCATCAATGGTCTTTTATCTTTATTTATTTATATTTTCTTTCATAATAGCACAAGGTGAGATTGAAGGTCACTTCCCTGGCATGGTGACCAAGTGATGGAAATGTTGGATCGTGATGAGACCCCCTTTCTCTCATCCATGCAATTGAGATCCATTTCCCTGGTTTGGTGACCAAATGATGACAATGTCATACCACTAGATATCCATGTATGTGATAGGTCAACTCATGATGAGACCTCCTATCCTTCAACTAAACTTTCAAGCATTCTTTATTATATTTTGGGTCCCCTTTATTCAAAGATAAGTGTTTCATTTCTTTCTTGGGTGATCCCTGGGAAAAGAATCTAGAGGGTTTGTATAAGGACTTTATATTTTACCCAACACCAACCCCTCTGGGCCTTTATCCCCTTCTTCCCATAGAATGAGGGACAACCCCTTCTTGGGTCAATATACCCTAAAATCCCAAGAGATAAGGAAATGGAGGGGAATAATGATGGAAAGTGGTAAGTATGGTCGGGAACGGTATGATGGCTCATTAAGGGAGTTCCCAGTAGCAAACCCATCCATTTATTTCAATTCACAATGATGATACAATAAAATGACACACAAGCAAATTCTTCCCAAGCTCCAACTAGCTTAAGCAATCGGAAAATGCTTTTATTTATAACCAAGAATGAAGATGCCAAGAGGAGGAGGGCTTACCACATGTGAGGAAAGAGTGGAAAAGTGTGAAATGATTGAGTTCCACTTGCTATGGAATAGGGAGGGAGGAGGTGACACCTTTCTCAATGGTTCCACCTCACTCGACCAACCTCAACCTTTGCCACATGTGTGAGAGGGATGCGCGCCACTTTCCCCAAGAGAGGTGTGACCCAAGTGTGCAAAATATTTCCTCACATCATGAGATTCCACTGCTACTAAGTGAATTGACCTTCATCCTATAAATCCTCCTTTTTGTCTCTTGGTCAATGGGTAAGGGGAAAACATGTCCCCGACAAGTTTGCTAAATTTCAGCATTGTTGATCTTTCCTGATTTTTTATGTCTTTTTTGGGTTTTGTGAGTAAAATTGACTTTTTAGTGATTAAAATCACTAATTTTACTCACAAAAGTGGGTACTTAGGTAAATTGGGTGCTCTAGGTTAAAAAACGAGCACCCCCAAGGCATATGATTCCTCATAGTACCACTTTTTAATACAACTTCAAATTACAACTAAAAAAATTATGTTTTACGGGAAAAAAATTTAAAAAACCTAAGGGGGACTTAGCACATTTCCATAAAAATATAGGAGGATGTTTAGCATGGTAATATAAATTAGACATGCCTGCAGGGGTGTAGACCGATTGGCAAGTGTCGTGTAAATGGAAGGAAATATGTAAAAAGAGGTCTCAAGTTCGATTTTCACCCCGATTTATCCGGAGGCATGCTTGCGGGTGGTGCGATTCTCCCTAGGGGTTATAAGGCATTCGGCAGGATTCGACCCTGTGTCACGCGAGTACGATACTTCCATTGTTACCAATTCCCCTAGTTACAAAAAAGAAATATATATATA
>ML794461.1:129063-175267 GCA_009831015.1 Picea engelmannii | reverse complement strand
ACTTGTAATTAATACTTGTGAGTTAGGATATTAATTTTGATGGCTATAAACATAGGGTGATATTCCCGTCTATTTTTCTTTAGCCAAGCAGAATCTGAAAATGCTTGAGTAAGATTATTTCATATCTTTTCCTCAACATTTATTTGGCGACCATACTGGGGAGATATTCAATATCTCTCTGGTTAATTTTAATGCTTGATTAGCATCGAATACATATATTTGTCTGATATTAATTCTTTAACTGTTTTGTTTCTTAATGGCTATGACTGTTGTAAGGCAGCCCAATATTGAGCCCGGTCTTCAAGATCAGACCATCATTTCTTTGAATCTGTTCAACACCATCTTAGACACTACCAATAGTCGTGTTGAGCTTCATCATTCATGGGAATAAATTTAATGAGATATTAGTGCCCAAGAACGTTGGGAAGTTAGACGTAGACGACCTAGAAATCAATAGTATCCTTCTTGATCCTTCAGTTTTGGCCTTACTTTCATGTCCTTAGACTCTCATGTTTATAGAAGAAGAAGAGGCTTATCACCTCAAATTAATCCTATTGCTGAGATAGGAAGAAGGAACATTGTGTTCTCAACCCAACAAAGTGCTCTAAGGAGAATGTTGTATGATTCGTCGAGTTCATTTTTTTATCCCTCACCTATCATCCACAAGATGCATTTAGTGGCGGCTTTGGTGGAACTAGAAGTGCTTCCTCCTCTTAGTATTCATCTTCGTCAGTGATTGGTAGCTTATATAGCCACCATATCCATGTCTAGTCTACCACAAATCCCACCAAAGTCATTAAAAAGTATGGGCTTTTTCAGTTCGAAGAAGACACCACAACCACACCGTGGCATGTGTCCTCTCTTCTTAACCTAGCACCTACTACTCGTTCACTTCCTAAATTCAAAGAGAACCTCCCAAGGTTTTTGGGAAATAACATTGTCACTACCAATGAACACTTGGTGGCATTTTCTAATGCTTGTCACAACATAGGGTCCAATGACAACGATACTTGCATGTGCTTATTAGTAAATTCCTTGGAAGGGAAGGCTACAGCCGATTTATTTTACCTTCCTCCTAATATTTTGTACACTTGGGAGGAGTTAGTTTATTGGTTCAGATCCACCTATGGGCAATAAAAAAGCTCATATGAGTAGTTACGGGAGTACAATAACATCACCTATAAGAATGGTTAAACCATCAAGTCCTTCAACTTGAATTTCACTACGTTATACAGTCAAATCCCCGAACTTATTCGACCTCAGAACCAAGCCTCTTTCATGCATTATTACAATGAATTTCCTTCCCCCTATCTTCATAGGCTTGAGGAAAAAGCCATTGATAATATCGGTTTCGCTCTGCATACTTGTTTATAGTATGAAGAACAACTTGAAAGAATGGGTCTTCACTAGGGAGAATCAGTTAAACAGACATACATCTCCACCCTCTTACAGCTAGTACAAGATATGAATAATCGTATGATGGAAAATGAGAGAAAAGGAACTGTCTCCCCTCTCACCCCTGGAGCTTCATCCTCTTCCACACACCCCTTTAGGAATCCAATTGAAAATAATTTTCAGCCTAAAGCTATCTTGCCCTGAAGTTGGTGTAAATTTTGCGAGGAACACCACGAGGAAGCCACGTGTGAGGTAAGGAAGAGTGCCAGATATAAGATCTTTGGTAAAAGACTAGAAACTAGCATTGTTGTCCTAGATTTTGCAGAGACAAAATATGTCATGATCATCAATACTAGGAACAAATCCTACGCTCCCAAAGGCAAATATGATCCTCCCTGCAATTCTTCTAGCCCAAACTCATCTTCACCAGCTACGACGGTTCAAGTTCCTAAGGTTCCTGACAGTCAAGAAACAACTTCCCCTCTCCCCTCTTCCAAATACAATATTCTGAATCAGTTGGCCAACATCAAAGCAGATGCAACCCTTCTGGACATGGTTGTCATCCCTGAACAACAGAGGCATCTGAAACAATTCATGGAAGGAAAATATTCCATTGTAGCCAACCTCTCTGAAGAGGATTCTTCTGTAAATAAATTAGGTGTACATAACTTTAGATACCCTGTAAAAAACCCCCCTTTTTATATTTCTGTAAAGATTATGGATAAGATCGCACATTGTTGCCTCATTGATGGCAGTTCGAGCCCAAGTGTGATGTCGAAGATTATTATGGAAGAGCTAGGCTTGTCTTGTACAAATGAAAATGCCAGAAGCATGCTCTCTTATAATAGTCTACAACAAAAAACCATAAGCGAGATTAAAGATGTGACCTTAGTTTTGTGTGCACACCCTGAAATAAGGACAACCCTTAGTATTTAGGTAATTGATATGCCAGTAAGCAATTACTCAATCATCCTTGGAAGATATTGGCAAGCTTTAATAGGTGGATACCTCTCACTCAACGGAACACATTTATCCGTTCCTCGGAATGGTAAAAACATTATAGTCCTTAGAGAGAGAAGGATTTCACCTTACATAAAGAGTGTCCCACAGCCTAATGTAAACTATATTGAAGATGACCTAGGAGTGTATTCCATCTTTGTTGAGGAGGATAACATTCCCTTGGAACAAATCGATTTGGATGATGGTATGTGGCACATGCACTTTCATGGTTCATGCTCAAATGAAGGAAATGGAGCTGGCATTGTCTTGATTTCTCCTGTAGGAAAAATCCATAACTTTTCTTATAGTTTGGAGTTCTCTTGCATGAACAATGTCACCAAATTTAAATCTTTATTATTAGGCATTGAAAACCCCTATAATCTTGGTTGTGGTCACCTTTCAGTTTTTGGGGACTTTGAGCTTGTTGTGAACCTTGTACGTAAGATTTACTCCCCTAGAAACAAGTTGATGAAACTATACACCCAAACTATTTGGGAGCTTATCTCGAACCTATTATCTTTCAACATCACTCATGTTAAGAGGGAATTGAACTCAATTGTTGATCGGTTAGTTGTTTTTGCAACCTCTCCTACTCGACAACTTCTGCCACATAGACTTGATTATACTTTTCAATCTCTATATCGTCCACATATCCCTGACAATATAGAATCTTGGCAGGTCTTCCCCAACAATGAGATCATTTGTGCTTTCATTCAATATGAACCTTTTAAGCCCAAGGAAATTATACCCATAGAAGATGACAAGATTCCTCAAGGCTTGAATCCCCTAGAAAATTCATTTTCATCAAGTGATGTAGGCAATAAAGACAAACAAAAAGAAGAGGAGTCAAAAAGGGAGGTGGGTGAAACCATCTCCTTGAACATTGGGACACACGAGTCTCCAAAGAATGTTAAAATAGGTGCCCAATGTTCTGATGAAGAACAAATGAAGTTTTCCAAGCTACTTGGTGGATTTCAAGATGTTTTTGCTTGGTCTTATGAGGATATTCGTGGTTTTGATCCTGGTATTATAAAACATGCTATGCCCATCAAGGAATACATGAAACCAGTTAGGCAAAAATAAATACCTATTAACCCTGCATTGACAGAAACTATTCAAAGGGAGTTGGAAAATTTCTTGAGGGCTGGAAACATCTTTCTGGTCAAGTACCCTGAATGGGTTTCCAAATTGGTACTTGTTCTGAAGGTCACTCATCATATTAGCTTCTGCATTAATTTTCTCACATTCAATCAGGCTATTATGAAAAATCCCTTCCCTCCCCCTAATATGGAAATGATTCTACAATAGGTTGTAAGGTCACAGATGAGGCCCTTACTCGACAATTTTTTGGATTACAATCAAATCAAGGGGAAAAGGGAAGATGCTCAAAAAACAACTCTTATCATTAATTGGGGTATCGTGAATTAAGAACGTGTGATTTATGGATTACCTGATGCAAGTACCACTTTTAAAGGACATATATGAATAACTCATGACGAATTGATTAGTATTCATATTTATCTTGATGATCTCATTGTATGCTTTAAAGGATCGATTATTACCTCAGAGTTTCAAGTGTTATGGTTGGTCCCTTTCAAGATCTCTTTTATCCTCGGTACTAATTATTACATTCCAAAATTTTTACAGGAGAGATTGTTTTCCTACAGCACTAGCGGTTCTCACTTGAAACATTACATGGAACCAACGTGAAAATTTCTAACACCGTTTGGATTTTCTGTATATTAGTATTCTAGATCTGCTTTCTTTTTTATCACTCTTTTCATTTCGGATTTACAATATTTTGATTTTTGCTTTTTGATTTTAATCATTTCATACTGCTTTTACATTTATGTCATTTTATCTCTGTTGTTTTAAATTCTGCATTTTTAATTCTGTTATGATTTTTATTGCTTTTTCATCTTTTAATTGATTTTGGTCAAGAACAAGATGTTGGATCAGTTCTGCCATAGTGACACTCCTACAAGATATTGTTAGTCAATAATAACCAAGCTTACACAAATGTTACGTTGTTTCTCTGAAAGCACTTGAATTTGCTATCTGCTTTCACTGTTGTTTTAAAAAAAAACAAATGTTATCTCTCGCTTCTGCTTTCCTTTTCTTCATTCATTTGAGAATTTAAGAGAGCAAGTCCTTTGAAGTAAAGAGTAGATTTTGGTTGAACGATTATGCACACAGTGGTAAAACCTCTCATATGTAACATTTTTCATGAGTTATTCCCAAATTCCCGGTCATTTTTCCATTAAATCTGCTCACTTCCTCCTGTTGCATAATATTCCTAGTTATATCTTCTCGACTTGTTGTTCTTGGTCTGTGAAACCATGAGTTCTGAGTTCTAAATCAGTTGAAAACAAGTTTCCCAGTGGAGTCGCCAGTTTGTTGACGATAAAAATTGCAACGAGGATTTTTCCTGCAAAGTATTGCTAAAGCCTACTATTATAAGCTAACAATATATATAATACTAGTAGGTGGGACCCCCTTGTAGATTGGAGGATTAGATCTGGTTTTTATTTGATGTTATGTTGTTGTTCGACACTACTTATAGGTTTGAGAATGATTGATGTTCAAATGTTGGTTCTATTCGCAACAAATGGGTGATGGATAATTAATGCTATGTGTGAGTTTCTTTACTCTAAATTATCAATTCCATGTCATGAGGGCTTATGTGAACTATTATTTCTATGCTAATTGCACCATGATCTATTACATATTACACCTACACAAAACATATGTTAGTCACGGACAAGGATAAAAGAAATATGGAAAAAATCTAAGAAATTAAGCTATGCTACTATGCTACACTACATGCATTGAAATTAAGGGATTATTGTTAGTCCTAGCTAATAGGGTTAGTGGCTATACAATTTATTGAGTTATATGGAAACACATGTGATATGCGTTATGGTATGGTTGGAAATGGTTAATGTGACATAGGGTGGCACATTTGGCAAGTAAGGGGATGTTGGTTTCGATGCATGGATTAATTGGATGGATTAATGGAGGGTTGGCTGGCGTGTACTAAGTAATTTAATGAATAGAGGATGGAAGTGACGTGCATTTACTGCACATCACTCCATACCTCTCCCACTGGCCATCACCCTAGCTTCTCTATTGTTCAATTGTGTTTCGTTGTGGTTAAGCTCTGATTTTCAGGCAAAGGAAGAACTGCTTGGCCAAGCTCACGTTTTTAAGGTGTTTTGGGTTACAGGTATGTCTTTTTCTCCATCCATGAACCCACTCTGGCTATAAAATAGATATTAGCTTGGTGATGTATGGGTCTATGCTTTTCTTGAGACTGGAAACTATGTAAACTTGTGATATTTCTATGGAATGGTTGTTGTGTGGTTTTCGTTGCAAATGGAAAATGATGGTTGAAGTCACAATTTCATTAATTATTTTGAGTGGTAGAAGCCATGAAGGCTCTCTGTTGTCCTTATAAGTTTTTTTGTTGGAGGGTTCAGACTTGACCGGTTGTCTCCACATAGTTCTTGTCACCTCACCCAGTCGTATTGTTGTTATGGGGTTGTTGGGTTTGATTTTGAACCACCTGGTGTCACTGTATATCGTTTCACTTGGGTAGGGTCTCATTTATACTATTGGTGTCTGCATGTTTGGTTATCATGGCTATTATGCCAAGGGGATTGCTTTGAGGTTGATTTATATTTCATGGCTCTGTTTCATATCATCATTAATCGGGTTGATTGGGGAAAACCACGACGGTTATGCTCTGCGTGTTATTTATTGGCCAGTGAGGGAATTTTGCTCCTCTGTTCATAACCTCTCATGCCTGTTGAACTCTCTCCTTGTATTGCAAAGCTTTGGGTGATATGGCCTATGCGTCCACTGTGTTGTCCCGAATGTTTCTCACCTGTTGTTGGTGGTCTTTTCGAACCTCCCTGTGTTGGTTACTCAAAGCCCACCCTTGATTATTTTAAGCCCAATTTTGGTAAATGAACCAGTTTCTTTTGGTCGGGCACATGGTCGACTATTATGATTTGGTGGAGTATCGTTGACAATGGTTTATTATTAGTTGTCCCTGATTAATAACGTTGACAGTGGTTTTTGTGATTGGTTTATAATCACTGTATTCTTTTATTATGGGAATTGATTCGATAGTTCAGGTTGGTTAATTGGTTGATTCGAGTAATGAAGTTGGCATGCAGTCGCCACCTCTTGTGTTGTAACAGTTGGATTGTTGACTTAGTATTGTTTTATGGTTGATCGGGAATATGCCTCTTTGCTTCATGTGTTCGGTTGTGTGTTTCCTACAACATGATATAGGTTGAAATAAGGGTTTCTTTTAATGTGTGTTTTAATTGCAAATCAGGAGTATTGCAATTTAAAATCATATTAGTTGTGGCGTGGTTGTCCACTGTATATGTTATGGATATCGTTTGATTACACCATTAGAGATGGGCATAGGTTTTATAACAATAAGGTTTTGTTGCAATTTGATTGATTAGAGGAATGGAATCGGGCACGATTTGTGTCTCTGTGTTTGATTTGAAGAAATAATTCATGGACAATGGTTGATTTTTTTATGGAACGGAGTGGAAACAGGTACTGTGTGTTCATTTAGAAATTGTTTTGAATATTTAATGGGACAAATGAGAAGAAACAAAACTCTTATACAGGTTGTTTTGGAAGGAATATTATTTTGAGTTTGATGACACTGTGTTAAAGATTTAATTGAAAACAGTGAGAAAGTTAATACACATAAATGATGAACTATACACAGTAGTTGTTTAATTGATCAGAATGACTATTTGGTTAGTATTGGATCTTTTGCTTTTAATAAAGAATTATTTTATGGAATTACTTAATTAATTTTTCGAACAATAACCGCTATCTTCCCCTACCATTTTTTTCACTTTTCGCTAATTACAATCCCCTTGCCTTCCCATATTCATTACTCACTCCCTGTTCCTAAAATTTAATTACAATTAAGAGAATATTTGTATTGTGATAGTTTAAGATCACAGGGATGGATTATAGTGATACGTTCTTTGGTTTACATTTCAGTTGATTGTTGTTATCAGTGAGCAGTAACCATGTTCTTTTCCCCCTCATTTTAACATTTTTCGCTCAATACAAACCCCTCGCATATCCCAAAACCTTTGTTCACCCCCTACTCATTGACAACGGTTAAACAATTTGTATGGATTGGATTGCATGAGTCTGATATGTTGCTAAGCCAAAATTTATTTCATATTTTAAAAGTGTTTTCATGTATGGTTGTTAAAGGAACTATTTTCTAATCAATCATGCATGCAGGAATGAGATTTTTCATCCAAAGTAGCCATGGTAGAGGTAACTGAGGAAGAGGTAATTGCAACATGGGTCCTAGAAGGCCTAGACTCTCGATTCACATTGATGTTGACTCGCAAGAATTAGGCCAGCTATTTCAGGTTGGGTTTTTCGATTGGATTGAGCAAGGAGTGGTCCAACCTAGGCCTAAGAGGCCTACCTTCCAAGCTCTACAAGCCCTTGGTATTATCGTACCCCCTCATGTCTCATTGCAACCCGAGGTTCCCAAAAACGACGAATGGAAAGAGATTGTCCACCCGAAAGTCTCCCAACATCGTGGCTGGCCCGATTTGTCTTTACTTGCTCCCCCACCTATCAATTTGATTGTCCAAGGTGCCCTTGTCCACTCACCAGTTCAGTCCTCACATGCTAGAAAAAGGTTGAAAATCGAGGCCCACCATGCCCCTGACAAAGGAAAATCCATGGTTGCCCCTTCCTCACCCTCCAATAGCTCTGATAAATTTGTGTCCTCCCAGATGCATTTGAGGGACAATTGTTCTCATGTGATCAACGACATTAGGCCTAAAGGCTCAGCACAGCCAAAGGAAAATTCAGAGAGATCAAAAGGTGACAACATCAACAAGGGAAAGATTGCATCTCAGAATGGAAAATATGGATTTTAAGTTTTATTTTATTTATTGTTGATGACATTTGACTTACGAAGTTTTGGACATCATGTTTTTTTTTATATATACGAGTAATATATTTTTGAAAATAAATTCAAATATCAATGAGATAAATTGTCAAACATGAATGTGATGATGGGAATCACAAGGAGGGATATTTTTGCTTAATTAACTAGTTATGTTATGATTGTTAAGAGCTAAAGGGGAGTCACAAGGGGTCCCACCTACTAGTTATTATTTATTTTAAACCCTTATTATGATTTATTACTTCCCCCCCTAACTAAAAAGTTGGTTGAGCTTTTAGTTAACTTCACTAATGAAGTAGTTCAACTACTTCAACCAATTCTAATTTTATTAAAGGCAAAAGGAAAGGGAGGAACAAGAGGAGAATAGGAGAAGCATACTAAGGTTTTCTCTTTGAGTTTTGCGTTGAGATAGTTTAGTTTTCATTCATTCCTTAATTTATCACAAGCCTAATTCTTTTTTATGATAGCAGGGTCTTATTGTAGACAACAAGATTCAGGGCTGATTTACATCATTCAGACACTTGTTTTTTAGAGGTGTTGATCTATCTTTGATAGTCTGTGTAGACTTGCTTGTTTGTGAATTAGTTTTCATGACTGACAAAAGCTATTGTGTAGAGTCAAGTGGGCAACAATTTGTGGCAAGCTGATCCAACTTTTGGAGTTCAGTTTTTTTATTTTCGGTCAGAGGTCCTTTTGTATGTTTCATCAGGGACGTCTAAGTTTGACTTTGATCCAAAACTTCGTCACGAAATTTTGTAAAGAGAATGACTCTTTGATGAATTAGAATGAAATAAAGGATTGCTTTATGTCTCATCTGTCTTGATTATCGACTTGGTGTCTTTACTTCTGTCTCTATATTTATTTCAGCATCTGTTATGTTCAGAAAAATACATAAATAATGAATTTTTCAGCAAGCTTTTACTTATAAAAACAACCTAAGCACTTGTAATCAATACTTGTGAGTTAGGATATTAATTTTGATGGCTATAAACATAGGGTTATATTCCCGTCTATTTTTCTTTATCCAAGAAAAATCTAAAAATGCTTGAGTAAGATTATTTCATATCTTTTCCTCAACAACAGGGAAAAATTTTCAGCCAAGAGTATGTAATTCTCAAGTGAGAGTTATGATGAAAATGAAATGGAAGTGGCTTCTATTTATATGAAGTCACTTCAATAATTTTTCCACAAAATTTTGTCGAGTTTGAATAATTCAAGGAGTCTAACTTCATAAATTTTCCTTCACAACTTAAAATTCAAAATTACATAAAGAAAAACCCCTTCTAGGGATGATGTCATGCCCCAAAGGGTGACGTAAGGCCTCTAGGAGAGACGTTTTTCCTCCCAAGTGAAATCCTTAGGCCTCCAAAGGCCTCATGTCTAGTCATCAAGTGGTCTATTGCAAGGCAAATGTCTTTCTCTCCATCAAACCATGTCATATCACCATCAACCATGAGATCCCTATCAAAAACCCTAAACCCATATGACGTTTAGGACCTAGAAGAAGACATCTTAGGCCTCCAAAGGCCAATTTTTGGGTGCAAGGGGGTCAAATGCGATCTCCTCATGGTCTCTAAGTGACTCCAAAGGAAACGTTTCCTCTACCATCTGTCCAATGAGAGGGGGGCACATCATCCAATATGTAGGTTTCATGCCATAATAAAGTTTCAAGTAACCATGTGCCTCCACAAAAATACCATCACCTGAAAAAGCCTTGCAAAGAAAAAACAATTGTCCCTCCAAGGGTCCACAAGTCACAAGTATCATTCCAAGTAAGCCATATCTAATAAAATGACCACCCAATCATGTGCATAAAATTCCCCCTTTTCTAAATAAACAAATTCTCAAACACCTTATACAACTTTCCAAATTTAAGTATGGGAGGGTTGTCACAGTGACCTATTGGGTATATCATTCCCCAAGTCAAGGGGTGTTTCCCAAGTGGAATCTCTCTAAGTCATGATATCATGCAAACTGTAGGTTGGGAAAATCCCTACCCAATCCACAAGATGGCGATAATGGTGGGAGAGTTTACCCACTGTCACCTCAGATAAACCCTCCCCTCGCTTTACTGAAGGAAAAAACCAACACAAGGGGGGAGTCCCAGGTGACCATAGGAGGAAATGAGATGGAAAGTGAAATGATGGAAGTGATGCCCCTATAGGTCAAGTTGTTAAGTGATAAGTGGTTTTATAATGAGTCTCGAAAGTGGTTAATAGTTTCCAAGAAACTTGAGTGCCTGTAGAAGATAGTGTACATGCTCGAGACATAAGAAAATATGAGATACAAGCCAAACAATCCAATGGACAAGAAATTTAAGCTTGTTTTCCCTATTTGCAACAGTCAACAGAAATATATATCAACAAGTAAATGATATTTAAAGCTGCTAAAAGGATGTTAAAAGTCCAGTAAATGATGCAAGAGATATGCTAGCAATCACTAGTGCAACTCAAGTATGAAAGCATAAGACTTCAACAATAAACCAAGGTTGTTATAAGCAAGTATTGTAGAGATATTTTATTAGCCTTATGGTTGTAGAAAACTATTGCTACAACAGAAAATTTCAACCCACAAAAAGCACAAGTAAACCACCCAAAAAGTCTGTTGAGACTAGTAGATTATTATGGCATCTTGCTAGCAAATTTTGATGGTTAAAATGTGAGTTATAAATAAAAAAGAGAGTAATTTGTTGCAACCCTAATGGTTGTATATTTTGTTTATTTATAGATTCAAGAATAATAAGAAAACATAGATGCCCTAGAAGCCTTAGCAACCTCAAAGTGTCAAGAATAGATCCCAACTTGAAAAATATCAATATCTCACTAAATCACATTTACCAATGCAAACAATTTATTTCTCCAATGCAAGCTTCAGATTAGTTCTTTTAAAATGAGTGCATCTACAAGAGCCATTCTCCAGGAGGATGGAAAAGACCCTAGTTGTGATCTAGGGCCCCTAGTGCACTCCTGGGGTTCTTGGTCTAGGACCAAGCAGCTAGAGCCATGGAAAAAGACCTTAGTTGGGCCTGTTATAGTGCAATTTTTAGGTTGGTCAAAGCCTGAACCAAACACAAAAAAGTGCTACAACTTGGGAATCCTACACCCAATGTTACCTTAATGTAGGTCCCGCACTTCAAGGGTGACTGAGTCACTTTAGGAAGGAGATCTCGGTGACCCTAAGGGGATTGAGATGGATATGGAGGGAATTGGAAGTGAAGCCCCTAGAGGTCAAATCTAAGTGGCATAAAAGGTAGGGAGAGATTCCTTGGAAGTCAAGTAATTGTTTCCCCATATATATATATTAGACACTAGGATTATATGACCATGATAAGGCCTAACCATGAGTATATACTCCAGCTTTGGAGGAATTGAGTGAAAAAACTCATAAATTATAAATTTCTTAGACAAAATAATATAATTAACAAGTAAAAAAAACACTCTAGAGTAACAACTCATGTCTAAGTCTTAGGAAACTAAACATTTTACAAAAATTTTCATGCAACACCTCTTATTACAATTCCCCGAAGGGTATGGAAATGTGGTAAAAAAGTTGAAAAAGGCCATACTGGCTGGGTGGACTTCTGAAATTTGAATTTTGAACAAGTCATTGTTCAATCTTTGGCGGCTCATCTACAAGTCCATCCTAGTGCAACTTGGCGGATAACACACCCAAGATGATTTCTCCATCGAAATATGACAAGAAACCAGTCAATGGATGCATCCTACCTTCCTCTCAATTGGGTCAGAAGGGAATCACTAGATTCTCCCTGGTTGGGACAATTCGAATCTCTAAGTCTCCTCAAAAGTTGCACCCTCGCCCTCAATAAGTGTTCCCTTGCTATTGCAACCTGTGTAACTATTGCTAAATATCGATGGAAGATCTGTATTATCTCCTCGGTGACTAGGGTGTGTTTCTCAACACTGAAATCAACCTCTAGGTGTATTCCTCCTAGAATCCACAAAGTCACTAATTCGCCCGAACCTATGAAGTTGCCTCAGAGCTCAGTCTCAAATCATAAATATTCATAATGATGAATTAGGTCTCTTTTGCTTCTTATGTACTCCTCCAAAACCCTAATCTATTGTTGACTTCTATTCTTATCTCCCTCACTTATGCATGCTTCTATTTTTATCTCAAAATCACTTAAATATGCTTTTATCCACTTTTCACTTAATGTCACTTTCAAATTATAACATTCTCTAGTAAAGTAACATCAAGTGACCCTGTTTTCCCCTGTATATCTCTAGCTATACTCTAACAGGGATGTTTAGACTACTAATGCCTCCTCTTTGGAGATCCTACTAGGAAAGGGACATTACATTTTCTACTGATAACACTTTTTTATAGCCCTCCTTTGTCATATAATTAATTGTTTTAAGCATTGTAATATTATCTCTAAGTGCATGCTAATTTGTCCAATATTATATGTTGATTAAATAATATAATTTGCAGATATTATAACTTTGTCTTTGGTGATATATAATTAATTACTGCTACAATTTTGGGACAACAAGCATAACTTATTGTTTCCCTCTTGTTCCAGGGTTCATTTCATCATGTATTGTCTTGGTTTTTTGCGTTGTCTAATATTTGTTTTGCATATATTATTCATTGAAAACTTTTCCTTGACTGATACTCATCCTCCATCAATCCCCTAGAATCTTTCATTATGACCTATAGGGGTGTTCCATTCTTCTCCTTGGCTTCTCCCTTGCAATCCCCCTAGGGTCACCCAGAAGCCTCCCATGTGTGGGACTTGTCCTTCACAAAAATGAGGGGGATATCTATTGAGGTGATAGTGATAGATGTCCCCAGTTGTGTCACACATTTATTTCTTAGGTTGGGATTTTCCTAAAATACAAACTGTGTGATAACATAAGGTAGATAAAAAGCGCATGGGGGGGCAATGCATGAGAAGAGTATGCAGAGAAAGGGAAGAGAACCACCTGCAGGAAGACCAGTAAGAGTCTTCAGAGTAGATAATGGATGAGAGAATGCAAAGAGAACGAAATAATTCATGATCTGGATGGGGCAGGAGAAGAGATTCCGTTTTTGGTATCATGGCTTGGCACGGGGGTGGCCAAAATAAAGAGTTTGAGTGCATCTAAGCCTATGGTTGGGTGGAAAGGCCTTCACCCACAGTCAGTTGGGATGACTACTTTTTATAAACAAATAAGTATTTGTATGTCCTGAGTATCTTAATAAAATGGATGGTTGGTTCATGTAATTGCATTTATGAATGGATAGGTCTGTATAGTGGACTAAATACTTGTATTATGTGTAAGTTTATTACGCTACATAATCATGTAATTATGCATGGTTGTACAGTCAATAGAATTGTATGGTTGTGAGAAAGAATCTATGAGGGAAGGGAATGTTTGTGTGTTTATTTTTTCTATGTACATAGTAGCATACTTCTTGTGTTGGGACTTCCTGTGAAATGGAATCCAAATCATGAGTTAATAATTGAACGTTGAACCTAACCTACACTAATCTATGCTACAAGGTGAAGTTCATTCAGGAAAATAGGGCTTTTGAGAAGGTATCTGCTAACTGGTAACAATATCTTCTCTCCCTCAAGTGTGTCCAAGATAAAAGACTTAACACAAGACTCTCTCCCAATTCAGTGGAGCCTGATATACAAACTATCAAAATTCTTATGCATTCATGGTTTCTCCCTTCTCTTGTTCCGCATTAGTACCTAGTCGTCTCCTTTAAAACGTCTTTGTCTCGCTTTGTGATCAAACGTTCCCTTAATCTTCTCTTGGTTACATTCCATTTGATCCAAAGTGTTCCTCCTAGATTCGTCCAATTTTATCAATTAGTCGATTCGTCCTTGCAAATCTTAGATGTTAGTCATATATTGTTGTGCAAATCATAAGGCACGAATCTAGAGGTTAATTGGAAATTTGGCTTTCAATCCATATACTAGTTCAAATAGGGTTTTTCCTGTGGAAGTCTCAGTCATGATACGATCTTCCCATAAAACATACTTGATCTTACTATCCCAAGCCTTTTTGTTTTCTCCTACAATATTCTTAATGATATTCATCAGATTCCTATTGCTTGATTCTGCCAGTCCATTTCCTTGGGGATAGTAGTTGGAAGAGTGAGATAAGATGATCCCATAATTGAATCAAAAGTCTACTAGAGAAAGGTATCTAAAGGCCTTGGCATTTCCAGTAGTGATTTTGGCAAGGGAACCAAACCTTGTTATTATCTTATCCCCAAGAAAAATCATGAGGACTTCCTCAATCATGTTCTTCACTAGGATGGCCTCTACCCACCTAGTGAAATAGTCTGTAGCATTCAAAACCCAACGATACCCATTGCTGGAGTTTTCCTTAAATTCACAAATGAAATATAAACCCCATTATTGAAAAATAGATTCAACAATGATTGGTTTCAAAAATAAATGCAGACAATCACTATTTTCCTCTGAAGAATTGATAAGGCTGGTAGGACCTGACATAACGATGGGTATCAGTGAATAATGTAGGCAAGTAATACCCATCTCTTAAGATATTATGGGTGGTGATGCAGGAAACGAAGTGACCACCACAATACCCTAAATGGAGTTCCTTAATCAATTGGTCAACTTCATCTTTGTTTACACCCCTAAGGATGATTCCATCAGGGTTCTTCCAACCTAGGTCATCTTGGTTCAAACAATACTTCATAGATTTTATCTTGAACGCTCTCTTCTTGTGATATACCAAGTGGTGGGGGCATGAAAGTTTCTTCGAGTAGTAGATAATGTGACCATACCATCCATCATGTTCAATCTCACTCACTACCACATTAACTTGCTCATTTTCCCCCATTTGTATGGCTTCCTAATTACTTTCGGTCAACATCTAGGCTAAGCCTTGTCCCTTGATAGTCTTAGTGGGATTCCTAAATTTTTGACACCCACTTTCCCCTAGTCCCAAGGAAATCTTGCTGAGAAAGAACATTTTTGACAATGGGGTAATGCACATAATCTTTGATCTTGTTGCATCCGACATCACTCCTAAAGTGCTTAAGGGATTTTACAAGGGCATAGGGTTACTTCTCCATGATTGAGTAATTCAATTCAAAATCCCTAATGGTTTTTCTCATGAAGGCGATGAGTTGCTCATTGTCATCCTTTTTCTTTTGTTGCAATACCCTATATACAGTGTCTTGAGAGGCAAATGAAAATATTATAAATTCATGTGAATAATCAAGGCTAACCAAGACAGGTGTTGTAGTGATTGCTTCCTTAATATCCTTAAAGGACCTTGAGCTATCGTTATACCATATGAAAGTGACATCCTTTCTTAACAAAAAAATCGTTGGCTTAACCTTCTCAACAAATTTTGGGATGAATAATCTTATAAAGTTGATCTTGTCGAAGAATCATTGCAAGGATTTCTTGTTAGTGGGTGGTCGGATGTTCTTAATAGACTCAACTCTTTTGAGATCAATGGAAATACTTTTTCTGAAACCACATGTTCTAACAACTTTCCATTGTCAATGCCAAAGATGGATTTCTTAGGATTAAAGGATATGCCATATTTCCTACAACGCTCAAATATCATTCTAAGGTGCGATATATGTGCATTCCTCTCCTTAGAGACTACTGTCAAATCATCTTGGTATGTCTCTATAATTTTCTCTATTAAATCCTTGAAGGCAAAGTCAATTTCTCTTTGTAAAGTGGATTTGACATTCATGAGGCCAAAATTCATTCTCAATTACATGAAGGTTCCCCAAGGGGTGGTGAATGTAGTCTTCAATTGATCCTCCCTCTTTACCAAATCCTGGTAATAGCCTGAAAAGAATCCAACATAGACATCATTCCATCACTAGTAACTCTTTGTAATAGATGTTCCATGTTTGGAAGAGGTTAGTTATACTTCAGCGATAATTGATTGAGGTTCCTAAAGTCAACACATAGTCTAATGTCTTCGTTTGTTTTTCAAACCACCATTAAATTGGACATCCCAGAAGAATACCTAATGGGAACTATGATCCCAGTGCCAACCATCTTTTGAAGATATTTCTAGATTTGAGGCGCTAGCTTAGGGTTAATGTGCCTTAAATTCTGTCTGAACGGTTTGGCTCCTTCTACAAGAGGGATGACATGTTGAATAACATCGCTCCTATAAAATTTCAGGTCATCGTAAGTCCAAGAAAATGTTTCCTTAAATTGTTGAACAAGGTCTATTATACCATCTCTCTCAGACTTAGTAGTTCCCTTCCCTATCTTGGCCATCCTTGGCTCAATACTTGATCCTATATTAAACTCAAAGTCTTTATTAGATTGGTCTACAACACGCTTTCCCTTGTACATTTCATGTCTGTCAAACATTCACTCTAAGGGGACACAACCTATTGGGAGAGTGTTTTTAGGTAATTCTATAACTTCCAAGTTCATGGAGTTTTCTTGGAAATTTACTTTGGAGTCAGAGAACTCTTTTCTACTTTGCAAGAATCTAAGTATATGTGCATCATCATCAAAGACCTTCCAATGTTCTAGGTTATCAGGGACTGATGGCCTAAAGACCACCTCCATTTTGCACAAGTCCTAAAGGACCTCTTCACATGTTCATAAGGTAGAAGAAAAGATAGCTAAGGCATCAGAGAAATAGTTCTTTTCTATGGGAATAGCTTCAATTGAAAAGTCATCAAATTTTTTTATGGTGTCTCGCACTGAATCCCTATATTTTTCATAGAAAACTTCATATTTACTTGGGAAGAAACCAGATCAGAATCCCCTATGACCTTCAAGAGTTTTATATTCCTATAAAGGGCTCGTTGAGTCCTATGACCAAGGCTTTGTAATCAGAAACATTGTTTTTAAATCATACTAAAGCGTATATGAGAAATAAGAGGCCTCCTTGGAGGGCACTATGAGGACAATTCTAGCTCCTGAACCCAAGTTAGAGTGAGCACCATCAAATTCTAAAGTCCACATCCCACTAGTGTATTGAAATTGTTCCATATAGAGCGCAAGATCAATGGCATAGAAATTCCCCATTTTATCATCCAAATAAAATACTTCATCCACGAGACTTTGTGGGGACTCAACTTGGTATCATACAATAGGTTCTCTATAGAGGGTGATGAAACCTCACTCAGGGTGAGGGATGGTAGCATATGATAAATCCATTTGAAGGCTACCATCCAAGGTTGTAGCCCATTCTCTGGATAATAATATTCCCCAAACATCAAATATATCAATCACTAAAACATTCATGACAATGGAAATGTTGGGAAAGGTGGACAAGCTAACCTTAAGGTCCTTAATAAGGCCAGAAAACTAGATAAGTCGAGAATCCACCCCACAAACATTTCAATAAGGTCATGAGACTTCTAGGCCAAGTTGTTGCATCACTCTCAAGGGAATGATATTCTTGGAAGTGCTTGATGCTAGCATGCAATTATGGAGGATGAGCTCATTCACTAGAAATGTGATGAAGAAGGGCACATGTTTTCCATTATTTCAACCAAGATGATCAGCATGGAGCACTATTTTAGGGTCCTCCTCATCTTGAGGGTATTGATATTCCTCGATACTAGAATCTCATAAAGGCATGGGGTTCTCAGGTTGTCCCTTTGAGTCTTTTTTATCAAGAGTCAATGGGGATGAAGGGTCATCAGGGTTGGTAATCTTCAACTCGTCACTTTTTCCCTCAGTGATTGTTGGCATGGTAATCTTCAACTCATGAGTGCTTGGATTTGCAGTTTGGTTTCCTTTGTAACCTTGATAATTTCGATGTGCCACTTTATGTTAGTAATAGGGGATGATCCTTCATGGGATACATTTTCCCATCCAATATCATCGATATCTTGTTGGTAATGGGCACATCCTTCGTTTAGGTCATTTACTTTTCTCATGAGGGCGTGTTGACCCAAAAATATCACCTTTGAGATTTTGATGGTCAAAAGTCAGTCTATCCTTGCAGGATGACATTCACAGGTTCTTTCAGACAACATAAGGCTATCATTCAAAGGTTCTCCAGGAACATTGCTTCTTATTCTTGTTAGTTAGAGGATGGTTACTTACATGAGTTGAGTACAGAGTTGATTCCATTGTTTTTCTTGGTTATTTCAGGATGAGCTATCAGTTTCAAGCAGAGTATGAGAGACTTGTGGTATTTTGGGAAACTTCTTGCCCATGATGATATTATAGACCCCTCATATCATTTATTTGATAACATATTATTACTCCTTGTCCAATTATGATTCTGATGAGTATAAACTCGAGAGTATTTGGACAAGTTTTTTTTTTTTCAGTGATGAGGTGGCACAAGTGATGATGTGGCAAGATGAGGTGGCGACCCATGTGGGGACACACTCATAAAATTGGGTAAATTTCCTCTTATATTTGGGGCCATTTGTTCACCCAATACATGATAAATAAGGATAAATTAAAGTGAGAAAGTTTCCAAGTCATGAACGTGCCTTAAAAGCAGCTTTTAGCTTTTCCCAACTTTCTGCTTTTAAATTTTCTGATTTCTTCTTTTATCTTTTCCCAGCTTTCTTCTTTTATATTTTACACTTTTTGCTTTTAGATTTTCCCAAGATTTCATGATTTTTTCCTTTGTCATCTTTTGCTTTAGTTTTTCACCTTTTCTACTTTCCCCCTTTCTTTCCTTTTCCTCTCCTCTCTCACCCATTCATCCTATCTCCCCTAATTCATGAACTCATTGCTTATTTTAGGCTAAGGGTTCTCCCTTCTCACATTTTCGGGCATATATCCTTCATTACTCCACAGAATTGACTCATTCCACCTCCATTCCTCTCCAAATTTCCCCCAGATTTCACCAGAAATCCTGGAAAAGTTTGCTCCACCAAATTTAGCAGGTATCCATGAAGTGACACATGGTAGATGGATAGGGATCCACTTGGATGATGATTATTTGTTGACCTTTTTCCTAGTTTGGAAAGAGCAAGGTGTATTCCTTCTTCAGTGAGCTATATATTCATCTTTTCTCCACAGTTGTTAAGTTGATCACTCTATTGCAGTAGCACTATACTCTCGCATTCTAAGTTCCCTCTCAGTTATAGCTTTGGATTCTAAGTTCTTTGGAGATCATTGTAACAGTTCATGGCTTTTCTTTGTGATGGATCCATTCCTCTAATTTCACATGAATAAATAACATTATGTGTTGTTTTTGGCCTAAATTCTTATTGTTCCAATTGATTTCTAAATATTGCATGTGTTTGGAGTTAATCCTTCATTGGGGGTCGATTTGGAACCATTGGAGTGTTCTTTTCTTGTTGATTTCCTCTCCTTTTCTTTCCAATAGTTCGCTATGCTTGACTTTTCCACCAAAAATTCCACTTTTAATTGTTTATTGCAGGTTTTGGGTGAGGTAAAATAACCCTCAT
Organism: Picea engelmannii; assembly: GCA_009831015.1. Classification (NCBI taxonomy): domain Eukaryota; kingdom Viridiplantae; phylum Streptophyta; class Pinopsida; order Pinales; family Pinaceae; genus Picea; species Picea engelmannii. The sequence continues at coordinate 155,535 of ML794461.1, read as the reverse complement.
TCAAAGCTCTTGTTTTGTGTTGTTCGATTTTTGGTTTTGCAGGTTTAATCCTATCTATCAAGCATAACATGCTTAGGGTAGCCTCCTTGTGGTTGGCATGCACTAACCCAAAATGAGAGGGGTGAAATCATTGTGAGATTAGGATAGAAACCCCTAAATTAAGTCTAGGTTTGATTCCCTCGTACTACATTTGACTTGAAACCTAGGGTGTCAAATTTAGCCTTAACAAATTGGCGTCGTTGTCGGGGAGAAATCTTAATTCCTGGTAGATGACATTTTGGTGAATTTAGTTCATATGGTGACTCCACAAGGATATTGAGTGACTCCACTGAGGATTTTACACAAATCATCCAGATTAAACCCTACCTCACTATTCCCTTCAACAGACTCATGTACTTCATCATCTTCCTCATCTACACAAACTCCTACTCCTCCTACCCCTGTTGCATAGGTAAATCCTTTGTATGTACCAATCTTTCCAATGGCAGGAGTAAATCAACCAAGCCAACCTAATCCACCTAGGGTTGCATTCACTATAAATATTTATGCACCCTTGAATTTGGATAATGTAGCGAAACCCTTGAATTCCCTACTTACTGGAAATTATGGCAAACACTACCCAAATTTGTTGGGAATAATGCTATCACTACAAAATCCCATATTAAAGCCTTTTTGGAATATTCAGAGAACTTGGGCGTAACTGAAAAGGATTTTTTCATGAGGATATTTGCACAATCGTTGACCTTAGATGCAAGAGACGGGTACAATGTATTGGAAAAAACAGTATTGATGGTTGGATCACCTTTCATGACAGATTCATGGACAAATGGTCCCACAAACAAGACAATGATTTTCTTCTTAAGTCTTTTTCCTAGATTAAAAATAATGAAAATGAATCTATGGAGGAATTTAATTCATGTTTGATGAAATCTTACAATAAAATTCCACAAAATGTGAGACCTAATCTTCCAAGTTCTTTGATTTTTTACATTGAACAATTTGATGGAATGTTTGGTGTTTTCTTGAAGCAGAATGAGCCACAAGATTTGGAGGAAGCTTTCAGAGAAGCCATCAAGATGGAGCAACACTTTTCCACTGCAAATCAATCCAAGATAACATTGCAAGAATTCATAGATCCGCAGGGTAGGAAATCCTGACAAGCCCCTTCTTAGTCACTTGCCCATACGTTTTTAGAGCCTGTTATAGAACAATTTGTACTTTGATAGAAGAAAAGGTTAAAGGAGAAAAAATTGGCATAACGAGAGACTATCCTATCACTGTCACCTCAATAGGATGTATCTTTCTATTTAGAGGGGTAGGCCCATGTGAGACGTCCCCGGTGACTTGGGGTTTTGAGAAGGTAAATTCAAAGTGGATAGATAAATATCCCCTCTCACAAGTCACCACCGATCAAAAAGTACGGTTTTATAACCAATGAAAAGATAATATGTAAAAGTGTACCTGCCCAGAACAAAGCAACAAGAAACTAGATATATTTGCAAGTACACTTGTTGGTTAGCACTTCAGAAAACCATGGAATTTCTTGAGAAAACAACAACAATCTTTATAGAGCAATAATTCACATTAAATTCCTTGAAAATATCTTTAAAATGACTAAGAATCATTAACCATTGAAATCATAATACTAGCATTTGGTAGAAGCAAATAAGACAAGGTATAAATCAGCCTTTTTAATTGCTTTTATGAGCTTTTAATGCTCCATCTAAATGGATGTAGCTTACATTGGTAACAACAACAATATTGTTAGTAGGTTAGGCTATTCTAGGGTTAGAAAGTGTTAGTAGGTTGCTCAAAGAGTAGGTTTTGAAGTTTGTGTTGATCAATTACTCAAGAGAGGACTTAGACTAGTTCTTTTAGGGTAAATGGAGTCAATAATGCAGAAACAAATGTTGAAGAAAAATGATAATAGAAGAGTTAAAGAGAAGAGAGATTGATGAATTGGAGTGTTGGTAACCCAAGGCTCCAATTATCAAAACCCTAATGGGAAACTAGCTACTAAGGTGTAGGTAACCCTAGGCCTTAGTAGATTTCCTCCCTCTCCAACTCAAAGATGAAGAAAAAATGGCTAAGATGAAGCAATGGATACTAAGGTATTTCAATAGCAAGGCCTTAGCTCATGCTTCAAGAAAATTGGCCTTTCGACAATATCTAGTAGGTGAAGGCTTTTGAAGTTAGGACAATAACATGTGCTAGTCTTCCTAGGGTTTAATCAAGCAATTTCATAATCTTGAATGTAAATGCAAGATAAATAAAACCATAACCATTAAATTAAGAATAATTGTAGAAAATTCACTTACATACATCAAGAATAATCAAGAAAATCCCTAGTTGAACACATCCACCAAGAAGCTTGCCAAAATACACCAAATTTAGCCTCCTTCAACAAGTGCGCCTAAAATTTCAGCCAAGAAACCCTAAGGTGGGCACAAATTTCAGTCCTTACAAGTGTGAGTGAAATATGATGAATAATAAGAGTGATTTTCCCTTTATTTATACAATTACAAAGACCAGAATCAGGTCAAAAAGGACGACATGGCCTGTTACACATAATATCCAGTTTTTACATTAAAAGTCATAATTAAACCCTAAAACAAGCTACAAATGTGACATCGTGCCCTTTTAGGGTGACGTTGGGCCCTTTTTGGGCAATGTTGGCCTCCTGGAGAAAAATGTTAGGCCTCCTTGGGCCTCAAGAACCTGCCACACATGCCACTTGGCACACAACTACCTCCAAAACATCCCAAAATGTTGGGTGATGTCATGGGTGACCTGGGTGACATCATGGGCCTTCCAAGGCCTACATCATGGTGGAAATGGCACAACCCCCTTAGGTCCAGGCCTGCCAGGATGTCCCTGATGAAAGTTCCTCCTCTCTCTCTAGTGCAATCCTCTGATTTGTCTCTGCCCCTGGATGGGGTCTCAACATCTATCTGGTGGGATTTTATCCCCATGGAGGTCTGAACTAATCATCTCCCCATGTGTACCTGTCCATTGGGTGTGGCCCTGCAACATCAACAGATATGCCCTCCATGAGCTCATAAGTCACATGGATCATAGCAATGTCAATCACATCTAATCATCAAGTTATTAAACATGTGCATGAACCACTTTTACCCGGACAAGTGCTCAAAGACATTATGCTAATCTGCAATCTAAGTTTGGAAGGGACGTTAGGACGTCCAATTGGGATAATGCTCATTGGATGTGGGATGTTCCCGGGAGAAGTCAAATCCATGCCATGTGAGTGGATGAGGTGGTAAGGGATGTATGGGCAAGGGGTGCAGTGATAGCAGGGAAATGTATAGCTTACTTGTGGGTGCCTCTGAAGAGGGCGGGCTGCACCTTGCCATGGATGCAAATGTTTCCAATCCCATTCATGCCTTTTATATTTAATTCTTATTATTTTTTTCCTTCAAGAGGATAGTTAGGGGACACTGCCCTGGCGTGGTGACCAGTGGTGGGAATGTTACCCACAAGCATTTCATGGAAATGAGAAGGTTGGCTCGTGATGGGACTCCCTTTCTCTTGGATGTGCTACCAAGAGCCATTACCCTGCCATGGTGACCAGCTATGGGTAGTGTCATACCGCTACATGCACATGGACCTAATAGGTTGGCTCGTGATGAGACCCCCTATCCTCCAACTAGGTCTTGATTTATTATTTTCTATGGGTCCCTCTGTTTGTTGCTGAGAAAATTTTTATTTCTTTCTTGGGGATCCCTAGACAAATCATCTCAAGGTTTCATTCCTTTGGATTTTATCCTTTTCCAGCTATTTTTACCCTCTGGGTCTTTATCCCCTTCTTCCCACAAGGTAAGGTACAACCCTTAGATATTTGGCCAACCCAATTCCCAGACCAGTGTAATGGGATGGATGAGCGGGAGAAAGATGAAAAGTTGTAAGTATGGTGGGAGCGTACGATGGCCTTTCATGAATCCCCCGAGTGGAAACTCAAACCTTATGGATACCATCTTACTAGGGCATTTTGTCATTCCCCCCAGATGTGGTCAAGTGGAAAAGCATAAGGTCCAAGCACACATTAGAAGCAAAAATAACTAAATGCACATATTCAAAGGTTTTGAGGATCAGATTGACACATACCATGATACCCAAACTCATTACCTCATGGACCAAGATCCATTTTTGTTGCAGGACCAGGCTGATGTGATGGATGTTGTTGTTGCTGACAAAGTGGAGGCACTGGAGAAGAAAAGGATGGGCCCTCTATGTCCATGCTCAAGTCAATCTGGCTCTCAGTACTCTATGTCTAGGACTTGTGGGCCTCGACACATAATCTCCTTAGTTATCCCTAAGCTAGGGGATAGCATCTGGCTCCAACTCAGGGACATGTGCTCATCGTAGAGTGCATGAGAACCTCAACATCTCTGACATAACCTATGACCTTATTGATCTCAACATAAGACTGTTAGAAATCATTTGGGGTGGTGCTATCACCCCCAACTCATATACAAAATGAAAGAAAGCATATATACAAATGGAAATACAAACTATTATAGCATGAAATATAGATGGTATATACAATGAATGCAAATGCCTACCTAGTTACCTCTACTTACATGTTGGCTGAAATCTAGGTGTAATCAAATAACCAGTGAAACCATCCCAACAATGTCTCACAATACCTACCTCTATGCTTCATCATAAACCAAAACAATGATAAGTTAAGCACACAAATAACATGAGTTAGAGAATGTACTATATCATTGGAAATCATAAAGTCTATCTCATGGAGGCGGGAGGGAGGGAAAAATCATGCCAAGTCATACTCTCGGGAGAGTGCTCAATCCATCTCAGAAAGGGATCGTGAAAAGTCAAAGGTCCAATAGACTAACTCAAAGAATCTGAAGGTTGGCTACCTTGGAAGTTTTCACAATATGATGTCTGGGAAGGAAATAGAAAAAACCTAGAGGATGACTGAGAAGTTCTTAAGGGAAGTTTGAAAGATTGAGATGACATACTTCTTCTTGAGGTATTCAACCCGGCCTTGAAATTGAGGGTTTTCCTTAGAGAAAACTTAATACAAAAGACATACTTCCCAACCAAACCTTTAATGACACAGCAAGGTAAAGTAATCGAAGGTGGATGGAGAACGTTGTCACAAGGATCCTTCTTTGGGAAAATGATGTCCTTACTCCTATCAATATTTGAGCACAGAGGTGGTTGATAATATTCTTCATGGAATAAATCCAAGTGCTCAGAGGAGAACTCATCAAAATCCTCGAGGTATGACCAAAAATCATCAGGATAATATGGGACTAGGTCAACCCTGGGTGTTTGGAAAGTATCGGTAATTATATCATCTCTTTGTTGCCACTTGTCAAAATTAAGAGCAACCTGTTGTGATAACTATAAAGGAAATAATTGGAAATGATTCTCAATGTCGTAAATGGGGTCCATATAATAACCAAATACATCCCATTTATGTCTCCCAACATGTATGATCTCGTCAATATAATCAACCATGTCACTATCTGTATCATAACATGAAGGATTTAAAACATCGAAAGGCTCATCTAGCTCCTCTTCACTTTCCAGATCATAAAGTAAAGAATCATCAAAATTTTGGAAAGGAAAGTAACTCATCGTGTTTATTTCTTTTTGTGCAGAAACTTTGAGGACTTGGGTATCTTCAACATGCATCAATGTTTCATCCTCATGAGTTGTTCCTACATACTCAAATGTACAACAATGAAGATCTACCTTTCTTGAGGATTTTGTTTCTTCTTCCTTCTCTGAATCATAAAACAAGGCATTATCAAGATTCTAAAAAGGAAAGTGACTAACCTCATTCTCTTCTTCTTGTGTAGGGGGAAAAGGCTCATTGATGGATTCATCAGAGGGGGAAGCACATATCGATACTTCATCATCTTGTTCAGGTTCCATCTCTTCAACCACATCTTCATCCTCCTTGGAATAAGAATGAGAAATACCATGTTCCTCCTCATGGGATTGGGAAACCTCGTTAGAACCCCTTTCCTCAACCTCTTGTTGATTGATGTCTCATTCTAAATCTCTCAGAGTTTCTTCAATAGATATTTCAAGGGAGGGTGCTCATTTGGGTTCACAAGCCTTGACTTCTGGAACAAATGATTGTTCTACTTTGGATGAGGGAAATTTGTCTTCTACTTGTGTGGCTATGACAAAATATTCTTGGATTGTCCCTGGCTTCAATATATTGAGGAAATGTTTCAGTTGTCCATAGAATGCCTTAGTGTAGAGAAAGGTGAGGAAACTACTCGAAGGATGATGGCTCATAGGAATATGTTGTACTATCCTCTCAAATTTATCATGGAATTCTTGGATAGTTTCATTCTTAGCCTTTGTGAGGTCATTAAGTCTCATTAACAATACATTGGGATTCACCTTAATACTCCATCTTTTGAGGAACACTTCCTCCAATCTATCCATAGATGAGATACTAGCGTTGGGGAGGCTATGATGCCATCTTCGGGCCTTATCATGAAGAGTGGTAGAGAAAAGCTTCATCTCTAGGTCTTCATCATAATCACTAATAGGATGGATTTGAAAGAAGGCCCAAAACTTACACTTATGGTCTTCATCTTTTTCTTCATCACCACAAGTGAATATCGGGAGCCATTTTTCATATTTGGGTAGCATTTGCCTAGGGTATCCCTAGATTTTACTCATGTCTAAGGGTTTGAAATTTATCGGGTCCCATTAAGAAGTCATGGTTGGATTCATCATTAGTGGAGTCACCAGATAATTTTCTTGAAATTATCAAAGGGATGAGGGGATCACCCTCAGTGGAGTCGCCAGGTAAGCTTGAAAAGTAAAGTTTTTTTGGATAAAGGATTACCGAAAAAAGTGTCATTTGAGGAATATTGACTCACTGGTCCCCGAAAACAGTGCCAAAATGTTATCTCACAATTTGTACTTTGATAGAAGAAAAGGTTAAAGGAGAGAAAATTGGTGTAATGAGAGACTATCCTATCACTATCACCTCAATAGGATGTCTCTTTCTATTTAGGGTGGTAGGCCCAGGGGAAACGTCCCCAGTGACCTGGGGGTTTGAGAATGAAAAGTCAAAATGGCTAGATAAAGATCCCCTCTAACAAGTCCCCACGGATCAGAAAGTTTGGTTTTATAACCAATGAAAAAATAATATGTCAAAGTGTACCTACCCGGAACAAAGCAACAAGAAACTAGATATATTTGCAAGTACACTTGTTGGTTATCACTTCATAAAACCATGGACTTTCTTGAGAAAAGAAATTTGCTGAATATGATGAAGTAAACAGAAACTTTGTAACAACAATCTTTATAGAGCAATACTTCACATTAAATGCCTTGAAAATAGCTTTAGAATGACTGAGAATCGTTAACCATTGAAATCATAATACTAGCATTTGGTAGAAGCAAATAAGACAAGGTATAAATCAGCCTTTTTAATTGCTTTTATGAGCTTTTAAAGCTACATCACAATGGATGTAGCTTACTTTAGTAAAAACAACAATATTGTTAGTAGGTTAGGATATTATAGGGTTAGAAAGTGTTAGTAGGTTGCTCAAAGAGTAGGTTTTGAAGGTTATGTTGATCAATTACTCAGGAGAGGACTTAGACTAGTAATTTTAGGGTAAATGGAGTCAATAATGCAGCATCAAATGTTGAAGAAAAATGATAATAGAAGAGTTAAAGACAAGAGAGATTGATGAATTGGAGTGTTGGTAACCCAAGGCTCCAATTATCAAAACCCTAATGGGAAACTAGCTACTAAGGTGTAGGTAACCCTAGGCCTTAGTAGATTTCCTCCCTCTCCAACTCAAAGATGAAGCAAAAACGTCTAGGATGAAGAAATGGATACTAAGGTGTTGCAATGGCAAGGCCTTAGCTCATACTTCAAGAAAATTGGCCTTTCGACAATATCTAGTAGGTGAAAGCTTTTGAAGTTAGGACAATAACATGTGTTAGTCTTCCTAGGGTTTAATCAAGCAATTTCATAATCTTGAATGTAAATGCAATATAAATAAAACCATAACCATTCAATTAAGAATAATTGCATAAAATTCACTTACATACATCAAGAATAATCTAGAAAGTCCATAGTTGAACACATCCACCAAGAAGCTTGCCAAAATACACCAAATTTAGCCTCCTTCAACAAGTGCGCCTAAAATTTCAGCCAAGAAACCCTAAGGAGGGTGCAAATTTCAGTCCTCACAAGTGTGAGTGAAAGATGATGAACAATAAGAGTGATTTACCCCTTATTTATACAATTACAAAGACCAGAATTAGGTCAAAAAGGATGGCATGGCCTGTTACACATAATATCCAGTTTTTACATTAAGAGTCATAATTAAACCCTAAAACAAGCTACAAATGTAACGTCATGCCCTTTTAGGGTGACATTAGGCCCTTTTTGGGCAATGTTGGCCTCATGGAGAAAAACATTAGGCCTCCTTGGGCCTCAGGAACCTGCCACACATGCCACTTGGCACACAAGTTCCTCCAAAACATCCCAAAACTTTGGGTGACTTGGTGTTATAACCCTAATTTGCACAAGACATGCTTACCTGGCATCAGGCCCTCTCAGATTCCTTCTTTGCAAAAACACTGTTGAACAACTCTTCTTAAAAACCCCTTTTATAAAGGCTCACGTGCCCTGCTCCATTACTGCATACATGTACATGCTAGCTGACCCAAGACAGCCCACGTGTACCTTCAGAAGCATGAAAAAAGGAAAGTTTCTGACGGAACACACAGCTTTGGGCAAGTTAACTAAACCTTTCGGCCATGCATGGCCAGTCATTCGACCAAATACATAGCTCCTTCTAGCCTATAAAATAAGGGGTAGGGGTCCCATTTGAAAGTAGGAAGAAGAGTATAGAAATTCTGCCCAAATTTATCCCTCCTTTGCTCCAATTTCCTGCAATTGCATTGTGAGGTTGAGTAGTTGGTGCATTGTGAAGAGGAGCCCAGGACCAGGTTTGAGGAGCAATGTCGACCACATATTGTAAAGTTTACTCTTGTGAAGATTAATACAAAAAGGAATACTTTTCCCGTCCCACGATATCATGTGTTCAAGTTGAATATTTATTTTATGATATTGTCACAACTAACCCAACAATTAGTATATGAAATGCATGCTCACAACTTTTTGTTTGTTCATGTGTGAATGCAGGTTAGGTTTGGGAGGAGGATTTCAATCAAAGAGCGAGTGAAAGAAAAGGGATCGACATCAAATGAAGGACTTAAGGCAGAGTTATCGAATCTCATTTACACCTTTGTATTGCATGAATGTGGGGTTTTGTGTTAGGAGAATAGGAAAGAGTTGAGGCCTTTGAAACGGTCATTTTCTGCATGCATGATTAGAGCCCTTAAATTCTAAGTCTGTAGGAGGGATTCCCACCCACAACACCTGGGTGACATCATGGGCCTTCCAAGGCCTACGTCATGGTGGAAAGGGCACAACCCCCTTAGGTCCATGCCTTCTAGGCTATCCCTGGTTAAAGGTCCTCCTCTCTCTCTGGTGAAATCCTATGATATGTCTATGCCCCTGGCTAGGGTCTCAACATCCATTTGGTGGGATTTCATCCCCATGGAGGTCCGAACTAATCATCTCCCCATGTGTACATGTCCATCAGGTACCTATCCATTGGGTGTGTCCCTGTAACATCAACAGATACACCCTCCATGGGCTCACAAGTAAGAGGGATGATAGCAATGTCAATCACATCTAATCATCAAGTTATTAAACATGTGCATGAAACCACTTTTACCTAGACAAGTGCTCAAAGACATTATGCTAATCTGCAAGCCAAGTTTGGAAGGGACGCTAGGACGTCCTTTTGGAATAATGATCATTGGATTTGTGATGTTCCCGAGAGAATTCAAATCCAGGACATGTGAGTGGATGAGGTGGTGAGGGATGTCTAGGAAAGGGGTGCAGTGATAGTAGGGAAATGTATAAATTACTTATGAGTGCCTCTGAAGAGGGCGAGTTGCACCTTGTCATGGATGCAAATGTTTCCAAGCCTATTCATGCCTTTTATATTTTATTCTTATTTCTTTTTTTCTTTCAAGACGCTAGTTAGGGGACACTGCCATGGTGTGGTGACTAGTGGTGGCAATGTTACCCACAAGAATTTCACGAAAATGATAAGGTTGGATCGTGATGAGACCCCCTTTCACTTGGCTATTCCACCAAGAGCCACTACTATGGCGTGGTGACCAACTGTCGATAGTGTCATACAGCTACATGCCCATGGACCTAATAGGCTAGCTCGTGATAAGACTCCTTATCCTCCAACTAGGTCTTGATTCATTCAGGGATGATTTTAAGGATGGAAAATTATTTTTAAAAGTAGAAACCTTGGTGAATCTTACTGATCCATCATATGCCAACTATAAATGTTTGGTGATATTTTTATAAAAATATTCAAATTTCTAAGGATTTAATTTAGTTTGTATAAAATTTTGGTGATTTTTAAGGTAAAATAACTTTATCCTATAGAATTTGGGCGAATCATTTTTAGAATAGAAAATCTTTTTTTGGCAAAAACCATGGAAAATTAGCCCATGAGCGAAATTTACCCCCTAAAAGCATCCTTGTATTTATTATTTTTTATGGGTCCCTTTGTTTCTTGCTAAGAATATTTTTATTCCTTCTCGGGGATCCCTGGGCAAAGCATCTCAAGGTTTCATTCTTTTGGCTTTTATCTTTTTCCATCTATTTTTACCCTCTGGGCCTTTATCCCCTTATTCCCACAAGGTAAGGTACAACCCTTAGATATTTGGCCGACCAAATGCCCAGACCAGTGTAATGGGATGGATGTGCAGGAGAAAGATGAAAATTGGTAAGTATGGTGGGAGCGGACGATGGCCTTTCATGAATCCCCCAAGTGGAAAATCAAACCCTATGGGTACCAGCTTACTAGGGCATTTTGTCATTCCCCCCAGGTGTGGTCAAGTGGAAACGCATAAGGTCCAGGAACATGTTAGAAGAAAAAGGAATTAAATGCACATATTCAAAGGTTTTAAGGATCAACGTGATGCATACCTTGATACCCGGACTCGTTACCTCATGGAGCAAGATCCATTTTTGTTGTAGGACCAGGTCAACGTGATGGATGTTGTTGTTGCTGAAAAAGTGGAGGTGATGAAGAATAAAAGGATGGGCCCTCCAGGGCCATGCTCAAGTCAATCTGTCTCTCGGTACTCCATGTCTAAGACCTGTGGGCCTTGAGACATAATATCCTTATTTATCCCTAGGCTAGGGGATAACATAGCCCAAGAAAGAACCTAAGAAACATTAAGAAGATGTATCTAGCAACCCCTGAAGTTGTAAGCTTGCTACAAGACTTAGTTCAAAAAATTAGTATCCATGACAAGCCCTTACATCAACCCTCTTCATCCCAAAGGCCACTCAATCAACATAGGAAAAATTTCCAATCCCATAGGAACTTTGAAAACCTAAAAAATCCCAATCCTAGCCCTGGGGCCAAATTTGTTGAGCGAAATTCACATGATTCAAACCCTTGTTGTAGAGCTTGTGACATGCCTCATAATGAAGAAACTTGCCAACTATTTTCCAATATGCATGTCTTCTTGGGGTCAGATAGTCATGAATATAACATGGTCAATATGGTGGGAGAATTACATGAGGTTTTGGATTACTTTCGAGACTACCCGTATGCCCCTTCTTCATAAATCCAATATCACAATAGGGGTGTGTTTAAGATTGATTCTATTGTCCATAAAGAAGCCAAAGACACCTTAGATTCACTTGTTGCATGGCCTATTAGGAAGGAGGAGATAGAAAGAGATAAAGAGATTCACATGGCTAGGCTAGAGAAACTTCAAAAGAAGTATTTTAGGAGGAACAAATCCAAATATCCCCAAACTCTTAGGGATCCTTCTTCATCAAATTCACCAACCAGCTAAGAAAAAATGCAATTTTTCCAACACCACAAGATCCCAAGAGAACTATTCCTTCAATTTTTTATCAGAATAAGATTGGGCAGGTAGAAAGAGGATTTTCAAACAATGGTATAGTAACAAATCAACAAACCATATAAGGTAAATATTCTCCAAATCAACAAACAGTCCAAGATTATGTTGTTTCCCCCAATGCTGATTTTGCATGTTTTTCGATTGAGGTCGAATTAGTAACAGAAAAAATCCCCATTCCCCTCAAAGAATTGGCTAAAAATCCTAATTATCAACAGTCTATTTCCAAATTCATGGGCTATCCTTCAGATGAAGCGAATCTTAATGATGATATTCCTAAAATTTTCCTAGGGACAAATAGGCAAGAGAAATCTCACATGCCTTTCTATATGACATTTACAGATTAATGGTTTACTTTTGAGGAATTACGTGCTTGATTCAGGGGCCTCAAATAATATCATTTCATTAGAGGTGATGAATCAGTTAGGCTTGCAGATAACTAGGCCCTATAGAAATGTCAGAGCTATGGATGCTAGGGAGGTTGCATCTCTTGGTATTATTAAAGACTTGCATTTTTTCTTGCTTGCATGTCCACAAAGGCACATAGTTATGGATGTAGTGATTATTGACTTCCCTATTGAATGGGACGTGTTTTTATCCCACAAGTGGTGTGAAGATGTGGGAGGAACCTTGCAGATATATTTGACCTATGTTGATATTCTTGTAGAAGACAACTTCAAGGTATGTGTATTCAGAGAACAAAATATTATTCATAACATGCAAGACCCAAGAATAGGGGACAATGACCTCATGTACCCTAGCATCAAAGAACCAGAAGCTGAGGAAGAAGATATGGGTAATTACATGCTCACATATGATGTAGATCCTCCTATTCATGTTGTCCCAAAATATGAGCCACATTAGGTATGGCTTATGCAATTTGATGGTTCGAGCTTTTATATTGCATCTGGTGCAGGTATTTTATTCACTTCACCTAATGGAATGATTTATCCTTTTTCTTACCATTTGGAGTTCACTTGTACTAACAAAAATGATGAGTATGAGGCCCCTTTGTTAGGTTTGAAGAAAGCAAGGAAGATGGGATTGAAGTGCCTTAGAGTAGAAGGATATTTTGAGTTGATCGTGAAACAAGTATGCAAAGAATGTGAAGCAATACATCCACGCATGAAAAGGTACAAAAATGTAGTATGGGATGAGATTGAGCTATTTGATGAATTTAACATTACCCATATTGATAGAGGAATTAATAGGGATGTTGATTCGCTTGCTAGGACAACCACTTTATTTCAGCTCTATATTACTAATCCCTATATCCCTGTTAGAATATAATGGATGTGCTCGTTTTACCATTGACAATATCACTATTGTCACCCAACCATAGGTTGAATCCACCCTTCGAGCACCTTAACCTTGACTGAGAATTACTTTGGAAGCAAACCCTAGGCTAGATAGCCAAAAAAAGAGTAGCTCACCTTTCCCCAAGGATAACGCACCAACAAGAGCTGATCAGATCATCCAAACCCTAAGTAAGAGATAGTCCAAGAAAAACATGATCTATTAGCTGCATTAGTTGCAATGGCATCTCTCCTCCAAACCTGTGCACAAAACTGGGCACTGCAGTGTGCACAAGTGATGCTCTACAATTCTGAGACTGTCTGCCATAATGAAGACTGGCCTCCTGTATTTATAGTAATTTTTGCTAACTACCTAGGCCAACTTCTCATTCTGGGTATCTGTCTATTCAGTATATATTATTTCTTATGTTCAACTTCTTCTCTTGGAGGCTAATAACCTAATACAAGTTATCCTATTGAGCTGACATGTCTTCTAGGGTTATTAGCCAACTCATTAGGGTTTCTTCTTGCTTCCCGAAATATTCTATTCTCGTCAGGTTTACACATGGAGTTAAATACCTCCTACAGCTACCATAATATCAACACTCCCTCCTAGCTAGGGAGGTATTACAGGTAATGGTCTTGAGCACAAATGTACTATTCACCCGGTAGCATCAACATAGTTGTTTAGACTATATCATGACTAGATCATGAGCACCATCATCACCATCAGTGTCATCAGCTGCATCATCTCTCGAAACCATACTCCGTCTGAGTAATCAAACATGATGCTCACTCCAAATTGTGACATAATAGCCATTCTTCTAATCTAGAAGAGTAAATGTTCTGAACCATTTTCTGTCTGGGAAATCTCTGTTCATCGATCATCCATCTAGTTGATAATCATTTTCAACACTGCTGATTGTCTTCAAGGCAATCGAAATGATATCATTCAATAGAACACAACTGTGTCTATCCATAGTAGTACACAACTATAATCCAATGGTACACTACCACACCAAGTAGCACACAGATACTTGATCAAATAGTGGAACACATCCACCACAGTAGTATACATCTACTATCTAGAGACATACGATATTTATAACAATCATCTGATATCAACCTTCACAAAAACAATGTTATGATATAAATTGAATCATGTGGGCCATTCTTCCACTCACATCAATGATGAGCTATCTGGACTATTCTTCTCAAGCAAGGAAGAATAATTGTCCTGATTTTTGATCCTAGACCATTCCCCACCCTGGGCCATTCCTCCAACACTAGACAAAGTGTAACCTGGAGAGAATGAGTCTGCCCTAAGGAATGTCTGTCCCAGATTTTTGAACCTGGACCATTCCCCACCCTGGGCCATTCCTCCGGCACTAAACAAAGTGCAACCTGGAGAGAATGAATCCTCCCTAAGGAATGACTGTCTGGACCATTTCCTAAGGAAATGATTTTCCTACACCAACCACCAAAACAGACCATTCCCCATGTTAACCACAATGGGAAATCGTTGTCTGGCGAGGCGGGTCGGTCTTCTTGAGTAACCCTCAAGAAGAGAGACTTCCTTAGACCACTTCCCATGCTAACAACAATGGGAAGTCACTGTCTATGGTACATCATCAATCTGGACCATTTTTCGAATTGGAAAATGTTTGTCTGTCAGAAATATCAATCCAATTTCTGAACTGGAAAGGTACTGCTTATCTTGGACCATTTTTCGAACTGAAAAATGACTGTCCATGAATCAATAACACATCAGTTCTCCCTCCCAACCTGGGAGTCATCTCTTCCTTTTTCAATAAGGAAGTCGTCTCCACGAGCTCCAGCTTGAGTACGCAAACTCTTTCATCTTGGATAGAAGCTTTACCAAAATGTTTGCTTATCTACTCATCTGTGGACGTATATATTTGAGAACCACTTTCTCCTTTCTGGACTTCATCACGGATAATGTAATTCTTGATCTTAAATGTACTTAGGTCTGAAACACTAGTTTTTCTATGAAGGCTTCATATAGCTCTGATCAATAAAGTATATCTTTGTTGGATTCTTCTTTGGTTCCTGCTAGCTCACAACATCGTGGCAAGGGTCAAACTGGAACATATCCATGTGGCACTTATTCTATCATCATGATATCTCTGTCATGGATTGGCAATTCATCATCTTGATCTTTTGAGTAATCATTCTGATACAATATCTCTGTTATAGAAAATCTTCACCATGCTTCTGATGTGCATTGGAGGTTCTCCACCAAGTTATCTTCTTCCATCTTCATACAAGGGTCTCTTTCTGGTATGCCTCAAAGTCTTGAGGTTTCACTTCATACGCTCTTTGTTCAATTTCTCTGGAGAATAGTCTTTGCATTCATCTGAAGTAGAACTACAAACCATGGATATTGCAGATGATATAAAGACTCATGTATAGGTATGTCTGGTTTACTGGAACAAGTAATCATTATAGTCTTCTCCCTCCATCTGGGAGAACCTCTAGTTCTAGATCTTATAATGCTTTCATATATACATTGTTCTTCATCACAACTTCCAATTCTTTTGCTTGATTGCTTTTATTGAGTTCATATCAGGTTGGTAATCTTGTGATTCTTAATACAGTGACTGGTTGTTCTAGATTCTCTTTCTTTCTTGGAATCTTCATGTTCTTTCTGATGTTTTTCTTTAGCTCTTGGGTCCATGGAGTTTCTTATAGATTCCATTTCTTTCTTTCATCATAGGATCATGGATGTGGATGAACAACCAGGGATACTTTAAGGCTTCTCTTCGAAGAGGTCTTCTTCTATGGTCGAACTGAACACGTGCTGCTTTTTCATGTTTTCTACCATGGATATATAATTCATCATATTTAATGGATCATAGGATTAACTCCCTCCTAATCCTTGCTTCATGTATGAGTACATATAATTGGCTCCCTCCATCTAACAAAGTCCACGCTTCCATCTGCATCCTTATTGTCTTCTGCAATATATAATCGGCTCCCTCCATCTAACAGAGTCCACGCTTTCATCTTATTGTCTTCTGCAAAATGTCATAAGTCTTTCTCCAAATTCCTCTTGATTGTTAACTTCATTCTGTCTTTGATTCTTTGAAGTCTCTTCATTATTGATTCTGATTTCGGCTTATCTTGTAATAGCTTCCACATGATTTGTTTGATGTATTTCATCCTTTCATGTGTATTATCTAACTTGTATAATGATAATAATCCTTATCTTGTTGTTCTTCCATAGGTATAGTTCTTCTTAGAACACATTATCTTCCAAGAGATAGATATACAAGATATGTATGGAGACTATGCAAACAAGATATGTACAAGAACTCAAAAGAGTATTGTTACCTTCATAAGAGGAAGTATATTTCATCCTGCTTAGTCTTCTTTATAGGTTCCTTTTCTTCGGCAGCTGATGATTCGTGTTTCTCCTTCCTTTCTTTAGCTCGGGACAATGATTCTTGTAGTGACCATACTTTTGACAGTTGAAGCATTGTATTTCTGAAATATCTTTCTCTTGATTTGGCTTCCTCCTTGAACCAAACTTCCTTTTGTTCCTGAAATTCTTGAATCTTGTTGTGAAGGCTTGATCATTGTACTTATTTTGGGTTTCTCTTTTGCATTGATCCTGGATTCTTCTTGAGCACAACAAGTCCAAAGTTGTTCAAATGTAGGATACTCCCACGTCTTGGGAAGACCATTGAGTACTATGTTTACCAATTCCTTCTCTGAAATGATTTCTTCAATAGCTTGTAGTTGATCTCTTAACTGAGAGATTCTCACAAAGTATGATGTTATAATGTCATCATCATTCATCTTCACGTCACAGAGCTCATTCTTTAGACTCATTATTTGTCCAATGTTTCTGACTGAGAAGAGGTTTGTTAGGGCATCATGCATCTTCTTTGATGAGTCAAGCTGGAAGATGTAGGATATCAAGTGGCCTTTTATAGATTCCACTATGATACTCATGGCATTGATGTCACCGTCTTTGAACTTCTCCATAATTGCAACATTCTTTAGTTCCTTCTCTTTTCCTTCTTCAAACTCTGGTTCCACGATCTTTCCTTTCACGATATCCAACACCTTATTTTTGGCAAGGATGAGGTCAATCCTTTTCTTCCTCGCTCTAAAGTTAGAAGCTCCATCTAACTTGTTTTCTGACTTCATAGAGTAAGTCATGGCTTCTTTGACTTGGTCAATCCTAGATTTGACCAAAAACTCAAACTTGACATCCTGGCTTGCTAAGAGTACCAGGAGATGCGTTAGGCTAAGGCGCACTGATCTATCCAAAAATTAGGTCAATCCCTTCACTTAAGGTTCCTCAACGAGAGGATTAGGGTTTTTGCAATTGCACCTGCTAGTAACCCTAGCGATAATGCGTTGGTGACTGCTCCTACTAGAAAACCTAGCGACAGTTCTTCAATGAGATTAATATCCTTATGGCTATGTTTCCTTCCAGCGGTTAGAATGAATGAAGGAGGTGTGGGTCCATAACTTGTTAGAATATAATGGATGTGCTTGTTTTACCATTGACAATATCGCTATTGTCACCCAACCATAGGCTGAAGCCACCCTCCAAGCACCTTAACCTTGACTGAGAATTACTCTGGAAGAAAACCCTAGGCTAGATAGCTAAACAAAGAGTAGCGCACCTTTCCCCAAGGATAGCACACCAAAAAGAGCTGATCAAATAGTCCAAACCCTAACCAAGAGATAGTCCAAACCAAACGTGATCTGCTAGCTGAAACAACTACAATGGCAGCTCTCCTCCAAACCTGCACACAAAACTGGGCACTGCAGTGCGCACAAGTGATGCTCTGCAATTCTGAGACTGCCTGCCAGAATGAAGACTGGCCTCCTATATTTATAGTAATTCTGGCTAACTGAATGGGCCGACTTCTCATTCTGGGTATTTGTCTGTTCAGTATATATTATTTATTCTGGCCAACTTCTTCTCTTGGAGGCTAATAACCTAATACAAGTTATCCTCTTGAGCCGACATGTCTTCTAGGGTTATTAGCCAACTCATTAGGGTTTCTTCTTGCTTCCCAGAATATTCTATTCTCGTCAGGTTTACACGTGGAGGTAAATACCTCCTGTAGCTACCATAATATCAACAATCCCACATCTATTTGAGGTCTCTTTTCACCCATATGTCCCTGATAAAATTACGTCCCTACAAGTTTTTGAAGATGAAGAGAAGATTTTGAACTTTATGCATCGTGATAAGGAATTTTCTGATGTTTTGATTGATGAAGTGCAAGATTAGAAGGAGGTTCCATTGATTCAGTTGAGATCTAACCATATTCATGTTGGTTTAGTTCCCCTTGAGAGTATATTTGATAGGTCGGGTAGATTTTTGAATAAATCCGAAAAAACTAATAAAGTTGATTTTTCGATGCAGGTTGACAACATCAACATTGGTTTTGAGGATTTTCCATGCTACATCAAGATAGGAAAAGCATGCACAAAAAAGGAAAGAAAGCAAATCGTCGATTTGGTTTGTGAGTACAAGGATGTGTTTGTGTGGTCTTATGACGAGCTGAAAACCTTTGACCAAAATGTCCTTAACCATGAGATCTCTATTAGAATGGATGCCAAACCCTTCAGACAAAGGCTCAGATTTATGAAACCCAAAGTAGCCCCTACCATTTAGAAAGAACTACAAAAGTTGTATGAAGCAAAAATCATTGAGTAGATTAGATATTTTGAATGGTTTTCAAGTGTGTGACAGTGAGGAAGAAAAATGGGGAGATCAGAGTGTGCATTGACTTTAGGAACCTGAATAGGGATTGCTTGAAAGATAATTACCCTTTTCCCAATATGGACCACATATTGCAGACAATTAGAGGTTTAGAGATGATGTCCATGCTTGATGGATTTTCAGGTTACAACCAGATTGTAGTGGTTGTGAAAGATCGTCATAAGGCTACTTTTATTACACCTTGGGGCACTTATTCGTACATTAGGATGCCCTTTGGCTTGATGAACGTCGGTGCAACATTCCAGCGAGCTATGGACCATGCTTTCAATTTTTTTATTATTTAAAATCATAGTTGTTTATCAAGATGATATAACAGTTTATTCTAAAAAGAGATTTGGCCATATTTCCCATTTGCGTGTTATGTTTGATAGGTGCAGGCAGTTGGGAATTTCACTCAACCCAAAGAAGTCGCTCATGGGGATGTTTGAGACCAAGTTGTTGGGCCACATAGTCTCAAAAGGAGTGTGAATTGATCCTGAGAGGGTCAATGGTATACAAGAGGTTTCCTTTCCCAGTAATAAAAAATCTATTCAATCTTTTCTAGGGAAAAGTGGTTTTGTACGCAGGTTTATCCCCAACTTTGCATAGATTGTAAATCCCATCACAAATATGATGAAGAAGGGGAATGATTTGACTTGGAGTGAGGAAGCTAAGAAATATTTCGAGAATATCAAACAGGCTCTTTCTCACTCTCCCATTTTAGCTAGTCCTTATTATTCACGTGATTTTCAGATTTTTTCTTTTGCATATGATAATACGATTGAATGTGTTTTATTGTAGAAGAACATGGATGGGAATGAGTAGGCGATTGCATATATGAGAAGGTCCTTGCAAGGATCTGAGCTCAAATACAAGCCTATGTTATGGTCAATGGGTTGGCCCATTTTAAGCCCTATTTTTGGAACTCACACATTGTAGTATATTTCCCTTTTCCTGAAGTTAAATATATATTAGCTCGGAAGGAGTGTGTAGGAACTAGAGGGTTGTGGGTGAAAAAAAAACAAGAGTATGACCTTGAAGTCAAGGTTTCAAAAAAATTTATAGATCAAGTATTAGCCACACTAATGACTAATAAGGACTTGGAACCTGAGGTAATTAATCAGGTAAATGTTATTTCTGATGATTTGCAAGTTTCTGATTAGTATCATGACATTATATTTTACTTGCAAAATTTTTCATGTCCTTCTAACTTCAGTAAGATGCATAAGTGATATTTGTAGCTCTGTGCTATCAATTATTGTCTTTGGAAGGGTCGCTTGGGATGGAGGAGCCCCCATGGGCTGATTTTGAGGTGTGTTCTACCGCATGAGACACATTAGATCATGACTGAGTTACATGCGGGGTTATGTGGTGGACATTTTTCTGCTAGGACCACTGCCCATATGATCATGTTGTTGAAATATTGTAACTTTGAAGAATATTCTAATTATATTTGAGTTATTATCTTATAGATCAAATACCCTTTTGTGGATTGATCATGTGAGGTCTTGTATAAGACCAAATCCCCTTTTGTGGATTGGTAAAACCATATTTATATGGTGGTATTTGTAAAGTCATCCCCTAGTGTTTATAAAGTGGTTTTAACCACTTCTAGAAGAAGTTGGACCTACTAAGTGAAGAGACATAACCCTAGTTCCTCCTCAACTAGTATTTATATGTGTGGATGGTGCCTCACTTGTTCACTCTCACACTCACTCATCCAGTGCGCATATCTGGAAGGCAGTTGTAGTTGCAGAAGGAAGGAGAAGACATGTGCATGCTCAGTCTTAGTTTATTCTTGGTGTTTTAGTCTTAGTCTTGGCATTATATTGGAAATATATTATTGAGGAAGTTTTGTTGGGTTTTCTCCCCCATGAGGGTTTCCCAGGATAAAATGTCGTGTACCTTGTGATTATGTTTCTTTCAATGATTCTCTTTATGTTGTTGTTTTGGAAATGCATTGAATGCACATGTAATTTGGAAATAACCTAATAACAACAATAAAACTTAACATGGTTTCAGATCTTGACTGAATAGAGCATCTTTCACTGGGTCTCTAAAAACATCATTGTTGTCATACAAGAAAATTAAGGCTTTTTACTAAAGACAATTTTTTTACCAATAACTATCTTGGGAACTGCACCTTGCCCTAGAGCATCTTTTAGAAGCTTGAACAAACTTTTTTAGTGGCCAAATTATTTGAAAAGTCAAACCCTAGTTTTGACTGGTACTAAAAAACCAAAAAAATAGGAAACCAGAACCAGTACCAGAAATACCAGTCCAGAATTGCACAGGTCAATTTTCAAGGGGTAAAACTAGGAATTTTCTGAAACGGTAAGCTCCAAAAAACTTGCCTCAGCCCAGTGCATCTAGTCCCTAGATTAGAATTCCAAAATTTGAAGTTCGAGAAATTAGAGTTTCCTCATAAAACCCTAAGTTGCAATTGTAGTGCTAGTTCCTTCATGCCAGTTTCTTTGCACCAGTTGCAGTGAAAGTTTTTGTGAAGTGTTGGGACTGATTTTTATTGTCCTAATGCACCTTACCCTAGAAAATCCCCAACTACCTTTAAATTAC
Organism: Picea engelmannii; assembly: GCA_009831015.1. NCBI lineage: Eukaryota > Viridiplantae > Streptophyta > Pinopsida > Pinales > Pinaceae > Picea > Picea engelmannii. Next base: position 133,905 of record ML794461.1, on the reverse strand, counting down.
AAGTTGCAACACCTTTGAATTTTTTAAAGGTTTGTTATTTATTGTCATTGTTGTCGGATGGTTCCACTACCTGTCGATATTGTTAGAGGTATGTACTTACATATGTTTAAATTGTATTATTAGTTTTAAAGGGTATTTGCAGAAGAAAGGATCTTTTATCTAAATAACAATCATAGATCCAAAGGGATCTCAGATCTAGCACATTCAAAGGAATAATGCACCCCAAGTTTGATTATTTTGATATGCATCTATTTGTTATGACATTATTTTGATCTTTTGAAAATCTAGGTTGTATGTTGAAATTATAACCATCATACTAACCATTGGTCAAAATTAAAGTCAAGGTATTAGATTGATTAAAGTTGAGATTATAGGGTTTAATCCCTAACTCGGATTTCTATCAAGATAGCATTTTGTCTTAGTACAGAGGACATGTTGAAGAGAATACTTGTCATCTTGAGTGAAGGAGACTCAGAAGAAAATCAACAACACTCATTCTTGAGAACATGACTCCAGGTTACAGGTTTGATTGATTAAGTTGATAAGATTCAAATTTGCACATGTCAAGTTTGATAATTTCCTCATTACAAGTAAACAATATAGTTGTGATAGAAATCTTTGAATAGTTTTATACTTGGTAGCATGTGAGCAATATTGAGATAAATGCTTATTGTAATTATTTACTAGATATAACTAACATCTCATCCAGGAGAAACTTCTTGTTTTGTTTCCAGGTTACCATGGAGGAATGATTGATCATAACACTAGATGAGTGTTTCTCTCATTCCTTATTATTGTATTTCTTACTTTTGACCCTTGTTTCAGGCAGGTCACAAGTGATAGCTCTAAATGAGCTACTATTGGTGCAATTATATGCATAATATATTACCAAACATAAATTATCAACCAGGATTCGTAATCAATAGAGTTGATGCATTATATGTGCCGATAACATATAGGTTCCTATGTCTAATGAGTATGGCATAAAGAAGAAACATTCAATAACAAAATACTTTGTTTTGGAATATCTAAATGCTTCACACAACTTTAAACTTAGAAGAGAAAATTGATAAAAAAAACTTCTCAATCAAAAAGTCAATCAAGAGGTTCTTTCTTAGGTGACAATTCTTTTCATTCTAGGATTATGAAATGGAGAGATGAACTTAAGATCTTGTTCCCTGTAGCAATCGAAAACAGTAATTAACAATCAACTTTAACTACTCTTAAACATAAATCAATCCCAACTCTATTATATTCAATCAAACCTTCTTTAGTACAAGAAGCATCCAACATGACCGAGAGACTTCATTATGGAACATGAAGATAAGAGATAAAGTCCTATGGTTCCTGTACCACTGAGAACACCACACTTGAAAACTCAAAATAACACTCTCTTTGCTTAGCAATTCCACACATCAAATTCTTGTCAATTAAATGTCAACCTGTAGAAGTAGAAAAGGAAACTATCTATTCTATCCAATATCTAATTACTCACATTGATTCAAAAGCAAATGATTCTATGTTGAACTTTAAAATGTATTTGAAATCATTGACTCAAGCTACCTAAACCTTTCCTACAAACTGAGCGATAACATTTTGGCGTCGTTGCCAGGGAACACTGAGTCTACCTTCCTCAACGACATATCTTTGGTGAGCCTTGTTTCAGAAACCTCTCTTGTAAGGCTTACCTGGCGACTCCACTACTTTTTCCCCCTATTCTTTGGTAGTTTCAAGGAAACTATTTGGCGACTCCACTAATGATCAAACTAATGACTTCGCAATGGGATCCCGAGAGCTATGAACCTTTAGACATGAGAAAAATCCCAGGATACCCAAGACAAATGCCCCCTATATCCAAGAAAAGATGGCTCCCTGGATTCTCTGGTCGCAATGGGGAAAGAGCTGATTTTCATATGAATAATTTTTATTCTTACTTTATGCTCCACCATGTCGTTGATGAGGCTGAGGATGTAGTAATGAAATTTTTTTCAAACACTCTTCATGGAGATGCTAAGAAATGGTATAATAACCTTCTGAATGCTAGCATCACCTCTATGGACCAGTTTGAAGAAGTCTTTCTTGAAGAATGGGGCATTAAATCAGAGGATATCCCAATATTACAAAAAAAAATTGAGGATATAAAACAAAATGAGAATGAAACTCTTTTTGACTTTCAGAGTAGTTTTGAGGGCACTCTACATCAGATTCCTCAAGCCCATCGTCCTGGAGAAGAGTATGTGGTCCATATCTATACCCATGCAATATTGGCTCATTTAGGTTTGCCCCTCCATAGAAGGGCCCCAAAGACACTCAATGAATCTTATGGCATGGCTAAAGAAATTAAAAATAATATCTTCTCATCAGGGATAAATGACCTCTTCACCTCAGGTACTCTTACTATGGAAAGTTTGTATTCCCATGAAAACCTTGTTGATGATTTCCAAGAAGAAGGGAAGCAGACCATCATTCAACATGAGACAATTGAAGACATGGCTGAGGAAACAGAATCTGAACAAAATGATGAAGTATCTACGTGTGTGCCTCCCTCTGATGAAGTCATGCAAGAACATGTCTCTCCTGTGCAGCAAAGCAAAGATGAGGTTAGCTATTTTCCACTTCAAAATCCTAATAATACTGTGTTACTTGATTCAAAAGAAGAAGAGGAAATGGAAGCCTCGGACGAAGTGGAAGTCCCTTGCTGTGAAATTGAATATAAAGAAGCAGTCCATGAGGACGAAATAATGACACATGATGAAGACACCAGAGTCCTCGAAGTACCTACACAAGAAGAAACAGTGAGTTACCCTCCTATCCTAAATTTTGATGATGCTTTGCCTTGTGATGAAAAGGAGGAGGATGATGAGTTTTTAAGTCTTACAAATCCTGCATGCTATGACACAGATAGTGACACCGTTGATAATATTGATGAGTTCATACATGTTGGGAGACGTAGGTGGGACATGGTTGGTTATGACCTAGATCCCATCTATGACACTGAGGATCATCTCCATTTGTTGCCCTTGCAATTGTCACAGCAGATTATTTCAGAACAATGGCAACAAGGAGATGAGGTTTTTACTTGTACCTTTCAGAACACCAAGGATGACCTAGTACCTTACCTTTCAGATCATTTTCAGTCCTACCTTGAGATGTTTGATGAGTACTCTACTGAGCATTTGGACCCTATTTATGAAGATGACTGCCAACCACCATTGTGCTCAGTTCTTGATACAAGTAAAGACATTGTTTGCCTGAAGAAGGTTACTCATGACTTTTCACCCCAACCACCTGCTTTTACCTTGCCATGTTTTTCCATTAGAGGTGTAGTTGGAAATTACCTTTTTTATGTTGAGTTTCCTTCTGGGCAGACCCTAGACTCCAAGGGTTGGTTGGGTAATGCTATAGTCGATTAGTTTTTTAACCTTCTCTTGATGATTTGCCAGCCGTCTACTAAACCTTTGTCAATTCTTTCCTTGACTTTAGAGTGTGAGGATGTCCTAGGTAACCAGTTTGCAGGCCTTTTGAGTCAGTTCTCTGAACCTTATCTTCTTCATGACCCTTTCTCGGATAGGATTGAGTACTTTTCTCAGAGATGGACTTGGCGAGGTTTTGTCCCTCCCACCCGCCTCCATGAGTTAGATCCTGATTTGTCTGATGATATGATGTATATTCTAACTCATGACATTTTTGTGCTCGATGTATCATTGTTTTGGTTTATGATGAAACAAAAAGCCATGTATCAGGGAGCGTTGCTGGATTGGCTTCATTGGTTGTTTGACTACACCAACATGCAGCCAGCAGGTAAGTACAGGTAAGTATCTTGCTTTGTATTTGCATTTATGATTGCCTTATATGCACATTTACTATGCACATGCTATTGCTTTGCGGGGTGGAAATACCACCCCACCTTTTGTCGCTGATGCCTTTTTGTCAAGTGTGAGCAGGTCACAGGTCTACGCCAGAGATTGTTGAGGTTCTCATGCGCTCTACAGTTAGCACATGTCCCCGAGTTGGAGCCAGATGTTATCCCCGATATCTAGAGATAACTAGGAGATCATGTCTCGAGTCCCACATGGTCCTAGACATGGAGTACCAAGAGCGAGATTGACTTGAGCATGGCCCTGGAAGGCCCATCTTTCTTCTTCTCAGCCAAACTTGTCCTGTCAGCAGTAGCAGCATCCATCACCACCGACCTGGGCTTGCATCGGAGAGGACTCTTGCTCCATGAGGTAATTGGTCCAAGGTATCATGGTATGTGTCATATTTGATTGTTATAACCTTCTTATGTATGCATTAGGTTCCTCTCATTTCTGATGACTGCTTGGATCTTACACTAATCCACTTGACCACTGTTGGGGTGATTGATGGGGTAACTTAGCAAGCTGGTATTCATGGGTTTTGGTTAGCCACCAAGGGGGATTTGCAGAGCCATCGTCTGCTCCCACCATCATATCACTTTTACATCTTATACCCCGCTCATCCATCCCATTCCCCTAGTCTGGCCATTAGGATGACCTCTCAGGGTACACTTTGTCTTGTGGGAAGAAGGGGCTAAAGGCCCAGGGGGTAAAAGCAGCTGGTAAAAGCTAAAAGCCATAGGAAATAAAACCTAGAGATGCTTCGCCCAAGGGATCCCCGAGAAGGCAATAAAAGGCCTCTCGATAAGAAACTAAGGGACCCTAAGAAAAAATGATAAATGAATAAATGCAAGACCTAACCAAGAGGATGGGAGGTCTCATCACGAGCCAGCCCATTATGTTCATAGGTATTTAGCAGTATGACATTGCCACTATCTGGTCACCAAACCAGGGCAGTGACCTTTGGTTGCATGGCTAAAGGAAA
>ML794461.1:99594-110278 GCA_009831015.1 Picea engelmannii | reverse complement strand
CCCCGAAGAAATGTTCACCGGAAAGAAGCCATAAGTAAGCCATCTCAAAATATTTGGTTGTCCAGTATTTGTACACATTCCAAAAGAAAAGAGAACTAAGTTGGATCCCTTAGGAAAGAAGGAAATATTTGTTGGATATTGTGAGGTCTCTAAGGCTTCAGAATTTACATACCAAGTTACCATCACATTGAGATCAACAGAGATGTAATCTTTGATGAAGATGTAGCACTCAAGAGATCAAGGAAATTCCATCTTGAAGAAGTATATGAAGAAGAACCTGTAGCTCCTAGAGTTGCAGAACTCGTGAAGGAAGTTACAGTTACCCTGGATGATGAGATTCCAGAAGATCATGATATGATAGAATCTCAAGAACCTCCCAGTATGACGATCTCTCACAAGAGAAATCCATCTTGAGTGAGAGGACTTATTCAAGATGCAAAGAAGTATGGTGCCTCAGAAGGAACCATGAGACAAAGCAAGAAACCTAAGCCATTCTCCAGCTATATGGCCTTGATGTGTGATATCATAGAAAAGGAACCTACTTGCTTTGAAGAATCCATTCAGAAGAAAGAATGGGTGGATGCCATGACATAAGAATACCAGTCCATTATAAAGAGTGATGTATGGGAAATAATTCGCAGAGAAAAGAACAAAGATGTGGTATCTTCCAAGTGGATATACAAGATAAAACATGCAGCAGACGAAAGTATTGAAAAGCATAAAGCAATATTTTTGGCTCGTGGTTTTTCTCAAAAGGAAGGTATTGATTATGAAGATACATTTGCTCATGTAGCCAGATACACTTCTATCAGAACCATCATAGCTCTTGTAGCCAAAATGAAGTATAAGTTACACTAGATGGATGTGAAAATAACCTTCTTAAATGGTGTTATTGAAGAAGAAGTGTATATAGAACAACCACCAGGGTTTGAAGTTGAAGATAGAAAGACTTATTTTTGTAGGTTGAATAAATATATGTACGAGCTGAAGCAATCTTCGAGAGCTTGGTATGGAAGAATTGATAGTTTCTCGAGAAGCTTGGGCTTTACCAAGAGTAAATTTGATTCTAACCTTTACTTCAAGGTTATGAATGATGAGTTAGTTATATTGCTATTATAATTGGATGACTTATTCTTAACATGAGAAGAAAATCTCATCACAGATAGTAAGAAGAAGCTCATTGCATATTTTGAGATGATATACCTAGGCTCGATGCATTATTTCTGAGGTCTTGAAGTTTGACAGAGTCTGGAGAAGATCTTCCTTAAACAAGGGAAGTATGCAGTTGAAATATTGAAGAGATTTGACATGTTAGAATGTAAATCCATGAACACACCCATGGAAACAAATTTGAAGCTCCTAGTTGATACTTTGTTAGAGTTGGTTGATGCTACTATATATAGACAAATTATTGGTTCGTTGATGCATTTGTTCAGCATGGAGCACTATTTCAGGGTCCTCCTCATCTTGAGGGTCTTAAGATTACTCGATACTAGAATCTCATGAAGGCATGGGGTTCTCAGGTTGTCCCTTTGAGTCTTCTTTATCAAGACTCAATGGGGATGGAGGGTCATCAGGGTTGGTAATATTCAACTAGTCACTTTCTCCCTTAGCGATTGTTGGCATGGTAATCTTCAACTCATGAGTGCTTGGAGTTGCATTTTGGTTTCCTTTGTAACCTTCATAGTTTCGATGTGCCACTTTATCTTATTAATATGGGATGATCCTTCATGGGATACATTTTCCCATCCAATATTATCCATATATTGTTGGTAAAGGGAACATCCTTTGTTTAGGGAATTTAATTTTCTCATGAGGTCCCATTGACCCAAAAATCTCACCTTTGAAATTTTGATGGTCAAAATCCAGTCTATCCTTTCACGTTGAAATTCACAGGTTCTTTCAGACAACACAAGTCTATCATTCAGATATCTTCCAGACACATTGCTTCATATTCTTCTCAGTTAGAGGATGGTTACTTACATGAGTTGAATTTATAGCTTCTTCTAGTGTTTTTCTTAGTTATTTCAGGATGAGCTATCAGCTTTAGGCATAGTATGAGAGACTTACGGTATTTTGGGATAATTCTTGCCTGTGATGATATTGTAGACCCCCGTATCAATTATTTGACAACATATTCTTACTCCTTGTCCAATTATTCTTCCGATGAGTATAAACTCGAGAGTATTTGGACAAATTTGTTTTCTCAATGATGAGGTGGCACAAGTGATGATGTGGCAAGATGAAGAGGGGCCCACACTCATAAAATTGGGTAAATTTCCCCTTAAAGTTGGGACCATAAGTTCACCTAATACATGATAAATAAAGATAAATTAAAGTGAGAAAGTTTCCAAGTCATGAAGGCGTCTTAAAAGCAGCTTTTAGCTTTTCCGAACTTTCTGCTTTTAACTTTTTTCCTTTCTTCTTTTAGTTTTTCCCAACTTTCTTCTTTTATCTTTTACGCTTTCTGCTTTTATCTTTTCCCAAGATTTCCTACTTTTTCCCTTTTTCATCTTTTGCTTTAGTTTTTCACCTTTTTCTACTTTTCCCCTTTCTTTCCTTTTCCTCTCCTCTCTCACCCATTCGCCCTATCTCCTCTAATTCATGAACTAGTTGCTTATTTTAGGCTAAGGATTCACCCTTGTCACATTTTTGTCCATATATCCTTCATTACTCCACATAATTGACTCATTCCACCTCCATTCTTCTCCAAATTTCCCCTAGATTTGACCATAAATCTTGGAAAAGTTCGCTCCACCAGATTTAGTAGGTATCAATGTAGTGACACATGGAAGATGGACATGGATCCACTTGGATGATGATTATCAGTTGACCTTTTTCCTAGTCTGGAAAGATCAATGTGAATTCCTTCTTTAGTGAGCTATATATTCAGCTTTCCTCCACAATTGTTAGGTTGTTCACTCTATTGTAGTAGCACTATACTCTCTCATTCTCATTTCTCTCTCAGTTCTAGCTTTGGATTCTCAGTTCTTTGGATATCATTGTAACAGTTCATGGATTTTCTATGTGATCGATCCATTCCTCTGATTTGACATGAATAAAGAGTTTTATGTGTTGTTTTTGGCTTAAATTCTTGTTGTTCCAATTGATTTCTAAATTATTGCATGTGTTTGGAGCTAATACTTCAGTGGGGGTCGATTTGGCACCAATGGAGTGTTCTTTTCTTATTGATTTTCTCTCTTTTTCCTTTCAATAGTTCACTCTGCTTGAGTTTTCTACCAAAAATTCCACTTTTAATTGTTTATTATAGGTTTTGGGTGAGTTCAACTAACCCTCAATCAAATCCTTTGTTTTATGTTGTTTGATTTGTGGTTTTGCAGGTTTAATCCTATCTATCAAGCATCACATCCTTAGGGTAGCCTCCCTATGGTTGGCATGCACCAATCCAAAATGAGAGAGGTGAAATCATTGTGACCTTAGGATAGAAACCCCTAAATTAAGTCTAGGTTTGATTCCCTTGTACTACAGTTGAATTGAAACCTAGGGTGTCAAATTTAGCCTTAACAAATTTGCGTCGTTTCCGAGGAGAAATTGTAATCCCTGGTAGATGACATTTTGGTGAATTCAGTTCACCTGGCGACTCCACGAGGATCTGGAGCGACTCCACTGAGTATTTTATGAATATCATCCAGATTAAACCCTACCTCACTATTCCCTTCAACAGACTCACATACTTCATCATCTTCCTCATCTACACAAACTCCTACTCCTCCTACCCCTGTTGCATAGGTAAATCCTTTGCTTGTACCAATATTTCCAATGGTAGGATTAAAACAACCAAGCCAACCTAATCCACCTAGGGTTTCATTCACTATAAATATTTAAGCACCCTTGAATTTGGATAATGTAGCGAACCCCTTCAATTCCCTACCTACTAGAAAATATGGTAAACACATTCCCAAATTTTCTAGGAATAGTGCTATCACTGCATAATCCCATATTAAGGCCTTTTTGGAACATTCATAGAACTTGGGCATAACTGAAGAGGATGTTGTCATGAGGTTATTTGCACAATTGTTGACCTTAGACGTGGGAGAGTGGTACAAGGAATTGGAAAACAACAATATTGATGGTTGGATCACCTTTCATGACAGATTCATGGAAAAATGGTCCTACAAACAGGACAATGCTTTTCTTCTTAAGTCTTTTTCCTGGATTAAAAAGAATGAAAATGAATCTATGGAGGAATTTAATTCATGTTTGATGAAATCTTACAATAAAATTCCACAAACTGTTAGACCTAATCTTGCAAGTGCTTTGATTTTTTAGATTGAACAATTTGATGGAATGTTTGGTGTTTTCTTGAAGTAGAAGGAGCCACAAGATTTGGAGGGAGATTTTAGGGAAGCTATCAAGATGGAGAAACACTTTTCCACTGCAAATCAAGCCAAGATACCATTGAAATAATTGATAGATCCACAGGGCAAGAAATCCTTACAAGCCCCTTCTCAATCACTTTCCCATCCTGTTAGCAACAATTGTGGTATCGGGCACAAAGGTACACAGGTCGGAAGGATTGCGCGATAAGTGCCCAAGCACAGCACACAGAAGAAACCCATTTCAGGCCCAAGTCAAGCAAGCGAGCGCTCCGATTTCAATGTTCAGGATGCATCCAAGGAACCAGATCAGTGGTGGGTGGGAAATCGCGATTGGCAAAGATGCGCCAAGGTTAACGTATTAGATAGCGCCCATAGCATGTTCAGGAATGGATGACAGTTGCTCATCCCGAAGGACGCGTGGCGCAAGGTCTGGCCGTGTCAGCGTTTTGGCATTCGGGAGTTCGTGAGGCGAAGGTTTTACATCTTTGAAAATCGCGAAACCCCGAACCTCGATAGCGCCGGAAGTGCCGAAACTGGGGCCCGCGATGTCACGAAGCATTTTCAGTCGTCCATTCAAAGGGGACACCTGGCGGAAAACTGAGCCATCTCGGCGTTTCGCCTCTCGCGACTCTAAGGCACAAAAGGTGGCTCCATTATGTTACGATGCATGAGATGCCGAGAAAGTCCCAGACCTGGGCCCATGGCAGTGTAAGGTGAGTTCAAGACCGTCGGATCTCAAAGAGACGCGTGACACCAGATTGAGCCATCTCGGCATATCGCGCATCGTGATTTCGATCAACAAGGATCAGCCCCTTCATATTCGCGAACGTCGAAAAGCGCCATGGGAATAGGCCCGTGGTCACAGTCCGTGGTCACTTGGAAAACGAGGGGAGCTACGTGAAGAAGGCCGAAGCGCCGAGTTCAATTACAGAGAGGATCATCGTGGTCTCCAAGCGCCATCGGATCCAATCTCCATATTGTTTCTTTCCTGGAATAAATAACGACAAGAGTGGGTGGTTGAAACCTCCTTTCATTTATTAAGTGAGGGGATGGAAGGTTTGGCGAGCCGTCTACTCGCAGAGGCCCTGTTTGTCGATTTTCCTAAAGAATCCATGCCAAAGTCTTCAGCTCGACAGAGAAGTCCGCACATGCTATCCGAACACTTTATAGCTCAGCTACCCTCCTTACAGAAGTCATGCATAGTCAAGGTGGCATTTAAAGAAAGATATCAGTACGAGTTTGATTGAAGGGACACCCAGCCTTGGGTGACTGAGGCACGCCTCTGTGAGGAGAATTTTCTTGAGTATATAAACTCAGTCTTTGTATTTTTGTATCTATCGATGGTTGAGCAGAGCTCCCGGTTGTAAAGCTTTAATGAAGCACTGATACCCTGGTTATGTATGGACTTTTGAGACTTCTTACCTTATGAATGTCAGTTTCTTTTCCATCTTTGTTATACTGTGTTAGAACAGCTCGGAATTGGAGGATCCAGTCGAGTTGTAGCTATTATAGGATGATGTAGGTTGGATCACTGTAGCAGTTACATTGTTTCTAATCAGTTCTTGTAATTTTCTCAGCGCTGAGTGACTTGGAATTGGAGGATCCAGTCAAGTCCCCTTTCAGTTTCTTGAGACCCTAAACCAAGAGGATCTTGTATTTAGAGTCTTTCTTCTGCAAACCGCTAAAAGCCCGCTGCCCAAAGCTGTTTGTTCACCTTTCTTACCAAGTCTTCCACCTGCTCATCTTTTAATCAACCCACTGGCTGAAGTTAGATCGAGACCTCCTTTGTTCCATACATGCTAGACCCAGTCCCCGAGTTAGAGTGATATCTCCTTGAGCCTTTATCTCCATTTGATCATCCCTTTATAAACAAATCGTGACATTAAACTGATGGGTGTCGGGCTCTACTCCTGCAAGCAATCCAGGAGTGACTTCTGACGCTAAAATTTCTGGCCTCGTTGTCGGGGACGAAGTTGAATATTTTCCCCAGGATTGAATGACAACGATTAACTGATTCTGAAGGTGCGTCAGATATCAGAATTATCAAGATTGTTGTTGTGCACCTGGCGACTCCACTGTGATGACTCCGCTGGGGAGAACCTGCTCTATTAATTGTGGCTTTCAGAGGCAGGCATACACAGTCTCATCCACAGTTGCCTCTAGCTACGCCTGAAACAGATCCAGAAGCGGTGCTCAGAAAGGGGAAGGCCGCTGAAGAAGAAGCGTCCACCACCGAACCAGGTAATCAACCATATCCTTCTGTGGGAACTCCTTTTTCCTCTCCTCAGTTTCTTGACAAACTGGTTTCTGAAGTTTCCCGTTTCCTAAATTTCGAGAGTGTTCCTGTTGAGTTTTCCTCTCCTGGTCGGGGACCGGAGGGACAAAACCTTGTCACTCCTCTCTCCCCTGAAACTGTACCTTGGCGTAGACTCGGGAACACAAAAGATTTCCCCACTCCTATCTTGACTACTCCTGTGCAGAGAAAAACACCTACTGACTTGAGCTCGATAGCCTTCTCCTTAGATCCTCTCTTTTTTCCCACTCCACTTCGAGACTTATTCCCGGTAGCCCCCTCGCGAACTCCTTCTCCTCCCAGCTCTCCTCCACCTAATATTCCTATGGCTGGTGCTAATCCCCCTCTAAATAGAATGGACGCCATAGTCGCTGCCAGATATGGTCCTTTAGTCCTACCCCACCCTATGAATCCTCTTCCTGCTAGGGATTACTTGAAATACATGCCCAAGTTCACTGGGGAAGGAGACATAACTGTTGAAGAGCACCTGGTTGCTTTCTACAGTTATGCAGACAACCTCAATATTGAAAATGAAGATGTCTGGATGAGAGTCTTCGTCCAGAGTCTGGATGGCGAGGTGAGGAAGTGGTTTAGAGGATTGGCTCCAGGATCCATTGCTGGGATTGAAGCTTTAGATAGTGCTTTCCTGAGGCAGTGGGGAGATAGGAAGGATTTCATGTATTACATGATAGAGTTCGAGTATTTGAAGAAGATGGATGGAGAGTCTGTCTCTAACTTCCCCAAAAGATTCAATAAGATGTATAATAAAATCCTTGCCGAGATAAAGCCTTCAGAAGCCTCGACCAAAATTTCTTATGCTAGTGCGTTTGGCCCCGATTTTTGCCTGTTATTGAGAGAAAGAAGAGCCACCTCCTTGGCTCAAATGTAGGATGCGGCTATAGAGGTGGAATCTAATGTACTAGCAGCTGACAGACTAAGAAACAAGGCCGATGCAGATAGGAGAAAAGGAAGGTCAGAAGCCTCGACTTCTGACCCATCGGTGCCCCACCCTCAAGTAGATGAACTGACCAGGATGGTGAAGTCTCTGTCTACATAGATGGAAAGGATGAGAGTGGAAGGGAGGAAAACGTACAAGGGCCCTCTGAACGCCGAAAAAAAGGGAGGTTTCAGGAGGCCAAACAATTTTACTCCCACGAATGTGCAAAGAGAGAAGGGAAGAGACAGAGAAGACCAGAAGAATCAGGCCCCTTTCCAAAAAAATTTTGTGGTTGATGGGGAAGAAAGAGAAACAGATGAGCTTGATCCTGAAATCCATTGCTTCGAAGACACCCCTCCTTTTCCTCACCTCACCCAATCAGCATATGAGGAGTCTCTCATGGACAGTCAGCTAAATGAACTGAGTAAGGGAGACAAGACTAGTAGCCGCCAAGGCAGGTATGACCTGAGGTCCCAGAAGAAGACATTGGCACCCGATGTCCCTGAGCAGTTCGCCAGAACAGAGAAGCCTGTTAATGAAGCAGCATACAATCACAGAGGTAAGAAGACTCAACCCCTCTCTCCCATTATCCAGAAACATGTTCCCGAAATAAGAAAAATCCCAAAGCTCTCATCTTCTTTTAATTTCGAACATGAAATTCAAAAAATCAGAGTCCCTGTCCCCCTAACAGAATTAATTAAACATGAGGAGTTCAAGAAACGCTTCTCTGAGCTTTTACATTCTAAGGTCTCAAGCCTTCCTACAGACTCCATCAATTTGCAAGATGAAAAGCCTGCAGTTATTCTAGGCCCTATGGTAGAAGACAGGAATGACTCGTCCCCCCCCTTGTACACTTCCTTGAACATACATGACAAGGTACTGCACAATTGCTTGATGGATTCGGGGGCTTCTCACAACCTCATGCCCAAAACTGTCATGGAAGAGTTAGGACTAGAAGTCACCCGAGCCTATCATGACCTCTATTCCTTTGACTCCAGGAAATTTTAGTGTCTAGGAGTCATCAAAGACCTGGTCGTGACCTTGTTTCAACTGCCCATGAAAAGTGTGGTCATGGATATTGTAGTGGCCGATGTTCCCCCCAAGTTTGGTATGTTGCTGTCAAGATCTTGGATAAAGAGACTGGGAGGAACCTTGCAGATGGACCTCACATATGCTACTATCCTAGTGTTCGGAGGAGAGCATAGAAGACTATACAGAGAAGCCCAACTGGCCTATATAATCAGCGATGAAGCCAACCCTACCAATCATCCTATCTTTGCCTTGGACACTGATTTAGGCTCCAGTTTACTACAACTCACCCATGCTCCTGAACCTCCTCTTAAACTCAGAAAGAAGCCCACCATTTCCCCTAAACTTCCTCCCTCCATCACCCTCGTCTGGAAAATGTTCTTTGATGGAGCCTCTTCTAGGGAAGGTGCGGGTGCTGGGGTGTTTTTTGTATCACCTGCTCAGGAAACCATGTCTCTGTCGTATAAACTGGAATTTGAAGCTACCAACAATGTGGTAGAGTATGAGGCTCTTGTTCTGGGATTAAGAGCTGCGATGGAAATGGGAATTCAGGAAGTAGCAGTGTTTGGTGATGCAGAGTTGGTGGTCCAACAGATCAGAAATGCTTATCAGGCTAAGCATCCTCAACTCAGAAGCTACAGAAATGAGGTGTGGGATCTAGTTGACAGTTTCTTCTTAGCATTTAACATTTCTTTCATCCCAAGAGAGGAGAACACAGTGGCAGATTCCTTGGCTACATCAACAAGTAATTTCAAAGTACCCTTGCCACCTAAATTCAGATACGATGTGGAAGTGAAATACAGGCCCTCCATACCTGACAACGTCAAACATTGGAAGGTATTCGAGGATGATCTCGAGATCAAGAAGTTCTTGGAGACCGTCGAAGAATTTTCAGAGATGCATATCGACCAAGACTCTGTCTCTGAAGAAAAGCTTGTTGGGGGGAATTTTCTGAATAAGATTGTAGAGCGTAACATTGTGTAGCTGCACAACAATCATATTCCAAGGGGACTGGTTCCTTTGGAAAGGCTCTTTGATAGAAATGATGTATCATTAAAAGGAGAGATCTCAGAGGATGACACTGGTACTATTCAGTGCAACATTGGGACCGAGAGTGAGCCCAAGTTTGTCAAATTGTCAAGAAGTCTGACAAAGGAGCAGAGGTTTGAATACATTGGACTTTTGAGGGAATTTGCTGATGTTTTCGCTTGGACCTATGAAGACCTCAAAACCTATGACACCTCTATCATCGAGCATAAAATCCCATTAAAAGAGGAAGCAAAGCCATTTAGGCAGAAGTTGAGACAGATCAATCCTATGCTGCTGCCTATCATGGAGAGGGAAGTGAAGAAGTTGCTTCAAGATCAGATCATTGTACCACTGAGATATTCAGAGTGGGTGGCCAACTTGGTGCCAGTAAGGAAAAATAATGGAGAGATCCGACTCTGTGTAGACTTCAGAAACTTGAACAGGAGCTCACGAAAGGATAACTAACCCTTGCCAAAGATGGAACATATACTGCAGAAGGTAACAAGAGCTTCCAAGATGTCCATGATTGATGGTTTCTCTGGCTACAATCAAGTCTCCATTCTGCCTGAGGACAGGGAAAAGACAACATTCACCACTCCATGGGGCACATTCATGTACGCCAAGATGTCGTTTGGACTAATGAATGCAAGGGAAACATTCCAGCGTGCCATGGACATAGCTTTTGTTGGGGAGAAGGATAAATTTGTGGTCATTTATCTGGATGACATCACAGTGTTCTCAAAATCTGATAAAGAACACCGTTGCCACCTCAGGAAGGTTTTCCTGAAATGCAGAAATTTTGGCATTTCATTAAACCCCAAGAAATCCCTATTCGTCGTGCAGGAGGGAAAGTTACTAGGCCACATAGTATCAACAGAAGGAGTCAGAATTGACCCCAACAGAGTTGAGGCGATACAAGCCTTATCAATCCCGAGGTCCAAGAAGGAGGTCCAATCTTTCCTCGGTAAAATTAATTTTCTGAGGAGGTTTGTGCCTAACTTTGCTGAGGAGGTAAAGCTTATAACAGCCATGTTAAAGAAAGAGAATGAAGTAAGG
>ML794461.1:57197-68467 GCA_009831015.1 Picea engelmannii | reverse complement strand
GATGGTTTCACCAATCAGTCTGATCTGGTTCACGATTCCCATGACTCTGGTCATGAACATATCCACTGTTTCGGACTCTGTCATCCTTAGAGTCTTGAATTGTGTCCACAAGGTCTGCAGTTTAACTGTTTTGACCCTGTCATTTCCTTGGTAGGACGATTTAAGGATATCCCAGGCTTGTTTGGAAGTACCAGCGCCTGTGATCTTCGAGAAAATCGAATCATCTATAGAATTCTGAATCCAGAATTTCGCTTTGTTTTCTTTGGTCCTCAGAGTTGCCTGAGCAATTCTCTGCGCATTTGTCATGGCAGTGAGGGCGGCTGGATCCAGTTCCACATATCCAAGATCTACTGGTTCCTAGCACTCTTGTGCTTGCAGGAATGATCTCATCTGAAGAGACCAAAATTCATAATTCTTTCCCAGAAGAATCGGACCTTGAGATGGTCCTAAATTGCTGGACGACGCCATATATAAAAAAAAAATTAAAAAGAAATTGTAGAGGTACAGAGGAAAAATTTCGTATTTACCTCCGATCTCAGAAATGTCGATTTGCCGATGGCCGATGGGAGCTTATTGGGCTTGAAATGGCCTTTGTCACGGTGAAATGTGACCACGTGTCTTTCTTTTAAAGCGCTACGGGCTTTTCCCGATTTTTGCCTTTCAAAATCGCCGAAATGTGAAAAAATTGCCCTCGGACGATTCAACGGTCCAGAGCTTATCGTGATCTGGCGATTCACGAGACCACATCCTTTCCTCTATCGGAGTTTCGGACTTCGCGGGATTGGAGTGCGTAGAACCTACGCTCTCGGAATCTCCGAGTCTCCGATCCTCGATGCCACCTGTCCTCCACTAACCTTGACTGTGGCTCACACGACCCTTCCGTCGGGATATCGCGTTTCGCGATTCCCAGCAGCGAGAGTTTCCAGTCTTCAGAAACCCCGATTCTTCGATCTCTGATTTACCGATGGCGCGTTCCTTTCAGGAGATTTCTCGATTGCTTCGATTTGCGCCACGCGTCCTCCTATGATGGACGGACCTGATCCCTTGTCGCGAAATCGAGACTTCAAATGCACCGGACTTCTCGTCGTTAGGATCCGCGATATGCCGATGCACCGATTGACTCGTATGACTAGATGACGTCAGCTAGGCCCCGCAAATGGAGGGCTCCTCCTGTCGGGATTTCAGACTTCGCGGTTTCGAAGTGCACGAGATCCTTGTCCTCAGGATTCGCGATTTGCCGAATCCCGATACGCCGATAGCCTTTTCCTTGTCGGAGCTTTTCCCGAGTCCCCGGACTCACGCCACGCGTCCGGGAGAGATGGACGATCCTGATTCCTCCTCGGGATATCGCGACTTGCGATGCTTTGTTGACACAATGTGTCTGTCAACTTGAAACCCCGAACTCCGAAATGCCGACGGGCGCTACTATGTTCGCCACGTGTCCGGACAAATGAATGGCTAAGATCTTATCGTTATATCGCGTATCGCGATTCCGCGAGTTGCGAAGTCCTGTTGCAATGGTCTTAGAAAACCCCGAACTCCGAAATGGCGATGGATTGTTGGCTTCGATCTACCGCCACCTGTCCTCTGAGATGGACGACTGTGATCGTTTCGGGATTTCGCGATATCGCGTATCAGAGTTTTGGAGTGCAAGGCTTTGCTCGTCCAACTCCCGATTCCCGATGTGGCGATGATATAAGATCGACGACTCACGATCTTTCTTGATCCAACGGTCCAGAAGAACTCGTGATTTCGCGATTCGCGAATTCTCACGGCAGACTTCTGACCTTTACACCTGCGAGTCACGAAATGCCGAGATCTCACCACGTGTCGATAAGATCGACGGCTCACGATCTTTCTTGATCCAACGGTCCAGAAGAACTCGGAATTTCGCGGATCGCGAATTCTCATGGCTTCTTCTGACCTTTACAGCTTGCGAGTCATGAGGTGCCGAGATCTCGCCACGTGTTTCTTGATGGACGGTCCAGATGATGTTGGGACTTCACAAGTCAAAAATTCTCCTGTGCGCTTCAAACGACTAAACGTCGTGCACCTTCTTGCTGATCTAACAGCTGTCGGGCCTTTGAGCAAGATCTGACGGATGAAATACTTTCTCCTTTTCCACGCTCTCCTCGTCCCTTTTGAACTGGTTTCTCGCCTCGGATCCGTTCGCAGGACGACTCTTATGGCCGCAATGGCTTTTCCTTGCGTGTTTGACGCGATCTTTGCCGAATTTAACGGAATTTTCTCGTGCGGAAGAAAAAATTTGTGAATCTTTCAAAGATTTGAAAGAATTTCACGAGTTCCTCGTTCTCAACTACAATCTTTGACAGATTTGAGCGAATTTCGTAAAACTTTGAACGATTCTGCCTTCTGCAGGAATCTTTAACGAAATTCTCGGAGTTCTTTAAAAGTTTCCGCCTCCTTCAGCTCTTCTTCGTCAATCTTTGACGATTCTTGAAAAAATTACAAGAATCTTTAAAGTTTCTTCTCTCTCGGTCTCTGCTTCCTTGATCTTTCGAGCATTGTACGCTATGCTTCCTTTGCAAGCTTCCTGCGAGGATCTTTCGAGAGTTTAACGGACGGCTCTCCAAACCTTGTGAAAGAGTCTGTGTCGCGTTCTCTCAAGATCCGTGAAGCTAAGCGTTGTGAGGATCGTGTTGCTCTCCAAACTGTGTGAAGAGGCTTACAGCTGAAGCTCTGATACCATGATAAATTGTGAAGAAAAGCAGAGAGAAAGAGTTAAACAGAAAACAGTATATTCAAATGTATGAAGAATAGTACAGAATGAAGAAGTTCTGAAGAGTTTTAATGTAATGGGAGATAGCTAAGCTAAATAGGCTCAAGCAAGACAGAAATAGAAAGTACAACTGTCCAGTACAGCTGGCAGTGTACAGTCAGACTGTTGAGGGTACAATATATTTAACAATGTGGACGGGTGTGTCGGGTTTATTTATTTCATCTGTCGTGTACAGTGGACATACATGATATGTGGCGTGTACGGTGTGTCGGGTTTATTTAGTTTTTCTGATGTGTACGGGGACCTGATCATGGCTCACGCATGTTCAATCACCTCAGAGCTAGGGAAGGATGATTATCGTGCAACTTACGGGTTCAAACTTCTTGTGACACTCTAAATTTTTAATGGCCAATTAAAAATACAGGTTATATTCTTAAAATTAGAAAATTTTATTATCGTATTAATCGAATCCAAATGCATACATTTGTTAATGCACGATGTTTGTATAGTATTTAGTGGGTTATTTATAAAGTAATTTTGGGTTTATAGTCAAGAATGATAAAATTTAATTTATATTAGTATATAGCAATAAACAATATTGGTGAATGGGGCACATCTTGTTGCACAATGAGTTGGAGGAAGATGAGGGATGGTGTAAAACCCCTGGCTCAGGAAGCGCACACCCAATCAGTAAAATACCTTAGACATAGGGCAAGTTGTGGAAGTTGGGGTTGCCAGATAGAATGATTGGTGAAAGGCGCGCCTGGACTAAATGAAGTTGTGATGGCATGTTTATGTAGGGAGTGGGTAGGAGTGCCTCAGGCACACGATCTAGACATGTGACCCAAGGAGACTCGCATCCCACACTTTCGGAACACATTAGCTCAATGAAAGGAGTTTTCGTAGGCAAGATGGAATGGAACAATCGTTGGTCAAGTTTGCTTAAGGAAAACATTATCCCGAATTGCAAGAATTACAGACAGGCTGACTTAACTTGGATGAAGTTGGGGCGTGGATGACTCAACGAATGAGACAAATTGGTGACACATTGTGGCCTTGGATGCATCCTTGTGATGAGTTGGCAAGTCATCACGACTCTTCACCAAACAATGCGATGCCCATGAGAGGAACAAACACATCCATGTGTAAGATGAAGGGTCGGCTTGGTGGAATGCCAAGAGATGCGGTAGTTCATGTGACTTGACGGATGGGTATATATAATGGGAAGCGGATAGCCAAACACAACAACGAAGATGACAACACGAGTTGGAGAGTGAAGTCTACAACTCAGGCTAAGGTGAGACGAAGTGTGAAGAAGTATGAAGTGAGCGCGGCCAAAGGGAACAAGTGCACAAGAAGAATGCATGAGTGAAGACATAGCCAAGCGAACATAGGAGTGCGACCAAGGTTGGTAGACTTGGTTGCAATGATCGTATTTGAGCGAGAAGGTTTGGTTGCAGCAAGAGAGTTTCGTCAAGGAGTCGTGCAAGAGTTTGTGCGAAGGCAGAGGCAGGGGCAAGTTGTGAGATGACTTAGTTGGGTAAGGTGGTTTTGTACGAGCTGCAGGTCTGTTGTAAACTCTTTGTATCATAACATATTGTATAATAAACTTGTACGAGTGTTAAGCATTTTAGTGCCGCCCAACCATACTTGTGTTTTATGTGTTTGAATGGTTGCATGTTCTTGGTTGCATAAATTAGCTATGTATAGAACTGTGTAATTGTTTAAGTGTAAATAACACAAGTGTAGTTTGGCACAATTGGCTCAACGTAGAGTATGGGTGAGCCTTGAGTGAGGCGTAGTCCCGACAAAGTACATTTAAGTTTGGTCAAGCCGCTGAAATGAAATGTCGCGGTGCCGCACGACCCTGGGTGCTGGGTGACTTGGGTGCACCAAGTCGAGTTGGATCCCCTGGTAGACTGTGGGCGTGTGACAGATGGTATCATAGTAGTAGTTCAATCAAAATTGGGGTTGTTGGCTCAATTTGGTTGTTGGTTGGCCGCTTTGTGGATAGGCAGAGTGACGAATGATCGCAGACTTGGCACAACGAGTTGGGACAAGCATAGCTTGAAGGCCTTGGCATAGTAGGCAACCAAGGCGCACTTCAAACAGAGTAGGCTAGTTGTTTCTATAGTAGCTTTGGGTTAGATTGTAGGCATGTCAACAAGTCTTGGGCGTGATAGGCCCTTAGACGAATGACTGCGCTATGAACCGACCACAAGACTTGGCAAGTGGATTGGCCAAACATACCGATGGAACATGTCAACCTTGGGTACACATGGGCAGATTGGTATCGCATCAATGCACCCCAAGGCACGACTCGACCCAAGAGATGGAAGCTAAACATGAAGAGATGTGGAAAGCCAGAATGGACATTGTGAATCGAAGTTTGACAGAACGTTGGGAAGGCTTGAAGAGGATATGTGAAATCGAGGAATGATAGAAATCCTATAATGATGAGATGAAGGCTTTTGTAAATGGAATTGAGCCTACAAATATGCCAAGGTTGGGGTCGCTCACCAAGGAGGGACACCCAAGGTAAAGGAGATGTTGTGACAAGGAAGTTGCTTGGTCGTAGAGGTAATCTTGTTAGATGTTTTCTTTGTGATGAAAACCACTTTGTAGCAGATTGTCCAATGAAGGAACAATTGGAACAACTGGAAGAAAACCAAGTGTAGTAGGAAAAAAAACATCTTGCCTCTGTGGTGGAAGTATTCCAAACTCCCAAACCTTCAAAGGAGATGTTGGAAGGGGTGGACTCTTTGGCAACACATCTAGGCAAGTTCATGGATAGAGGCCATGGACAACGTTTGTGTTGAAATATTGTAACTTTGAAGAATATTATAATTATATTTTAGTTATTATTTTATAGATCAAATCCCCTTTTACGGATTGATCAAGTCGGGTCTTGTATAAGTTCAAATCCCCTTTTGTGGATTGGTCAAACTGTATTTGTAAAGTCAGCCCCTAGTAATTATAAAGTGGTTTTAACCACTTCTAGGAGCAGTCTGCTCAACCAAGTGAAGAGACACAACCTTAACGCCATCTCACACTTGTATTTATATGTGAGGTTGGTGTATCATTTAGACTCACACTCACTGAGTCATCTAGTGCGCATATCTTGAAGGCAGTTGCAGTTGCAGGAGGAAGGAGAAGAGAGGCGCATGCTCAGTCTTGGTCTATCTTTGGTGTTTTGGTCCTAGTCTTGGCATTGTATTGGCAATCTATTATTAAGGAAGGTTTTGTTGGGTTTTCTCCCCCATGAGGGTTTCCCAGGATAAAATGTTGCGTACCTTGTGATTGTGTTTCTTTTTGTGATCCTCTTTATACTGTTGTTTTGGAAATGCATTGAATGCTCATGTAATTTGGAAATAACCTAATAACCACAGTAAAAACTTAACATGGTATCAAAGCTTGACTGAATAGAGCATATTTCACTAGGTATCTAGACATCATTGTTGTTGTACAAGAAAATTAGGGCTTTTTACTAAAGAGGAATTTTTGACCAAAAACAACCTTGGGAAGTGTGCCCTGCCCTAGCGCATCTTTTGACAGCTTGAGTGAACTTTTTCAGTGGCTGGATTCTCCGGAAAGAGAAACCCATGTTTTGACTGGTACCAGAAAACTAGAAAACCAGGAAACCAAAACCAATACCAGAAGCACCAGTCCAGAAGTGTGCAAGGCTAGTTTCAGGGGGTAAAACTTGGATTTTTCAAAAACAGTCAGCTCCAACAAACTCGCCTCAGCCCAGCGCATCTCCTGGTAAGCTCGGTTTCATTTTTTGAGCACTTTCATTTTTTGGTCATTTTCTTAGATCTAGGTCAAGATGTCTACAAGCACCAAGCTTGTTGACAAGTTAGAAGGCGTGGAAAATTTTTGTGCCTGGAAGTACAAAATTGGACTCATTCTTGAAGAGAATGACCTTGCAAAATTCATAAAAGAAAATGTACCGGAACTCGAAGAAAATGCAGCCAAAGAAAAGTACATGAAGGATAGAAAAGTACATGAAGGATATGATTAAGGCTAAAAGAATAATTGCAGATTCCATTAAAGACCACTTGATCCCTCAAGTGTCTTCTAAGGATACTCCAAAAGATATGTTTGATGCCCTAACTAAAATTTATGAAGGAAGGAACATCAACCGAAAGATGAACTTGAGAACCCAACTCAAGAATACAAAGATGCAAAAAGGAGAAACAATTCAAGACTATTTCTCTAGGGTTTCTCAATTCAAGGAACAGTTAGAGGAAATTGGAGACAACTTAGATGAAGATGAACTCGTGATGACACTCTTAATGGTCTCACAAGACCTTGGGATGCCTTCATCCAAACTATTTGTGCAAGAAAAGAGAAACTCCAATTTGACAGTTTATGGTAAGAATGTGTTCAAGAAGAAGCAAGAGTGGCCAACCGAGAAGCTGTCCTATTAAGAGATGAAGATCAAGCCCTAGATTCTCAATGTTCTCATGCTAAGGGTGGAAAGGGAAAGTCTCATTTTCAAAAGGAGACTCACTTTCATAAAGAGTCTGACTCTCCGAAGAGATTCCAGAAATATCATAAAGGTCAAAGAAGAAAAAAAGATTTCTCCTCCTACCAGTGTTATCATTGTGATAAGATGGGACACATTTCTAAGAATTGTCCTTCCAGAAGGGAAGAATACAAGAAGAGAAATAACAAAAGACATCATGCCCATGCAACTGAAGATGCTGAGCCACCCAACAAGTTAGCTAAAGAAGAGATTGAAGAATATGTTTTGTTTTCCACTCTCTCAGGATTTGTGACACCTGGAAAGGATACTTGGCTCATAGATAGTGGTTCCTCTAAGCACATGACAGTTCAGAAGAACACTCTCTCCAGACTTATAGAGAAGGACTCCGCCCATAAAGTTTTACTGGGAGATGATTATCAGTACCCAATCAAAGGAATGGGAGAAGCCACCTACAAACTTGATTTGGGAACTCCGATGAGAATGAAGGATGTACTCTATGTACCATGTTTGAAAAAGAACTTACTTTCTATTTCAGCCCTAGATAAGAAAGGTTTCAGGGTTGCATTCATAGATGGTGAAGTTCTTATGTGGTCTAAAGGAAAAACTATAGAAGATGTAGTTGTTATTGGAATAGAAGAAGGTGGTTTTTACAAGTTAAAGGGTCACTTAGATGTAGCCTTGACTCACTCTACTGAAAGTACTTGTGAACTTTGGCATAGAAGACTAGCTCACATCAACTACAAAGCCTTACCATATGTAAGCAAGGTAGTTATAGGTTTACCAGAACTAAAGGTTGATCATGAAGGTGTATGCAAGGGATGTGCACAAGGAAAGAACATAAAGAATCCTTTTCCAAAGAGCGAAAGTAAAACAAAAGGAATTTTGGAACTTGTCCACTCAGATGTATGCGGTCTAATGCCATCAACCACTCTAAGCGGGTATGTATACTATGTATCTTTTATTGATGATTACTCTCGTAAGACTCGAGTTTATTTCTTGAAGTCAAAAGATGAAGTACATGGAAAGTTCAAGGAATTCAAAGCTTTGGTAGAAAACCTCTCCGAAAGGAAAATCAAGATACTCAGGTCAGAAAATGGAGGAGGGTACACTTCAAATGAATTTGGGAGATTTTGCAGAGATGTCGAGATTAAGAGGGAGCTCACCACTCTCTATAATCCTCAACAAAATGGTGTAGCAGAAAGAAAGAATAGAACGATTATGGAAGTAGTGAAGACTATGATTCACGATCAAGATCTTCCAATGCACTTGTGGGCTGAAGCAGCAAGAACAACATTATATGTCCAAAACAGATTATCCCATAGTGCACTTGGATTCAAAACTCTCGAAGAAATGTTCACCGGAAAGAAGCTAGAAGTAAGCCATCTCAAAATATTTGGTTGTCCAGTATTTGTACACGTTCCAAAAGAAAAGAGAACTAAGTTGGATCCTTCAGGGAAGAAGGGAATATTTGTTGGATACTGTGAGGTCTGTAAGGCCTTCATAATTTACATACTAGGTTCCCATCATATTGAGAATAGCAGAGATGTAACCTTTTATGAAGATGCAACACTCAAAAGATCAAGGAAATGCCAGCTTGAAGAAATATATGAAGAAGAACTTGTAGCTCCCAGAGTTGTAGAACTCGTAAAGGAAGTTGCAGTTACCCTTGATGATGAGATTCCAGAAGATCATGATATGATAGAATCTCAAGAACCTCCTCGTATGGCGATTGCTCACAAGAGAAAGCCAGCTTGGGTGAAAGAACTTATTCAATATGTAGAGAAGTATGTTGCCCCAGAAGGAACCATGAGACAAAGAAAGAAACCTAATCCATCCTCCAGCTATATGGCCTTGATGTGTGATCTCGTAGAAAAGGAACCTACTTGCTTTGAGGAAGACGTTCAGAAGAAAGAATGGATGGATGCCATGATAGAAGAATACTAGTCCATTATGAAGAATGATGTATGGGAAGTAGTTCCCAGACCAAAGAACAAAGATGTGGTATCTTCCAAGTGGATATACAAAATAAAACATGTAGCAGACGAAAGTATTGAAAAAGATAAGGCAAGATTTGTGGCTCGTGGATGTAGCCAGATACACTTCTATCAGAACCATCATAGCTCTTGCAGCCAAAATGAAGTGGAAGTTGCACCAGATGGATGTGAAAACAACTTTCTTAATGGTGTTATTGAAGAAGAAGTGTATATAGAACAACCACAAGGGTTTGAAGTTGAAGATAGAGAGACTCATGTCTGCATGTTGAAGAAAGATCTGTACGGGTTGAAGCAAGCTCCTAGAGCTTGGTATGGAAGATTTGATAGTTTCCTGACAAGCTTGGGCTTGACCAAGAGTAAAGTTGATCCTAACCTATACTTCAAGGTTATGAATGATGAACCAGTTATATTTCTACTATATGTGGATGATTTTTCTTGATAGGAGAAGAAAAGCTCATCACAAATTGTAAGAAGAAGCTTGTTGTTGAGTTTGAGATGAAAGACCTAGGCCTGATGCATTATTTCTTAGGTATTCAATTTGGCAAAGCCCAAATAAGATCTTCCTTCCTTAACCAATGGAAGCATGCAGTTGAAATACTGAAGATATTTGACATGTTGGAATGCAAAGCCATGAACACACCCATGGAAACAAATTTGAAGCTCCTGGTTGATACTTCGTTAGAGTTGGTCGATGCTACTCTATATAGATAGATTATTGGTTCGTTGATGTATCTGACGAATACCAGGCTAGATATATGCTTTTCTGTGAACACCTTGAGTTAGTATTTGGTGGAGCCCAGGCGTGTTCACCTTGTAGCTGCAAAGCATGTGATGAGATACCTTAAGGGGTGTTTCCCAAGTGGACCCTCTCTAAGTCATGTTATCACGTAAACCGTAGGTTGGGCAAAGCCCAACTCAATCCACAAGATGACAATAATGGTGGGAGAGTTTACCAATTGTCACCTCAGATAAACCCTCCTACTGAAGGAAGAATCCAACACAAGGGGGGAGTCCCAGGTGACCGTAGGGGGAAATGAGATGGAAAGTAATGATGGAAGTGATGCCCCTATCGGTCAAGTTTCTAAGTGAGAAGTGGCTTGATAACGAGTCTCGGAAGTGGTTGATAGTTTCCAAGAAACTTGAGTACCTGCAGAAGATAGTGTACCTGCTCGAGACACAAGAAAAGACGAGATACAAGCCAAACAATCCAATGGACAAGCAAGTTAAGCTTGTTGTCCCTGTTTGCAGAAGTCAACAGAAATATATATCAGCAAGTAAATGATATTTAAAGCTGCTAAAAGGATGCTAAAAGTCAAGTAAATGCTGCAAGAGATAAGCGAGCAATCACTAGTGCAACTCAAGTATGAAAGCATAAGACTTTAGCAATAAACTAAGGCTATTATAAACAAGTATTGCAGAGGTATTTTATCATCTTTGTTATCGCACAATTTGTACTTGCCCAAAGCCTAAAGGCAAGGAGGCCTAGATTGGCGTAACATGAGGGAAATCCTGTCACTGTCACCCCAACATGATACCCTTTTCTATTTAGGAGGAAAAACCTTGTGCAAGGGAGACGTCCCTAGACCTAGTGGGTCGATGAAGGGAAAGAAGAAAAGGCAATACCACCCCTCTCTCTAGGTCACTAAAATGAGTAAAGTCACTAGTATGATTTGTGTTGAAGGGTCAAAGGAAGTAAGGTGAATTTGTACTTGTCCTTTACCAATGAAACAATCAAACATTATAACTACAATCAATGATATCAATGCTTGAACAAACAGTGACTTTATGAATACAAATCTTCTACTAGACAAGTTTATGCATGGAATATGTAGCAGCTGTGATATATCCAGAGATTGCAATTTGTTTGGAAAAATATAATGAGATATTATAACTTTCACAATGATAATATTTTTGCCACTTGCAAGTTCCGAATAAATACAACTCAAGTAATGTCTTTCAAAGGGCTGTCAAATTACTTATGACAGCAGCAAATTAACAACTATGACAGTAGTAGACAACTTCAGAAAAATACCTTGTTAAGGCAATT
>ML794460.1:493139-506526 GCA_009831015.1 Picea engelmannii | reverse complement strand
TCTTTAATAGTGATATTGTTGGGCTCTCTATAATCTGGACGCATACGCCATGAGCCATCTTTCTTGAATACCATTACCACCGATGCAGAGTAAGAACTTTGGCTAGGTCTAATAATTCCAGCCTCTAACATTTCTTCAACCATGCATTCAATTTCACTCTTCTAGGCATAAGGGTATCTGTATGGCCTGACGTTAGGAGTTAATTCCATTTGTTTCACTTCCATGCACCCCTTTGCGTAAAGAACAGCCATAAAAATCAACGCTAATTAAAAATTATTTGGAACTTTTTCTTTTCTAGGATCCTCCACCAACAGTAGAATAGGCTTAGTACTTTGGATTAGGGTTGTGAGCATAACTCTCCAAAGTTTCCAAAACAAACACTAGCATCCCGAGTTAGGGAGAGTCAAATCTAGTCATCGTATAAGTCTGCCTGGGATCCCCCTCTCACACAGGGGTTACGCACGAGGTCACATTCGGGTGAGCTACGGGGACTAACCCTCCATGGTTTAACTGATTGTGGTGGTCAAATCGTATTATGGGGATCACTTTGAGGTAAATCCAAAATTACTACGTGGAAGCCTTTTTAGTTGATTTCGGGCTTGGTACCCTGCCCGTACGTTCAGATCGGACTGTTGATTGTTCCCGCCCAGGGGCTGACTGCGAATTGGTAACCTCAGTGGCCATAATCTTTAGGGTCTTACACAAGGTGACAGTGATGGGAAGTCTCACTGTACCTGGAGCAGACATTGGTCAAACTCACTCGGGCTCCTTGGAGGGTAAATCCACAATTACTGCGTGGAAGCTTACACCAAGGCGTAAGTCTGTTAAGCAGGTCGACATTGTAACTATTCCACCCTATCCCCGCCCCTTCTGTACTTGATCACGCGACGTTGGATTTCATCACCAACTAGTACGATCATCAAAAGAAGGTCATGTTTTCCTGGTTGTGATTCTTATATTTTTTAGCGTGTGTTGTTTCTTTTCGTTAGTTGGCCATAGATTTCTTTCGCCGACTCTTTTCCGCCAACATCGACCCTCCACGCCGCTCGCAGAGGCTACAGGGACTTCCTCCAGAAAATATGGAAGGAAACACCCTTTACCCCCTCATTCTACGGAGGAATCTCCTCAACAGAGCGAGGTTCAAAACACTACAACTTCCCAGGAAGAAGTTCTCATTCCTTTGGAGAATTTTTGGATTGTTTCAGAATCTCCGGAAGCTTACCGCATTTTGGAGGGATACGAACGACAGATCCTCCACCTGAATTCTGCTGGAGAATTTGTTGTCGTTAATCCTTCTGACATTCCGGCTGGGTCTTCTCAAAACCCTTTAGCCAATGACCCTTTTTGGACTGCAGACGTTGTTCGAACAGGGGAAGGTGTCGATGCACCTTTTTCCTACACTGTACCCCCAAATCACTTCACCGGTACCACCACTTTTACAACCACACCAACCGTTGGTCCGAACACACCGTTCGTTGGCCCAAGGTCTACTATTCCCCTCCAGACGGCTCATTCGACAATGGCCCCACACATTCTGACTATCCCCGCCAGTAATGCGGTAGTCAATCAAGCTCTGATTGGCACACCTGTAACACCAAGACCTACACTTCCTTTTGGATTCAGGGCACTGAATGCTTCTGCTGCCACCACTGCCCAAACCACTACCCAAGTTATATCGGGAAGTTCTATACCTATCCAACAACCCGGAGGGACCGGTCTTGGTGGTCCTAATCCGCTCGACGGTACCAATCAATCATTTACGTCTGGCTCCCAAATCTCGGGAACTCTACCTCAAACTAGGGGGCATCCTCCCACCGGTGAACAAATTCCATTCGGAGGGAACCCTAATGTTGGGGGGCATCCTCCCACCGGAGGACAAATTCCATTCGGGGGGCACCCTCATGCTGGGGGGCAGCCTCAATCCGGAGTCTATCATCAACCACAAGGACAAAATGTGTCCGCCACACCCAATCCGTGGAGCGTCCCTTTTCAAGGAAACCCACATGCCTCCACGAGAAAAAATGTTCAGACTCTGCAACAACCCCCTTATGGACAAATTCCAAACCCACCCTATAACCCGCAAAACCCATCCGGTTATCCTCCACTCACACATACTTCTCAAAACATCTCAAATCCTATGTATCTTGGTCAAAACCAACCTCACATGAGAGGGCCCACGAGTTATAATTATCCACATAACCCAGTATTGGGCCCCACTGGTGTCCCTCTACCACACCAACACTACCCACATGTTAACCAACAACTACCTTTTCTAGCTACCCTGGACCTTCCAGACTTGTCTCGGTTAACGAATGATCCTATTTATCATTCTCCGGTTTGGCCAGCTATTCCAGCTAAACTCCCTTCTGATATCCCAAAATTTGACGAAAAGCCCGGAGAAGACCCGAACAACCATGTGATGACTTTCCATTTGTGGTGTTCATCCAACTCCCTCATGGACGATTCGATTCGTTTGCATCTTTTCCAACGAACACTTACGGGTTCCGCAGCGAAATGGTATATTGAGTTACCACGCACATCTTTTCACGATTTCAACTCCCTCGCCATGTCCTTCCAGACACACTTCCAACTACCCATTCGATACGAGACGGGTACTGAACTATTAACCTCCCTTCATCAGACAACTTCTGTACACATCTCCGATCACATTCATGAATGGAGACGACGACGAAGGCTAATCAAAGCGGTCATTCGTGACCAATTATTAGCAGAATGGTTCACAAAATCGTTGTTACCCCAGATTGCTCGTGATGTTTCCATGGGCGGTGTCGTCACCGAGGAAGAAGACATTGCTCGAGCTTAGTACTTAGACTTAGTCTATTCACAATCTGGTACTCTGTATGAGTTGATGCCGAACGCTACCCGTGGCACTAACGATCCATCCAAACCATCGACTGCTTCGCATGTGGATGGAGTTATTGGCTCCGTCAAGACTCAATCTTCTACCCAGTCTACTGGAACGATCCAGCGGCCCGCTTCGGCGGCTGCTCCCAGTTCGACTGCACCCTCTTCTACCCCCCCTCAAACTCAGGTCTCTGATGTGAATGCGGTCCATTCAACCCCTTCACAATAACTTGGGGGCAAGAAGAAAGCGAGAAACAAACCAAAGAAGAATAATAACAACGAACAACCCAAAACCCAACCACAAACCCCTGCTGTCGGAAAACAACCGCAACGAAAACCGAAATTCCCATGTCTCATTTGTGGCAATGATCACTACACTCGAGACTGCCCACATCGCGATGAAGTGGCCAAGATTTTCAAAGGAAATTCGCAACCCGTTGTGCTCACTCAGCCTTTTCCGCAGCAACAATCATTGGTTGCACAAACCCCCACGTCGGGGGCCAATTCCAACCAACCCCATGATGAGGTCTCGATAAGTGCCCACATTTACATGTTTAACGGAGTTAATCTAACTACTCGCTCTGCGACATATGACACGCCAGTTAAACCTGATAAGCCAAAGATTGCTAACGGTTCTTCGTCAGACCCGTTGCCATCCTCCATCAATCCTTCGTCTGTTAGCCCTCCATCTGGGCCACTCCAGATTGAGAAACCTTCTTTTGACTCTATCTTACGCCCTCCTAAGAGCACCATCCAGAAATCTACCTTCAATCCTAATTCATGGGTGGCCCAAAATTACAACATTGTAGAAGATTTGGCCCAAGCCCCGTGTGCCATGTCTGCCTTGGAAGTTCTACAACACTGCCCCAGCCAACGTAGAAAACTCTTAGCCACCATCGATGCTTTTGATCCTGAGTCATCAAACAACATCACGTTTAATCTGGACGATCATCAACCGCGACTCTCCCACCAGCTAGCTTTCCAAATCAATGTTGTTGTTCACAATCAACAAATCCACCGGACTATCCTGGATGAGGGAGCCTCCACCTGTGTCATGTCTCTAGCCTGTTGGAAAGTCTTGAAATCACCAACCCTTAACAAATCCACTACCATGTTACGCGCCTTTGATGGACGAGGTTTTCATCCTCACGGATTATTACAATCCTTAGCCGTTCAATTGGGTGGAAAAACTGTTACCGTTGACATCGAGGTGGTCAATGCTCCCCTTGATTACAACCTACTACTTGGAAGAAGTTGGTTCTACACTATGACTGTCGTCACCTCGTCGGTGTTTCTATGTGTACAATTCCCCCATCAAGGCAAAATTGTTACCGTCGATCAGCTTGATTTCTGTACACCCGACGCTCGCATCCCTGCTACCAACAACATTCCTTTTTTAGGAGACCACCCGGTTACGTATGAAAGCGTTGGTGTTGGCTTATTGAAAGATTCTAGCCTCATGGGTACCTTCCCTACACCACTTCCACCTACTGTACATCATATTTTCGTCGTCAATACGATCTCGACTATGCCTTATCAATCCTTGGAATCATCTGATCCTTGGGTTGTGCCTAGTCCTCTGGAATTCGATGTTCTTGGTGACACTATGCCACTTAGCCCAGCCGAGGCCGCATACGTAACTATCCAATCCGCCTCTCCCTCTTCCAACAATTCACATTCATTGGCACCCAATACTTACTTAATGCCCTCGTGGTTGGATTCCCTATCATATGTCGTCGATTACATTTCCCACATTTTTCCTTCGGACGAATCCATCATGGAAATGCTTAGCATTGACGATCTGCCCTTGGATGATAACCACCATCGATCCTCTTTTCTTCCACCCTTGGAAGAAATCCAGCAAGACATATGATCTGTCTTCCCTCCCGATGTTACCGAAGCTCCACAATCTCCTATCCTCACACAAGATACTCTCTCTGAGGGGAACATGGGTAACATCTCCACTACGATCACGATTGACATTTCAATCAAAGAAGGTGTCGTGGAAAACATCAACCTTGGTGCTAATTGCACACCCGACGAAGTGGTTTCTTACACCACTTTGTTCAAGGAATTCTGCGATGTCTTCGCATGGAGTTACGAGGAAATGCCAGGGATCGACCCTTCAATCGTCGTACATGAAATTAAAACCTACCCTAACGCGAAACCTATTCGACAAAAGCTTCGCCCGGTTCATCCCAAGAAAATCGCAGCTATAAAGGCAGAAATTGAAAAACTTCTAAAATCTGGCTTCATCTATCCCATCCCTTTAACCGAATGGGTCTTCAACCTTGTTCTGGTTGCTAAGAAACAAGGGACCATCCGTGTTTGCATTGACTATCGAGATCTCAACAAAGCTTGTCCCAAGGACAACTACCCTACGCCCTTCATTGACCAAATCCTCGATAATTGCGCGGGCAGCGTAATCTTCTCTTTCATGGATGGATTTTCTGGATATAACCAGATTGAAATCTTGCCTACAGATCAACACAAGACAGCCTTCATCTACCCTTGGGGAACTTTCGCCTACCGAAAGCTACCTTTTGGCCTTAAAAATGCTGGAGCCACTTTCCAGCGAGCCATGTCGTACGCTTTTCATGACATCAAACATATAGCAGAACCGTATCTCGACGATTTACCTGCACATTCTCTAAATCGATCCGATCACATTGATCATTTACGCACAATTTTTCTGCGATGTAGGTTTTACCATATTCGTCTGAACCCACACAAATGCATTTTCGCTATCGAATCCGGTCGACTCCTCATTTTCATTGTCTCCAAATATGGGATCAAGGTGGATCCCTTAAATATCAAGGCCATCTTAGCCTTACCTCCACCTACCAATTTAACCCAACTCCAAAGTTTGCAAGGCAAAGAAAACTTTCTTTTCTGTTTCATCTGCAATTATGCCGAGATCACTAAAGGATTTATGCGGTTACTGCAAAAGAATGTCCCTTTCATCTGGGATGATGCCACTCAATGGTCATTCAACGCTCTCAAGCACGCTTTGACCCATGCGCCTTTGTTACATCCTCCTGAATATACAAAGGATTATATCCTTTACTTGGCCGCTTCTACTTCCACCATCGCGATGGTGTTAGTTCAAGAAGACCCCAACAGCGAAGAACATGTTATTTATTATCTGATCAAGAGTTTATCTGGCCCCGAACTCAGATATTCGCATGTTGAGAAACTGGCTCTGGCAGCCGTCATCGTTGTCCAAAGGTTCCACCACTACATCTTATTACGCACCACCACGGTAATCGCAGACTCCAACCCTATGTACCATGTCTTTACACATCAAGTACTTGGGGGAAAATATTCAAAATGGATCGTTATTCTTCAAGAATTTGATCTCGAGTTTACGAAGGCTAAATCCAAAAAATCCCTGGTGTTTGTCGAGCTCATCTGTGCTCTCCCTCGTGCCGATGAAAACATTGAACCTAGAGATTCTCTCCCCGATGAATCTCTCTTCCTCATCAGCACCTCTGATCCTTGGTACGGAGACATTCTCCTGTACCTCCAAACCCAACGTTTTCAGCCCAACATCTCTCGCGAAGAGCGTCAACGCATTCGTCATCACTCTCGCCGTTATATCATTCTCGGCGACACTTTGTATCTCCGTGGTATTGACACCATCCTTCGGCAATGCCTGATTCACGAGGAGGTTGAACGTGTTTTAAACGATTGTCACCTTGGCGCCTATGGCGGTCACCTTTCCAGGATGGCCACAGCCCAAAAAATCCTACGTGCCGGCTACTTTTAGCCCTCATTTTTCAAAGATTGCATTGAGGCTGTCAAAAAATGCCCACCCTGCCAAATCTTTAACAAGAAGGCATGCACCCACCCTATGGCGCTGCATCCCATTATCGCCATCGACCCCTTTTCCAAATGGGGCATCAACTTCATGCAGTGTAAACCCACCTCAGTCGGGGGGCACGGTTACATCATCGTCATCGTCGACTACTTCACCAAATGGGTTGAGGCTATGCCTACCTTTCTGAATGATGGCCGTACTGCAACTCTATTCCTCGTCAACCACATCATAACTCGTTTTGGTGTACCACGTTCCATTTTCACTGACCATGGTGCACACTTCAAAAACCAGATGATGAGCAAGTTACATGTCAAATTGGGTTTTCTCCATGAAAACTCATCTCCTTACTACCCTCAGGAGAATGGACAAGTTGAGGCTATCAGCAAAGTCCTAAAAAGCATGATCCAACACATGGTAGGGGAAAACAAAACATCATGGCATCTACAACTGTTCTCCTCTCTCTGGGCCTATCGCACCTCTGTGAAAACTTCAACTGGATTTACTCCTTTCTAGTTGGTCTATGGCATTGAATCCGTCCTACCAATCGAGTGTGAGATTCCATCACTCAAACTGAAAGTAGAACTCCTGCCCCATACTTCTGCCGAAGAAGAACGATTTTTATATCTATCCAAACTGGACGAAACGCGTCGCGATGCTGCTCTCGCCAATGAGGCACATCAGAAACGAATTAAAATTCAATATGACAAATCCGTCCACCCTCGGACTTTCGTAGAAGGAGACTTAGTCCTCGTTTACGACCAAGCTCACAATAAATTGGGGACAAGAAAGTTAGAACCCATGTGGCACGGTCCCTACATCGTGAAACGCATCCTACATAAAGGTGCCTACGAATTAGTTGATTATGATGGAATTTCCCTGGGAGAGCCCCAAAACGGGCTTTACCTTAAGAAGTACTATGCCTAGATCACCTAGCATCTGTACTTTGTACATTACTGTATTTTAGTTTGGTGTGTCTATTTCTTTCGCGTGCTCGATTCTTTACCGTTTCCACTCATGACTGTGCCTGTGTTTTCATGCGCAGATGACGTCTTCCTTTCCTTTCTTTTCTGGGTTCACAGATGGCGCCAGTCGACATACCCGGAACATTGCTTCAGCAGCTTGGGTTATTTACCAATTTGATGAGGTGGTGAGCTCAGGAGGTATCTGTTTAGGACCAGCAACCAACAATATGGCAGAATATCACGATGTCATTAGACTGTTGACCCAAGCTTCCTCCCTAGGTATCTCTTGCATCATTGTCTACTTAGACTCCCAACTCATGGTTTATCAACTCAATCGAATCTATGCTATCCGTAGTCCTATCCTGCTACGTCTACACTTGCAAGTTCACCATCTTGAACGAATGTTCGATTATATTGAATATAGACACATTCCGAGAGAACTTAATAGTGTTTTCGGATTCATTAGCTAATTATATCATGGATCAGTATCTCGCCCACATATAAGATTCAAGGAAAACAAAATGTACATTACATGTAAATTAAAACACACCACAGACATCATCATGTACAAATCATTGGCATCATAAAAAACTCGAAACTGTATATATATATATATATGGCATGACTGAAATGTTTGCATTACATCAAAAAGTATGTAGAAGAGAAAAATATTGGGTCTTTTCACCGATACAACGTCGCCTGACAAGGCATACAAAAACATGATCACCGGAGAGACTCTAATCTCCCTACACTACATTGTGTTGTGAGTAACACACTACTGCGCGCACTACGTGCCTCAACAGAGAATTGATATTCTCCGGTACTCCTACAGTGTGCCTCTGCAGATGTAAAGGCACTTCCCCCCTCCGTAGAGGAGGGATGCCCATCGTAAGGCCTTGGAGGTTCCTCTCAACCTCTCGGAGACCTACTGCTGGTACTGCCGGATCTGCTGCGACCTGGGCACCTCCGTGACGTCCTGGTACCGATATATCATCCGGGCGCACTGCTCCCTTGTCTGCATGTTGGAAACAATACATCTGTTAAAACTCTTTTACATACCCCAAAAAAATACATATACATCAAAACTTAAAAACAAAAACTAGACAAGGTATGGCTCAGTCTCTTACCTGACTCATCCCAGTCTTCCCCCGTGGGAAAAATCAAGTCCATGCTCCCACGGAAATCTACATCGGCATAAGGGAAGTCCTCTATCCAAAGGTACTGTCGTCTCAACCAGGTGAAGAAATCGCCAATGAAATGGAACTCTGACTCTGAAACTAGCCTTGGAGACAGAATAGTCCACCTCTCCATCCTAGGTTCATCCACTGGTCGTATCGTCAGTGCTATCTGAGGCTACATCTAAGGGATGCGCTCTAGAAAAAATGAGACCAAAAACGAGCCATAGCCGAACTGCTTCTGACTAGTCCTGCACCGTGAGATCTATTCCTTCACATTCCGAAGGAACGCTGCACTCCAGTTGAATAGTGTTGGTTCCAAACACTGAACACCGTAAGCCACCTGTGATCTTGACGCCAGATGGGCGCTAGTGCTGCCTGTCACGCTTGTGATAGCGAATAGTATAGACCGGAGGGGAAAATCTCGAATATCCTTGATAGGGATCCTACCCCCTACCAACCTTGCTCCTGGGATGCAGTGGAATGCCAGATACACATCCACTTGTTCAGGTAGCACCCTCTGCCCAGTGAAATATATGGGGACCCCTCTTTTTGAGAGGCCGGTCAAAAAGTACACGTCTTCTAACTCAATGGTTAAAAGTTGTGTGCCGATTCGGAACCCTTGTTCTGCAACGTCCCAGAGGCCAATCATATATTCGAGCAATAAAATCTCTCTCTTCATTTTTTGTAACTTGAAGAACTTGAGCAAGCCACAAGCTTTCAAGGAGGCCCACGTACGAGGACTCCGTAAGGCAGCTAAGTCATCCATCTCATGTTCCCTCTCTTTCCATTCAATCATGATTGTCGAAGTTACCTACAAAACAAAAAAATCAAGAAATTCGTTATTTCCACGTTTTGGCAATTTCAGCGATTTCCAAAAGCAATTTAAAACATGAAATAAGATGCCCACATCATCTAAAAGAAACCACTCACTCTTTTTAACCACCACGCCCTCTCCCAAACATTTAACATTTATCAAACAATGATAAAAACGTTTTAAAATTTCAAAACGACTTTGGGGGCTGCGTGGGCATTTGGGAAGATTTTTTATGAGTTCTTTTACTAAAACAACCTATCTAATTGACCAAAAGGGTGTTGACATCTTAACCATCCTTCTCTAAAGCATTTTTTGTAAAAGAATTCCCCTTTTCCATTAATTTTTAAAAGAGGCCGATTTGGTTCTAATTGGGGCGACTTAGGGCTTCGTGTTTTAAAACAAATAATGCTATGAAAATGAATGTCAAACCATGCAATTGAAAGAGAAAGATATGGACACCTACCTGGTCCAAACGGTGAGCAAAACGGTGAACCGTAGCTCCGGTAGCGAGAAAAACAAGATTTGCTTCAAAACGAGATTCTCCACTACTCCAAAAATCCTTGCAAAATGAAATGGTAAATGAATTTTCAATCAATTTTTATTTATAAATTTTCATTTTTTATAAGGTATGGTCATTCTTTGGGTTTCTCTAATGATTTAATGGCTTCACTAAACCCTGGTTTGTAGTTCTGGCATCGCAGGTTTCCTGGCAGTCTTGATGGAATATTCACCTTGTCGCACTTATGAGTATAGTCTTAGTTCGTTCTCGAGCTCGACAAATATGAGAATGTAACCAGGCAAACTTTTATCTATTTTTCGGACCCGTATGGATATGAACACACGAAAAAGGAACCCCCCTAGAGTCTCCTTTAAACCCTTTTCAGACTCTCTAAATATGAAAAGATTGTCGAGCGACCTTGCTTCCTTTCACGCTCATTAAAAGGTTAGAAAGGGCGTCATTCGAGCGATAGTTTAACCCTTTTTCAGTCTCGTTGGACCACTGTACGAAAAAGGAACTGAGAGAGTTCTCTTTTAAGTGTTTTTCCAAACTCTATAATCCCGAAAAAACTTCGAGTTTTCTGTCTTTGGACTCGTTAAAGCACACATCGACAGGCCCATATGGGACCGAACCCTTACTTCTTCCGGTTCGTTAAACAAAGGAAGAGGAACTTACCAAAGGTGAGTTATATAGAGCATGTGTTATCCTCCTCGATCTCATTAAATCAAAAAGAGGTACTCATCTATCTAGATGGGGGAAAAATTGAAAGGAGCAAGCCAAGCAGTCTCTTGAGAACATCATCCAGCACTTCTTAGAGTCACCCTTGAACACGACACTGTGTCATTTGCACATATCATAATCCGCTGAACCTCTGCACTGAGCCAATCCTCTGAGTTCCTTTCGCTCCTTTTGGGTCACCCGACGCAAGTCACGATACCCACTGCATAGTTTTGGTCCATGTCACGTTTTGCTGCTGTGCCTCAGTGTTCAAGGGAAGTATCCGCCTCGAGAGTCAACCATCCCAAATATCTTGCCTCAAAACCTGTTTCAGTCCATGTCCATTTGATCTGCCAATTACATCTCTATGCCTATTTCATGTCGTTGATGGGGGATACATCAAGGCCCTCCCTCGACGAGTCTATTCCTATCGACTCCAACACATTATCCAGGAATTAGGCTTAGAAACCAGTTAGTACTTTGGGACCTGCATGCCTCAATGGCAGGCCTCCTCACATTCGACAGTGGGTTTACATCATTGACTCCTGATCGAATGATTCCACAAATGTTCGACTTCAGATTATCTATTCACATTCGCTGGAATGCACTAGGGTACCTTGGGAATAATTGACATTAATGGTGATCTCCCTCGCACTTGTTAACGGTTCACACCATTGACCGGTAATCAAGTGGTTTCTGCCATGTTCGACATCAAGACATCTATTCACATGGTCAGATTTGTACCATATTGGGATTGGTAAAAATACCCTGGGTTGAGCGATCACTTTGATATATGCTTTGCCCAGGCTGCGAAGGAATTACTATTGGACAAAAAACACATACACTGTAACATAGATCCACTTTGTATTGGTTGTGGCTATGTCTTGTCATCTCGTAGATCCACTGTGTATTCTTCGTGGCTATGATCAGTCCAAGTCATCAGAGTATAGATCCACATTGTATCTTCGGTGGCTATACCTTTTTTATCAATACAATTATGGATCCGCAGTGTATTTTATGGTGGCCATATCCTGCTAAGTCTTGATCACCCAAGCATAGGTATGCCTGCCTTGGGTTTTGAAATATGTCATGATATTTGTTGGATGTTTGTGTGCAGCTTCTGTTAGGTTCTCCGAGTCTATACCCTTGCTTGGATGTCTACAAAGTATTTCAGTTATCAGTTGACATCTTCTAACTTCATACTTTGGGGGGCAATCTGTTACATGTCAAAATTACTCAGCTGGATAAGTGTCGCATGTTCCTCTTAATTGTCGTAAGTGTCGCATCCTCCTTACAACTTTCACAAGTGTCGCAAGTTGGGCACAAGTGTCACAAATGATGTTCGTGCATATTGCCATATCGACGACACTAAGGAGACACTTAAAACATCTCATGTGCTTGATTTGAAGAAGGAGAACTGGTTTACTGAAGTCAAATAACTCTTGACACCTGAAGAGAGCTATGAAATAAAGGTTCTAAGGGGGAGCGCTCCCCTATATCAACTCTAGGAGTGCTGGTGCTCCCCTACAAGGCTTCAGGAAGTGTTATAACTCTCCCCTTCCCCCTCTGAAGGAGCGTTGCTCATCTTGAGAGCGCTGGCACCCCCCAAAGCTTACCAGGGAGTGCTACAACACTCTGATGCCCCTTCTAAGGGAGCGTTGCCTAATATGAGGCAGTAGTTGGCCCGTTGAGGAGAATAAGGGGAGGATATTTCGAGATTAGGAGGCAGTTGTGTTTGAATTCTTGGTTTCATCAAGAGATCCCTGATTTGAGGAGGAAGTTCTCAACTTGTTCTAAAGATAACTCAAGAGGTTAAGATCCTCTTAACCTATATAAGCAGGCTCTACGATGGTGGAAAGGGGGAAGAACTGCTAGTATGAAACTTATGATCTTGTAGAAAACACACAGTCGGCCAAAGGAGAGTGATCAGTGAAGCTGTTGTTGTCCAAGTTGTGGATCTTTCAGGCAAGGGATAGACGAAGAGGACCCGAAGAAGCTGTCGCATTCGCATCTACGATTGTAAGTATTGTTGTCGTTATTCTCATCAATATGACACGCTTGGCCTGTTTCTTTCTAGTTTGTGTATAATGTCACATGAACTTATCATTAATTGATAGATCTATTTTCAAGCTAATATCAATAGAGTAGGAAGTGGTCGTATCTTGTTTTGTCCACAGGATCCAGCGAGAAGCAAAGGATCGAAGCGCAACTAGGAGCGTGCAGGGACAAACGTATATAAAGAGGTACTTCTGTCATCCTTCCTTCTCATGTGTTAGTTTAGATAGATTTGAAAGGAAGTTAGTGTCCACGTTAAGCATTTTTTGTCTAGAGTTAGGGTCAAGCTCTTAGAGGTGATCTACCTGTCCACAGGGAGATTTTCCTACAACAACCACCTTACAAGACGCAGAAAGAATCAAGGTTCCAGAAGGAACATCCAGGAAGACTAAAAGACCGAAAAGATTCTCAAGTTATGCAGCATACATGACAAAGATTCTAGATGAAGAACCTACTACATTTGAAGAAGCAGTTAAA
>ML794460.1:439461-481352 GCA_009831015.1 Picea engelmannii | reverse complement strand
ATTGTGATAATCAGAGTTGTATAAGATTATCCGAGCATCCAGTGTTTCATGAAAGGTCGAAGCACATTGAGATCAAATACTACTTTATCCGAGATAAATTCCAGGAAGGAGAGGTAAAGCTCGAGTATATCCCCACTGATGAGAAGACAACAAATATCCTGACAAAGCCTCTTTCCAGAATCAAGTTTGCATATTTCCGAGAGAAGATGGGGATTGTGGAAATAACTCCCTTAGATGAAAGGGAAGACTCTCCAGGATAGAGAAGGTACGCAAAAATGTTTATTTATGTGATTAAAATAACTCTCCAATTGGGAGGGAGAATTGAAATGTTATTTATTTTTGTAAGATTCCATATTGAACAGATGATTTCCTGTTCAGAAAGTGGATTGAGATTTCTGACGGACAGTGGCTTCCCATTGTAGTTAACATGGGAGGCAGACTGATTACTGATGTATCATAGACAACGAATTCCCATTTATGGGGAGTGGTCTAGGACAGTCATTCTTCTTGGAAGTCACTCTGAGTAGTGGTCAAGTAGAATGATCTACCTCGTCGGGCAATCATTCTTTCGAAGTTCACAGTTGTGAGCAGTTTCAAAGAATCGTTTGTTTGGAGGTTGATGCAGGACAAACATTCCTCGAGGGTAGACTCATTCTCTCCAGGATACACCTTGTTTGGTGTCGGAGGAATGGCCCAGGGTGGGGAGTAGTCCAGGCTCAACAATCAGGGACAGTTATTCCTCGAGGGCAGACTCATTCACTCCAGGTTACACCTTGTTTGGTGTTGGAGGAATGGCCCAGGGTGGGGAATAGTCCAGGACAGTCATTCCTTAGGGCAGACTCATTCTCTCCAGGCTACACCTTGTTTGGTGTCGGAGGAATGGCCTAGGGTAAGGAATGATCCAAGCATTTCTCGAGGGCAAACTCATTCTCTCCAGGTTACACTCTGTTTAGTGTCAGAAGAATGGCCCAGGGTGGGAAATGGTCCAGGTTCAGAAATCAGAAACAATCCTTCTTCCTTGATTGAGAAGAATGGGGCAGATAGCCCAGTGTTGATATTCTATATTGAGGGCAGACATTCTTTCAGACCTCACATATGTGAGTGAAAGATTGGCCCAGATGATTATTTTTTATACTCTATACCAAGGGCAGACATTCTTTCAGATCTCACAGACGTGAGTGAAATATTGGCCCAGATGATACAGTTTTTATCATAACATTGTTTATATGCAGGTTGCTATGTGTTATGAAGGAAAGTTTGTGATTGTGTTTCACAAAGTCTGAGTATTTGTGTACTACTGGAATAGACACAGGTGTGTTCTATAAATTGATATTGTACCAGTTGTCATAGGAGATTATCCAGTCGGATAATAATGACAGGTGCTCTTGGTGCTACCAGTTGAATGGTCTGTTGTGCTCAAGACCATACCTCCCTAGCTAGGAGGGAGTGTTAATATTATGGTAGCTTCGGGAAGTATGAACCTCTATTATGACATATGACGAGATTAGAATCCTCTGGAAGGAAGTAAAGAATTGAAGGAAACCCTAGACAGGTTGTCGGTTGAACAAATATATTTATATTTAATTTATTGATGCCCAGAAGGAGAAGTCAACCTAGTTAGACTGGACAGGTCGGCCCCAGTTAGACTGGCCAGTCCACTATAAATACAGGGTGCCAATTTCATTATTTGTCATCTCTCAGCAGTTGCAGTGAGAGCAATATCTGCACAGGCAGTTGTAGGTAGCAGCAGTTTGATGCACAAGTTTTCTGGGAAAGCTGGGAGAGTGGTGCACTAGCTTCTGGGTGGGATCATCTGTTCAGTTTAGTTTCTATTCTTTTGCTTGGTGCATTTAGCCTCTCTTGGCTATAGATTGCAGCCATAATTCTCTTCTCGATCAAGGTCAAGGTGCTCAGAGGGTGGCTTAAGGCCTATGGTTGGGTGACGAGGGTATCGTCAATGGTTAAACGAGCACAATCCTCTATATTCTAACACACCTTTCACTGGGTAACCACAAATGTCATTGTTGTCGTACAAGAAAATTAGGGCTTTTTATTGGAAATGAATTTTTTCCTAAAAACCATCTAGAAAAGTGTGACCTACCCTAGCACATCATTTGGAAGCTAGAGCGCACCTTTTCAGTGGCCACAACCTCAGGAAAGTGAAACCCTAGTTTTTATCGGTACCAGAAAACCAGGAAACCAGAACCAATACTAGAAGTACAAGTCCAGATTTGCGTAGGTCCAGTTTCAAGGGGTAAAATTTGGATTTTTTTGAAAACATACAGCTCTAGCATACTCGCCCCAACCCAACACATATCCTGGTAATTTTAGATTCACTTTCTGAGGACTTTCATTTTTTGGTCATTTTCCCAGCTTCGGGTCAAGATGTCTGCAAGCACCAAACTTGTTGACAATT
Organism: Picea engelmannii; assembly: GCA_009831015.1. Taxonomy (NCBI): domain Eukaryota; kingdom Viridiplantae; phylum Streptophyta; class Pinopsida; order Pinales; family Pinaceae; genus Picea; species Picea engelmannii. The sequence continues at coordinate 478,936 of ML794460.1, read as the reverse complement.
TAGAAGGTGTGGAAAAATTCCATGCCTGGAAATACAGGATTGCACTCATTCTTGAAGAGAATGACCTTGCAAAATTCATAAAATAAAATGTACCAGAACCCGAAGAAGATGTAGCCAAAGCAAAGTACAAGAAGGATATGGTTAGGGCCAAAAGAATCATTGCAGACTCTATTAAAGACCACTTGATCCCTCGAGCGTCTTCTAAGAATACTCCAAAAGACATGTTTGATGCCCTAACTAGAATGTATAAAGGAAATAACATCAATCGGAAGATGACCTTGAGAACCTAACTCGAGAATACAAAGATACAGAAAGGAGAAACAGTCCAAGACTATTTCTCTAGGGTTACTCATTTCAAAGAACAATGAGAAGCTATTGGAGACAACTTGGATTAATATGAACTCATCGTGACAACTCTTAATGGTCTCACAAGGCCTTGGGATGCCTTCATCCAAACTATCTGTGCAAGAAAGGAGAAACTCCAATTTGACAGTCTTTGGGAAGAATGTGTTCAAGAAGAAGCAAGAGTAGCCAACCGAGAAGCAATACTATTAAGGGATGAAGACCAAGCCCTAGCTGCTCATTCTAAAGGAGGAAAGAAAAGGTCCCATTTCCAAAAGGATACCCATATACATAAGGAATCTCACTCCCCAAAGAGATTCACCCACTTCCATAAATAATCTCACCCTCTAAGGAGATTCCAGAAATATCAGAAGGGTCAAAGAAGAGAAAAAGATTTCTTGATCCAGATTATTTTCGGCATGAAATGAGAGAAAAGATATAACAAAAAATATACAAAGATATCTCATATATCTAGTAATATAATAGAAATGTATCAGAGATGCAACCATACACACGGAGATACAATGATACACAATTTCTAATAATGAGCGAAAAATGTACAAAGACTGTAAAATTATAGAGTGAAAGACTCTCTAGAATGGTGGTAGCTTATCTTTGAGAAGAGATGTGATGGATACTCACATTCACAAGAAGATGATTGTTAAAATGAGGCTCTGAAGGCCTTTTTAACATAATTAAAATCCAAAACCCTAACCCCGGAAGATGAAAAGCCAACAGGTTTGCGGGGCCCGATGGGGGTAGTTGATACGTCAACTTCCTAGGGGCGTAACTTTTTCATACAATATCCGTTTGGGGCGCTCGATACACCATTGGAAAGGTCTTATCAAGAAGAACGATCTTCTACTGGCCCATTTTAGTGCCTTTGATATTAACCTGGGCCCCAAATCCCCAAAAAATGTCGTTTATGGCCTCAAAACGGCCCCAAAAGTTTGGAACCCAAAAAACTGCCAAGATGGAAAACTATTTTTCGAGCCCGTGGAATAGGTGGGTGGCCACCAATATCCACCTGGATCATTTCTCCTTTTATCAATGTTATTATTGTGATAAGATGGGACATATTGTGAAGAATTTGTTTGCCAGAAGGGAATAATATAAGAAGAGAAATAACAAAATACATCATGCCCGTGCAGTTGAAGATGATGTGCCACCTACGAAGTTGACCAAAGAAGAAATTGAACATTATGTTTTATTTTCCGCCCTCTTAGGATCTATGACACCTGGAAAGGATACTTGGCTCATTGATAGTGGTGCCTCTAAGCACATGACATGTCATAGAGACATTCTCTCTATCCTTACACAGAGAATGTACTTGAAGATGATTACCAATACCATATTAAAGGAGTGGGAGAATCCACCTAAAAACTTGATTCAGGGACTCCGATGAGAATGAAGGATGTACTTTATGTACTGGGTTTGAAAAATAATCTTCTTTCTATTTCAGCTTTAGATAAGAAAGGTTTCAGGGTTGCATTAATAGATGGTGAAGTTCTTATGTGGCCTAAAGGAAAAACCATAGAAGATGTAATTTTTATTGGAACATAAGAAGGTGGCTTGTATAAGTTAAAAGGTCACTCGGATGCAGCCTTGACTCACTCCACTGATATTCCATTTGAACTTTGGCAGATAAGACTAGCTCGCATAAACTACAAAGCCTTACCATATGTAAGCAAGGTAGTTACAGGTCTACCAGAATTTAAGGTTGATCATGAAGGTGTGTGCAAGGGATGTGCACAAGGAAAGAACATAAAGAATCCTTTCCCAAAGAGAGACAATAAATTAGAAGGAATATTGGAGCTCATACACTCAGATGTATGTGGTCCAATGCCATCAACCTCTCTAAGTGGGTATGTATACTATGTGTCATTTATTGATGATTATTCCCGCAAGACTTGGGTTTATTTCTTGAAATCAAAAGACGAAGTGTTTGGAAAATTCAAGGAATTCAAAGCCTTGATAGAAAATCTCTTCGAAAGAAAAATCAAGATACTTAGGTCAGATAATGGAGGAGAATACACCTCAAAAGAATTTGTAAGATTTTGTAGAGATGTCGGGATTAAAAGGGAACTCACCACTCCCTATAATCCTCAACAAAATGGTGTAGCATAAAAAAAGAATAGAACAATAATGGAACCAGTGAAGACTATGATCCACGATCAAGATATTCCAATGCACTTATGGGTCAAAGAAGCAAGAACAATAGTTTATGTCCAAAACAGATTATCCCATAGTGCACTTGGATTCAAAACCCCCGAAGAAATGTTCTCCGGAAAGAAGCCAGAAGTAATCCATCTCAACATATTTTTTTGTCCAGTATTTGTACACATTCTTAAAGAAAGGATAACTAAGTTGGACCCTTTAGGAAAGAAGGGAATATTTGTTGGATACTATGAGGTCTCTAAGGCCTTCAAAATTTACATACCAGGTTACCATCATATTGATATCAACAGAGATGTAACCTTTGATGAAGATGCAACACTCAAGAGATCAAGGAGATGTCATCTTGAAGAAGTATATGAAGAAGAACATGTAGCTCCCAGAGTTGCAGAACTAGTGAAGGAAGTCACAATTACCCCTGATGATGAGATTTCAGAAGATCATGATATGATAGAATCTCAAGAACCTCCTCAGATGACGATCTCTCACAAGAGAAAGCCAACTTGGGCATGGGAACTTATTCAAGATGGAGAGAAGTATGGTGCCCTAGAAGGAACCATGAGACAAAGCAAGAAACCTAAGCCATTCTCCAGTTATATGGCCTTGATGTGTGATATCATAGAAAAGGAACCTACTTTCTTTGAAGAAGCCATTCAGAAGAAAGAATGGGTGGATGCCATGACAGAAGAATACCAATCCATTATAAAGAATGATGTATGGGAAATAGTTCCCAGACCGAAGAACAAAGATGTGGTATCTTACAAATGGATATACAAGATAAAACATGTTGTAGATGGAAGTATTGAAAAACATAAAACAATATTTTTAGCTCATGGATTTTCTCAAAAGGAAGACATTAATTATGAAGAGATGTTTGCTCATGTATCCAAATACACTTCTATCAGAACCATCATAGCTCTTGCAACAATGATGAAGTGGAATTTACACCAGATGGATGTGAAAACAACCTTCTTGAATGATGTTATTGAATAAGAAGTGTATATAGAACAATCACAAGGGTTTGAAGTTGAATATAGAAAGACTCATGTCTACAGGTTGAAGAAGGATCTGTGCAGATTGAAGCAAGCTCCCAAATCTTGGTATGGCAGAATTGATAGTTTCCTGATGATCTTGGGATTTACCAAGAGTAAAGATAATTCTAACCTTTAATTCAAGGTTATGAATGATGATATAATTATATTATTGTTGTATGTGGATGACTTATTCTTAACAGGAGAAGAAAATCTCATCACAGGTTGTAAGAAGAAACTCGTTGCAGAATTTGAGATGAAATACCTAGGCCTGATGCATTACTTCTTAGGTCTTGAATTTTTGCAGAGCCCAGAGAAGATCTTCCTTAACCAAGGGAAGTATGCAGTTGAAATACTGAAGAGGTTTGATATATTGGAATGTAAATCCATGAACACACCCATGGAAACAAAGTTGAAGCTCCTGGTTGATAGTTCATCAGAATTGGTTGGTGCTACTCTATACAGACAAATCGTTGGATCGTTGATGTATCTGACGAATACCAGGCCAGATATAGGTTTTGTTGTGAACACCTTGAGTCAGTATCTGGTAGAGCCCAGACATGTTCACCTTATTGTTGCAAAACATGTGATGAGATACCTTAAGGGTATGTTGAATTTTGGTCTCTATTACAATGGAGATCATGACTTCAGACTGGTTGGTTATACTAATTCAGATTGGGATGGAAGTATTTCTGATAGAATGATAACTTTAGGATGTTGTTTCAGTCTGGGTTCAGCCATGACTTCATGGAAGAGCATGAAGCAATCCAGTATTTCTCTCAGCATGACAGAAGCATAATACATAGCAACATGTTCCACTAGTTGTGAAGCCATATGGATTTGAAGATGAAGCATAATATTGCTAGTTGTTGGCAGGTCTATTCGATCTAGAGATGGAATCCACCGTGATTTTATGTGATAACCAGAGTTGCATAAAGATGACGAATAACCCATTGTTCCATGATAAGTCGAAACACATAGAAATCTGGTATCACTACATTCGTGATATGGTGCAGAGAGGAGTTGTAAAGCTCCAATATGTTGGCACATATGAGTAGGTTGCATATGTGTTTACCAAGCATCTGTCTTGTGTAAAGTTTGAATACTTTCGAGACAAGCTTGGTATAGTCTGAAAGGACCTCCCTCAAAAGGGGGAGTAATGTTGATGATACTATGGTATTCTAACCAGGAATGGGTAGCCTAGTTAGGATTTTATATCATAGGGGACTGACCATCCCTGGAAATATCCCAGAGGTCCAGTAAGGATGGTCTATCAGAGTACCTGTGCATGTATATGCCAACTGTGTTCAGTGGTGGTAGCTCCGTTAAGATTTTATATCCTAAGGAATATTTTGATTGCTAGGAAGATCTCGAAGGTATGGTAAAGACGATCTGTCAGAGTACCATGTGGTAGCTCTGTTAGGATTTTATATCCTAGGGAATATTATGATTCCTAGGCAGATCCCGAAGGTTCGGTAAGGACAGTCTCTCAGAGTACCAAAAAATGTTTTTGTTGCACCTATCTCATTCTGTTGCTATATGATGATGATGTTGTTGTCTCAGCCTCATGTTAATGATGTTGTTGTTTTAGCCTTGTGTTGTTGTTGATGATGATGTATAATCCTCATGTCGTTGTTGATGATGTACTAACCTCATGTTGTTAATGATGGTGTTGGTGATGTTTTTTCCTTAGCATTATGCTAATTGAAGTTGATGCAGACGATGATGATGATGCCATTCCATCTCCATCCTGTGAACGATGATGTTATTGATGATGAGAAAAACTTCCGATGATTTGTATATATGTTGGTCAGTGTTCCAGTTGCTCATGATGTTTCCGCCCTCTCTCTCTCCTGATGATGTTGTATTAGGTTATGTCAGTAGAATACCCTTCTTGTTAAGGGGGGGTGCTGAAATATTGTAGTTGCGAAGATTATTCTAATTATAATTGAGTTATTAATATATAGATCAAATCCCCTTTTGTGGATTGATCATTTCAGGTCTTGTATAAGACCAAATCCCCTCTCATGGATTGGTCAAACCATAGTCATATTGTGGTATTTGAGAATTCATTCCCTAGGGTTTATTAAAGTGGTTTTAACCACTATTGGAAGAAGTCGGCCTTGCTTGGTGAAGAGACGTAACCCTAGCGCCCCATCAACTAGTATAAATAAGTGAGGATGGCACCTCATTCATTCACTTACTCAGTCACTCATCTAGTGCACAATTTTTTAAGGAAGCTGCAATTGGAAGAAGGAGAAGAGAGGCACATGCTCAATCTTGGGTTATTCTTGGTGGTTTGGTCTTTAGTCTTGGCATTGTATTGGCAGTCTATTATTGAGGAAGTTTTTTCTAGGTTTTCTCCCTCATGAGGGTTTCTCAGGATAAAATGTTGTGTACCTCATGATTATGTTTCTTTCAATGATCCTACTTATGCTTTTATTGTCTAATAAATTGAAAAGAACTTAATAGAAAATCTAAATTTAACAGAAACAAAAGAGAATAAGAAGAGAAAAGAAGAGGAAGTTGTGATTCAACGACAAAAGGTAGAAATATAAGAAGTGGCAACAACCAAGGCAATGACTAAATAACAAAGGAATAAGGAGAAGAAAAAGAAAATAAGAGAAAAAGAGGTCGAATGAAAAAGGAAAGAAGAAGCAGCGTAGGCTGAAGAAAAATAAAAAGTGGCAATGGAAGCAACATCAGTAGCGGAATAACAATGAAGGAAGGAGGAAGAAGAGAGAGACACTAACATAGAACCCACAGACATGGATCCTCTAGGATCATCGATAGACATCCCACCCATGTGGGGGACATTTCCCATTGGTTGAGTTGGGATTAGGAGCATATACACCATCGAAGGCCCGTAAGTTGGCCAATTTAAATTCTTTTGGGTTTGACAAGGACTTAGGTAAGATCATTTTGAAGAAAACCAGAAAGTTACCAGTGTTTGGAAATACTCCTTTGTCAGTGACCACTGAATATGAGGTAATAAAATATGTAATGGATGATCCTTTCTTGATTTCCTCATCCGATGTTGCTTTCACACAAGCATCATAGAAACATCTAAAAAACTTGGTGTGTCAAATTGAGGAAAATGATCAAAGGATAAGGTCCCTAGAAGAGGAATTCGAACACAAAAAAAGTAACCATGGCAACTTCAAGGAATTCAGGGTATGTGTAGAAGGATTTAGGAAATAATTCCATAATCTAACAAAGGATATGTACGAAAGTCTGCATGTCTTCCAATAGAAATCTACCCAGATTATGGCTCAACACAACAAAATCCAAACCAAGAACACATAGTTCACAACAATGAGGGAAGGTTTGAATGATATTCAGCAGTGGATAAAAAAAAAACATGACACTCCGCTAGAATCTCCATGCATGAAGAAATGGGAAAATAATCTCAACTATGATGTACTTGACAATTATCAACAAGCTGGGGAAAATATTGAAGAGTTGAGTAATTCATTCGCAATTTGTGCCAAGCTCCACAAAGTAGCATACATTTTGGTCCAGAAATTCCATCTCCCTTGGATCGAAGAGTTGTGTCAGCTAAAGAACGATGAACAAAGTTTCTCAGAATTAGAACAAAATATGAAGAAAAGACAAATAGACACTAGAGTCACAACCAAAGTAATAGTTTATTTAATGAAATACCATCTCATGAAACCAATAAGAGCCCAGAGCATGATTCAGACCTCCATGGAAAATTTGAACAAGGATATGAAGACCCTCTCCTAGATTTCAATAGCTCACGAGGTTTCTTTGGTGTCCTTTCTCTTTTTCATAATTGTCTCTATTTCAGGGCACCATAATGTCTCGAAAACTTACTTATGAGATAAAAAATGAATTAAGGGAGCACATGATGAAATTTGAAATTACTCTCTCCCATCCCTTTCTTGTCTTTTTCTTATATCATCATTTCATATTTTGTCTCTATTGTAATCCATGTTAACAAAAATGAAAAGGGGAAGATGAAGAGATAGGTAATTGCTTCTTGCATAATTCAAGAAGCCATAATAGGAAATTACTTAGACAACCATAAAAAAGGCAAGAAACCCACTTTGAAAGGGCTCTTCATATTTGTAATTTTGGGAGAACTAATTTTTCTGAATATGATATTAAGAATCCCTAGGGCCATTTTGACAGAGAGAAATACTTGTCTTTTAGTGGTTTATTTGCTTGGAACTATTTCAAGTGAATGCTAGGTTGTCTTGAAGCATTATAAGTATTTCGTTTCACGTATAGACTTTTCTTTGTAAACATAAATTTTCCATAGTTATGGTCTTTGTCTTTCATAAATTGTTCTGAGATGATGAGCAGGTTGATGTATATGAACGAATAACTTAGAATTATCTGATTATGATTTCGTATATGTATGTGTTATTGATCTTTGTTTCTTTCCTATAACTATTTGAGTGAAAGTTAATGCAAGGATTACTAATACTTTGGTCTATTCATTGGTTACCCCTAGTCACTCCTAGCTGGGATAGGATATAATAGGTTTACTTTCCGCAAGTAGTTTTGTTTGCATCTGCATACCCTTGCATTTAAACCATCCATTCACCCTTAACTTAGTAATGGAAACTAGGCCAAAATCCAGATGGGTCTCCCAATCCAAATGGTGTGAAGTCTAATTAGGACCTTGTATCAGGGAGTACCCTTATCTATTTAAGGGAATTTTTCCCGTGTCAATAGACTCTGAACTCCATTGAGTACAACCTTTATGAATACCATCAGGAACCTCCTTTTCGAAGAAAAATAATAGGTTTCCACTTGTCGCTTATCCATAAGATTTCATAACCTTTTCTTCGGAAGGTCGAGTTACCTCCACAACTCATCCTAAAGGAGTCTTCCTGAAAACAATTTTCCTGCAAGATCTAATGGATGAGAGTGATTCCAATCAATGGCCCAAATTGATGCAAATTCTTAATCTGCATGATGGTCAATAAGGTCTTTTTGATCCTAGTAGATTCAAGGATTGAGATTAGTTGTGATCGATTACTCTCATTCTTTCAGGCTTGCACCATCAGGATTCTCTCTTCGAACTTAACCTCATGCCACACCTCATGATTTTCCTGAATCCCACTTTCTACAAGTCTATCAGGAATGCCCCCTTTTCATATTCACATATGAATCTTGACCATTGATTCTTAAGGTCGAAATAATCTAGACTGTTGATTTCACTAACTATTCAATTCACTGTTAAAACATAGAATCTGACCTTCTTGGCCAAATTCAACTCTGCAATTTGCATATCATTGCCATATATCATCTCTTTGGCAACTTTGAGGAAAACAAAACTTGAATATGCTCATAAATTTTTGGATTTCACTATTTTTTCACCATTTTCCCCAAATCAGTCACATATCAAAATCTATAACAAAAACATTTCCCAATTCATGTTGTTTATTGGCCCATACAAGCTCAATGTTGAACCTTGATCTATGATACCACTTTGTGATGTACCCACCTACTAAATACAAATTTAAAAAAATTCCCCATACATATAAAATAACATGAGGGTCTGCAGGCCCATAAAATTACAACAAAATAGTAGTGTTGATTTACACATGCATCTAACAACATTTATAAAAACATGAATGTGTCTAGTAAGCACACAAAAAACATACACAACATTCAAATATTTATTTACAAAGTAGAATAATCACAATATTAAAAACAACATAAACACTTATCTATTCGTAAAATAACCAACTGGCTATGTACGAAGGACGATCCTCCTAGCTATAGGCTTTTTGTTCAATTTCTCTCAACAACAAGCCACCCTTGAGCTGAGGCTATGAGTCCACAAACAAATTTGGCCCTCTTGGATGTCCACTCTCCATAGAATAACCCAAAACCCAGGTTTTACTCCAACAGTTCCAATCCACCAGCTCTCTTACCCACAACCTGCACAACCCAAGCAATGTACCCGCTTCACTTCTCACAGTCCCTCGGGCTGTACCATTAATTTATCAGGGCTTCTAGTGCACTCAGTGGGTCAAGAATCTCACAACTGGGGACTTCAGGAACTCTCAGCTACTCCAAGAGTGCTCAGAACAACCTTCACAAGACTTTTGAACCATTTCCTCAACAGAAAAAGGCACTACATGCTTACAACCCATTTTTACAGGCTCACAGGCCACATTCTCAACATAAACACAACCAAACAATGGTTTCCTTCAAGCACAACATGGATAGTGCTCTTCCTAGCACTCAACTCTCCTATTGTTTCCCAAAATCTGCATGTAAAAACTCTGCTCTTTTTCCATACAAATTTCTTTCTTTTCCCTTGCTTGCTTGGCTCTCACTCTTCCCCCCAAAAAGGATGATTAAACTCAATCCATGATGTCATAACTAAGTGGGTTGACTTCCTCACACAACCTCTTACATGAATTCAATGATCGTCTTTGAAAACACTCAACAACAAAATAGAAGGTTCACTCATCAATAAAATTAGGAAAAGGTTTGAGATTTAAAACCCATGAATAATACCCCCTTTACCCCCCTCTCTTGTGGAATTACAACCCCCCCATCGTTATTGTCCCTATCGTGTCACAACCATCGATTATTATTTTTATTAATCATTCCAATGTACATAATACATAGTTTGGTCCTCAGATATTTTAATCAATATGGGCTCTTCGCCCCAACACATCGACTCACCAGTCTAATTCACATTATAATTTGTGAGGATTAAAGCTTGGGATGTTACATTGCATAAGTTGATACCATTTCTTGAAAGGCCAGGGCATCAACATATCAAGGGGTTGCGACCCCCTTTCAAAAGACACATCCATTGCGCTTAGAAGGCATGGAATCACACTTACTAGAGTTTCTTCTCATCAAGTTAGGAGCCATGAGAAACTTCACAAATGGAATGACATGCGTGTGTGCACACACAAATTTATTGTAATACTTTCAAACTATATTTGTAAAATATTTTATTTTTGTTATTGAAAATCATTATCTAAAATGTATTTATATCCAAACATTATTTTTAATATCAAATTCTATTTAAATTTGTATGTTAAAAAACAATTAAAAAACTATAACTATAATAAATATTAAATTTTATCAAAATCTAAAAGATAAAATATATATATATATATATATATATATATATATATAACCTTGAATTATATTTGCTATATAAAAATATAATATTGAACAAAATTAAAATCAAAGATTAATGAAATCAATATACTTTCCTGATAGGTAGGACGACCAAGTTTAATCAAATTTGAAATATATATATAACCATCCACTATTTAATATACATTTTAGTTATATAAATAATTATAATAATAATTTATTAAATTATTTTATGAAATTAATAAAAATAAATAATAATATTAAATAAAATTTAACCTACCATCTAAATATTAACTATTAACTATGAAAATTAATATATAAAAATAATTATAAATATAATAACAACGTGATGAAAAACAAAATTTGAGAAAAACAATAATAACATGAGGTGATTGATAAACAAACCATTTATACTAAGCAACCAAGTGATATTGTTTTCTTTTCCAAGTGCTTTATATGAACGTGGTCTATCCACATAAACACCTTATTTCCTCCCTTGACAGCAAGTTCAAATATTTGCTGGTGCGAACTAGATGCTTGTCGTGGTTGCAAACATTTTTTTCATAAAGGTTTGATTTTCCTCCTAAATCAATTGTTAACCTTGTGGGAATGGAATTTTCATTGAGTAAAAAGATTCACGTGGAGGATCTAATAAAATTAAAGATTAAATCTCAACGCATAGGCCCACTAAGGTTTGTACTCGAAGTTTGTTTAGTTCTTTCTTTTTAACAAGTGTCACTGCTGTGGCGATGTCTCGGCCAAAAAGATTTATGCAAATTGATTTGTGATGAAAGAATTATGGTTGTAGGTAAAGTACAATAACTATTCATATACAAAATTGATTATATTGTGTTTCCCAAAATGTTTTTTGAAAATATAGGTTTTTTTTCATTTTAAATGAAATTGAGACATGCATAAAAATTTCAGCAATAGTATCATCAACTTGTTCTCTCTACAAATTTCAAAAATGCATTTAATGTTAATGTTCCACCTATTTTTATTGGAGTGAAATGTTAGGCACATATGTTTGAGGTGAATGAAAGAATGGTGTCTAAAGAAGATATAATGATCTCCCTTTGAATTGTTTCCTCTTCATTTCTCTTTTTTCCTTTTCTACTTTTGAATTGACATAATCCTTCTTCGCTGTATTTTTATGTTCAACAAATATTTTTGTTATCTTTCTGTGTCACCTCCATTTCCATCACTGATGTTAAAGAGGTGTTTCACTAGTCTTACTAAGGAACCAATGAATTTATGCTTTCATAACTGATATATGAAATCTTTCCCTTCCTTCATGACATATTTCCATAGCTCAACAACTGATTTTTGAGGTGACATTTGATTAAATTTCTGCATTTTTTTTAACAATGATCTAATTTTGTAACCTACTTTCTTGCCAATGGTAACTTATATACAAATTTACCATTTAGAAATTACAAATTCAATAAATAAAAATGCAATTGATTGTGCTCTGCTAACTAATGTAACCCGTGGGACACGACTCTTTTCATTTTTGTCCCCGTAGTTGTGATATGTAGACTACTCACTACTATAGCGTCAACCTATAGAGTCTAGACTACTGCTCTGCTCACTATTGTAGTGAAATAATACAAAGTGTTGGCTGCTAAACCCTAAAACTATGGTCTGGTGACACACTGACCACTGACGGGCAGCCTAAGGCCATGGTTTGAGTCCTCGCTAATAAATCTTAGAACCCTGTGCAAAATATAGTATTTTTAGGATAGTACAATTCAAATCTAGTAAACACATTGTCCATACAAAGAGAGTATTTTGGATGTCAAATAAGCCTTCCACTCAATTCACATTTCAAAATGAAATTCAAAATAACAGTTAGAACCCAATCAATACCTAACTTTAAATTTCATCTTCTATTGCTACAACCTAACCGATGAGTGACCTCAGCCTTCAAGCCTATAGGTTGTACCTACCACTTTTGAAGTTTGAACCCTTGTCGTTGAGTTTGTGAAAGAGGTGTGAACCAAAAATCTTGAAGAGAACCGTCAAATGTGAAAGAGAATAGTCCTTGTTTATGAAGTAGCTTTTGGATGCAAATTCCTCCTATTCAAAACAACCCCAATAACATTACTATGAATATATGTCCTCACTAAGAAATTTCATCTCTATTGCAATTTCAAGACAGTCGATTGTCTCTGCCACTCGAGGGGACTATGTGATCATACGAGTTATGACGCATCAAGCATCAAGTTTGTGAGAGAGGAAAACACACATTGGTTCTATTTTGTGACTGTGAGGGGAATGAATGGTGTCAGGTTTGTAAAATGTGAGAGGCTAACAACTCGGCGACGAGAGGAAACAATGAACACAACAAGAGGGAGGAAAACCTGGAACACGAGGTCAGGCAGGAGGAAGGAAAGAATAAAATGCTTGGGGTTAGTGTTAGGTTTAGAATTACATTTTGATTTTTTAACCCACAAAAATGAACCTCTATACTTTTCAAGCGAACCCAAAACATGTTCGAATTCGAATTTGTTTTGAAGTTTGGCAAACATCAACAAAGTTATTCGAACTCGTTTACAATTCAATGAATTTCAAACTTGATCCTTTAAATTGTCTAAACCCAATCACTTATTTGAAACCACTCAAACATGAAATAAATGCGATGCATTTTCTACATAGTATAAACAATGAGGTGTATAAAATTAACCTCTTATAGAGTCCATTTGGAGACCAGTGGAAACTATAGAAAAATTGTAAACAATGTAATAGAAAAATCATGAGAATGCAATGGCTATGACGAAATTAAAGAAAGATTATGAAAACAAGGATACATAGCAGCATCACTTGTTGTTGTTGCAAGATAGTTAAGAAAAACCCACATTTTTTAGTGTTGAATGTAAAGCTATAAACCCAACAAAGAGGAAATTGTCACATGGATCCTGATTTAATCACTCACTAGTAAGAAATTCAAAGGCATGAAGGGGAACATGGACAAAGCCAATAGCTAGAATCACACTCGCATTAAAATCCTTAATGACAAAGAATATATTCCTATCAGGATGAAACAGAGAAATTTCGAACTGCAACAGGAAAACATACCTCACTGGCACTGCCACAAAAATAGAAGTGATTGCAACAATTTTCAAATGGAGGGCATGCTTATTGTTACTGCATGAATATGTTTTCCTGAAGCAATCATTATCATCTTGTGTAGCCATAAAAGTGACTGTGGAACATAACGCCAATGTTGAAGCAACTATGGTCCACCATAGTCGACAACTCTTACCACAACCAAAAATCGTTGCATATTATATATATATATACAAATACATGGTGTACAAAAATGTTTATACGAAAGATAAAAGACTTTTTAGGGATTACATAATATAAGCATTTGATATTTTGAGGCATGGGTCCTAGTTTTAGCCAATGCATGAAGGTGAGAGATATCCTAACTATGCAAGTGCCAAGCCAGATGGATAATCACATGGCACATATGCTAACCATGCAAGTGCCAATCCAGATGGATAATCGCACATCACGTATGCTAACCATGCAAGTGCTTAAGTGATAGATCATCATCAACAAAACTTCTAGCAAGTTTCGATTCCAAGTACTGAAATCACTCACTCACCTCGATCTAGTTACTCTCAACATAATTTATCACAATTAGACTTTCGAAATGCAGAAAAAAGGTTTTTGTTTCATGGAAGAGAGCGTAAGTGTGATAGTTCATTGCTGCAATAGCTAAGGATGGAGAAAAACTTAAAAAAAACACTAAATTGATGGCATGCAATGGGAATTGCAATTGGTGGCCATAAATGCAAATTTTAGCGGTAAATTTATTCAATGTTGTAGAGAAAGAGAATCATCTTTACCTAGATTCTCTCCTCCACAACCAACCAATTTATGTATTTAGACCCATTTTCTCATCTGGCCAAAGCATACAAACTCTCGGCCTTTGCCTATTCTCTGGCACAAGTTTGTAGGGAGATTTGTAACTGTAACCTTATTTCTTATACCATCATTAAGGGATTCCATTGTTTTTAATTATGTGTTTTCAATACCATGACAAACAATTTGAAGATGAAGTCAATTATTGGAATTCTCATGGTTATGCCGCTAATTATTGCAGTCACTACACAAAAGGGATGATTATGTAATAATCGCTTCCTGGCTGAAAATGGAAATGATGGTGATGATAATCAACACCTAGGAAATCAAGCCAATAAAATCAAGTCGGTGACAACCAAGGAGACAACAAGGCACATAAATGCAGTAAAAATGGTATGAACGTGACTTTAAAACCATAGGCTAGGTTGAAATGCCATTCCATTTTTCGATGTTACAAAACTACCCTCAATTTTGAAAGGCTAACCAAGATAGATGGATTATATATACTTGTGCCATATGATTCACGAGGACAAGGCATACGCAAGGTGAAGACGAATAAGGATAGCATGAAATATGAAATTATGGAGCATGTAAGAGATCCAGTTGAAGTTGTGGCCAAGAACAAACATAGTTGGGAAGAAGTGAAAGTTGCCCCCCTCTTTGGGGCCCAACCAGGAAAACCAATAACCAATGTTTCCTCTCCTTTTAAGCAGGGGCCAACCCTGAGGAGAAAGGTACTATCAGCTTCGGTATCTCCCCAATGATATACTATTAGCATAAGTAGGTTTTGGCCCTAGGTTATGGCTTGTATATTGAAATATGCTAACTTTTAAATAAGTTCATTGGCCTTACGATAGTATTGTTTAAGGAAACGATTATGGATTTCATAATTGTCCCTAATCTGGCTCACAACTAGTTCTGGGATACTCAGGCCGCGATAATGGAACAATACTCGCGTTCCCAAAGACATGTGTTCTCGGTTGGAGCATTTCACGTGGCCTATTAGTGGATAGGGATTTATATCTCCTATGCGGGTGTGACAACACTCTTTTAAAGGATATTCTTCTATCTCCATCCAATTGAACCAACTCTTGTATCCAGTGGTCCACAACTCCCTTCTCGTTAAATACTTGCTTTATCAACTTTCATTTTGGAATTTGCAAATGAATCAGAAGTATGTTCTGCTAATAACTCTGATGCTGCAGGGCTTAATTGTTTTAGCATACATCAATATGTTCAGATCTACCAATCTGAGAGGCAGTTCAAATGTGGCATGGCCAACTCACTATGTATAATATTTGTGTCTTCATTTTTTCCGATAAGATTGGTATTGATTTTTTTGTAATATTCTTATTTATTTATTTGATGATGTTTATTGTTTTGAGCAAGTGTTTTAAATTGGTATGGCTTGCTAGGCTATTAAGAAAAGGCACAAGCAAATTATGGAGGCTTCCTTTTTGAAAAATGAGATGAGTTGACTTGATGGGTGATTTCCAGACTGAAATTTGTTGAGGACTCAAACAATTTTCGTAATTTTCTCATGTTTTTTATGCTAGATGAACTTTATCCTTAAGGTTATTATATTGGAAAAAAGAGGATGGTTTTATGGTCTTAAAATAAACAAGGAAGGGAAAGGGGTCGATGGTAACAATTACGGTCCATACTTAATGAATGAGAAAATGGATGCAGTAAAGCTACCGATACTATGTGAAGAAAGACTTAACTCTACAAATCAAGTATCTATAGGCACGGGTTGGCTCTTAATATGTTAAGTACCTGAGACTTGAATACAAAAAACACCACCAATATTCAGAGAACAATATATAAGAACCACACTTTTATTATAAGAAAACCCTTGAGGTAGGGCAACACCATACAATGGATCCAATTATGGAATGGATCCTCTCTTGTTCACTTCCCTCTTCGTGGGGGCATCCTCCTATTGAGCTACCACTCACAATACAATACTTCATTTCATATCCCATTACATTGTTTGAACCCCCTTTATATAGTGCTACCAACCACCTAAGAACATTCTAGAGGAGGAACCTTCTAGAAGTAGAACCTTCTAGTAAGTCCTCTTACATTTATTATATTTAACTACCATAGTGGGCCTTATTTAATAATATAGTGGACCTAGTCCACCTTATATTGAATGGCCTCCACTACTTCTCTAGCTACATAACATTCCATCCCCCTTATGAAAGTGTTGTCCTCCACGCTTGTTATGAGGGTGTACAACCATATACCAGGGTCTCATGGATAAGTGTGGACCATAATGCTGAAGTATACTAGAGAACCATGGTCCCATGTATAAATGAAAGATGCCATGCTGAAGTAGTCTAACCACCATTGCAAATCGGGGTCCCATGTCCATGTGCTCATGTGACCTCCACACAAAAGATATTTGAACCCAATAACCAACTAAAAATGATGCTCCAAAAACTGGCACCTGTCATGTGGATCCAAATAAGAAGATCCATCCACATAGTGGGAAAGGGTTATAGTTGAATCTGGAAGGAATAATACCACTCTATAATATGCAGGATGGACACTGGTAATCATAAATGGCTCATGATTTGTTACATTTATTTTCTCTACAAAAGGTGGAGTGGAGTCATCAAATAAAATATGAAAGTGGTTGTTATCCAAAAAATGACAACTATCCATATACCAATCATCACAATCGGCCTCAAAATCATACCAAGCATAGAATCACGAAAACTACAATCTGCCATAAGATATCTCTCCTGCATGCTATCTAAGGAATCATGAATACTACGAAAACTATCCATGAGGCCATCTGCAAAGTCATGTAATGTGTCATGCATTTGGGCTTTGAATGCTTCAATCATTTGTAGAATTTCCTCGAGGGTTTGAGAGTGAATAGACATTGGAAACACCACTTAAAATATACCAAAAGAAATATATGGAAATTCTTCATCCAATGGGTCTGATCTGGTAGCAATCCGAGCACCATGTGAAAAGTTATGGACTCTGCAATCATGTCGTCGTCATGAAAAACCCAAAAAAATGGCCAATTTTAAATCAACGATATCTTCACTTCCGTAACTCCGATTTGGACGATTTGTTTTTTGAATTTGGGTGAAATTGTGAGAGGAATGCATATTTGTAATTTGTTTGAACAAATTCATCTCTAGCTACTACAAAAAACAAAAAAATCATGCGGTCGTCCGTGTAAAAATCCTGAAAATTGCAAATTTTAAAATGCAAATAACTTTACTTTTCGGACTCCATTTCAGACGATTTTTTTTTAACTTAGGTTTTTTTGTGAGAAAAACTCATATACACAACCAATTTCTACAAAGTTTTCACCAAAACCTACAGAAATCGTATGGGATTTCCGAATATATATATATATATATATATATATATATATATATATATATATATATATATGCCCACAATGTCTGCCAAGGAAAGTGATCTGATATCCAATGAGCCAATAATTCATGATGAAAATGAAATATTTCATGATCATATACTAATGAAAGGTGCACATTAATGATTTGAACCCTTGGTCACCCTAGGTGCCCAAGTGCTTTGACCTCTTTGTCCTTATAAATTTTTGTTGTCTAAGTTTACAATTAAAATACTCTAGAAATTAATTTCTAGAGGAAAACCAAGAGACAGAGGTGAATGTTCATTTATGCACTTAACCTTCTATAAAGAGGAGGAAGAGGACTTGCCTCAAGCGGGGGAGAAGATAGAGCAAGTACATATTTGTTCTACTATTGCATCATATCTAATTTTATTCTCTTAGTCTTCAATAGCCTAACAATGCTAGCAGGTGGCAAGCATGATATAATATAATATCTAGAATTAGGATCAATGCAAAGTTGCTTCCCTTTAGAGGTAAATTCTATTTATTTGATTCATGAATGTAATCCTATAAAAAATTATATATGACTAATGTTGCTATTAATGCAAATACCATTCAAAAACTTTGAGTGTGGGTTTAGTTAAGTGTCTACATTATATTGTGCTTTATCCCCACTTGGATTTAAGTTGTTGTGAACAATATAGGGTCTTGCAAACATCATGTTTTTTACAAGCCATAATTTTTTATTCATGAATAAATAATTCTTGGGCATACCTATAATCATCAATCTCTCTGTGTTTATTTGCCTCAGTGTTTTCCTTATTTCAACTTGAAAACGCACCTTTTAATTTCTATTCTCTATGCAATTGTTGTATATATGCATGTTGTATATAATAATTTTAACTAACTATCTTCTATTAATGGCTTTCCAATGTTAATGGTTAATTGTATAGTTTTAAATATTTTGTATTTTAACTCAATCTTGTCTCTGCACTTAGGGTTTCTTTTGTAACTGTGTTGTGTGTCTGCAATCTGATTTTGCATTTTTCAACATTGTTTTAACACATATTACAGATGTTGTATCTCTTTTTTTAACCAATTCACAACTGATATTCATTTTAATTATGCATATTAGTTGCCTACATTAGAATTCATCTTGTAAGGTTATTTTAGGACTAGGTTTGTACTCTAATCATGCATTTAAGGAAGAAAAATGACTAACACAAGGGGCATGTTAAAATTTACCTACTCATAATTGAAGTAACAATACCCTTAACATAAAATACTCCATTGACTTATTTAACTAATAACACTCATCTTGTAGTTAGAAGGTTTAGTGATTTAAGGAGATCCTTAGTTTCCATCCCCATTTCCCCCTTAAGATCACTACAAGAGTGTTTTCAGGTATTTTTCTCCTATTCAATTTTGAGCATCAATAAAATGTACCATGGAAATTCTACCCCATGGTATATAGAATGCATATTAATCAAAATTATATGCATGGGCATTATTTAGTCAAGCATTGGCCTTGAACTCTACACAAGGAATTATTTCAAGATATTTATAACATTTACACTTGGGGTCATTTTATCCCATCATCATATCCATTTATTTACAATCTATACATAATCTGATCCAAAACAATGAAGAGTCAAAACTAGGATATTACATTCTCATTACTTACTTGGATGGAATCTCTATATTGGCACAATTACGCAAGTCCACTTAAAGGATGTGAGAATTATCTTTTGTCAACAAGAAATCAAGGAAATTGTATAGGGTAAAAAAAATGAGTAACCACTTTAAACTTAAGTAGGGAGAATACCTACACTATTTTCCTACCACTAATACATGTAAAGATGAAAAGATTTCATTCAGAAATTAAGATTATTTCTTTCCCAATGAAAGCAAGACAACAAACACTATGTACTAGAAGTCAAAATTATTAAATCCTACAAGAATTGTTTTCGATTCATTGCATTCTTCTTATTAGTATCTATATCTTTTGAGTACATAATTAAAAAAAAAAAAAAAATCATTTTCCAATCCATGTGTCTACATTTCGTGTAATATTGACCCATATTCTCTAATCCAAGGTCCAATAATAATCTATTATATTTTTATAGATACAAAAATATCCAAATTATTACATAGTTTTGATCTTGTGAAAAAACATTTAAAAAAAAAAACTAAAAAGTTGTGAAATTATCTTAATTGTATAATTAAGTATTTTGACTTGATTTTGACTAAGAGAATTTCCACATTTTATACCATTGTCTTAAACTTCTTTAATATTAAAGGATTTTTTCTATGTATTTATATACAACTATCATGTTTCCTTTACTACATAAAATGCACCCCATTTTGACACTTTAATGGAACTTTAAAATTTAAACCTAAAGCTTATTTTTTACAAAAAAATAATGATGTCATTTTCCTAGTTGTAATCCCTCAAATACTTAGAGTGAAAAACTGAATCCCTTTTCTTTTAATGATCACATTTGTGAGTGTTTCCTCAACATGTTCAATCCATGAGGATTGTTCTAGTGTTTTTAAAGATCTCTAATGCTATAACTATTAAATGAATTTGAGAATGAAAAGCATTCATAGTAGTTTTGCAACATTATCTTCCATTGTATAGTGTTGTCAAACTACAAATCAAGTTGCTTTCTTGGAAGTAGTCTAATGGTTGATAATCTTTTATTATTGCACTTAATGATTATGTAGTCGATAATCTTTTATTATTGCACTTAATGATTATGTAGTCACTAATGATTGGTTGATATTCTTTCTTTTTATGTGCATGGATGATAATATGAAAAATTATTAGAACTAAAAGACCTTTACCCACCCTTAAATAGTTATTTAGAAACATAGTGAGTGTTGGAATGCAAGGAAAACATTAATTTTAAGTGGGGATGATGTAACACCCTTTCATGATGCTACCTAATTTGCATATAACTATATTTTATTTATGAATAGTTCATATGGATGTCTAAAAAGAACCTGATCTATTTAGATTACTAATGGATTGTTATGATTAATGCATAGAACATTGTTAAATCCTTTCTCTTAGAATTGCACTTAGTATGCTCATATGTGGAGAGTAACCTGATAAGCATCAAATTGAATTTATTTTATGCAAATACTAACATTGAATGGAGGAGTTCAATTCTCGGAACCCAAATTAATTTAGGTTATATGTTAGGAGAAACCTGGACAATTAATAATACCAGTGTGGAATCATACTCTAAGGGAAGGACCCCGCTTCAAGGGAATGACTCCACTTTAATGAGGAATCATACTCTAAGGGAACGACTCCACTTCAATGAGGATAAACTAGACTAATAGTCTTAATGCATTGTGAGGTAGAAAAAGGTATAACAAAATATTATTTGGAAAATGTTAGTTCCTAATGTTTAATTGGTGTTTAAGGCCCAAATGGGTTGGGATTACATTAGTGAGTGCTTATTATATGAATTGTGTTTAAGTTTACTCTAACCCTAGTTTCACCCCAGACATGTCTATGGCTTCTAATTACGTTTTGTTAAAAAAACAATTGAGAAAGAAATATGTTATTGTTATTAAGGAAAGTAAACTATTGTTCTATGGGTATTAGTGTGAAAGGAAAGTAAATAGATGTTTCTAATTGCTAGTTTGAAAGGAAAGTTAGTTGATTAGTTTTTGTTATTAGAGGGAAACAAAAGTAATATTAGGGATTTGTGTGCTATATATTCTAGTTGTGCTATGATGAAATGAGAGTTCTTTTAGTTCACATGTTTGGGAAGTGATTGGAACCTAGAGTTTTACTTAGCTTGAGAAGGGTACTAAAGACCAATATTTGAGCCTGGCATTGTTTGGAAGGAGAACCCTACTACTAGAGGTACTGTGGTACAAGGGCAAGAGTCGATAAAGTTCTTGCATATTGGAACACTGAGAGGAAAGGTTATGTTGTAGATAGAGACCACTCCACCACACAATTGTTGGTTTCATTGTGATATTGTGAAGAGTTGCTACCATTTCTTAGGTAGAGGTGTTTTGTGTTGAGTTGAGATTTAGGTGAGTGAACTAGTGAATAATCTCATTGAGTTGGAGCCTTACAAGGGAGGATCATTGGATTCGTGGCATTTACATTGGTTGGGAGGAAAATCATCCTTAGAATGTGATTCCCCTATAGTTTCCATTGGATCTTAAGACTAGTTTGCACCAGTTGTCTTACATAATTGAAGCAAGTTGGATATAGATGTCAGCTTCTTCAGATTTTTTTCCACTTACAATCTTTGCTTTGATATTTACAAAGAAAAGAGTATACAATAAGGTTTTATGCTAAGTTTAGAGAGTGAAATCCTTTAAGTAACAACCCCACAACAAACATGTTAGGAGTTGTTACATATCAATATGGCCATCATTTCCATTTATAATAACTATGAAAACACTAAAAAGTCACACAAACATGATAGAGGATTTCAATTCAAACATTTCTCTACCATAGCTTAGAATAGTGGAATTTTACTTGTTAACACTATGAAGCAAGTTGTCTTATGCAGAATTGGACTTTGACCCAAAAAAAACTAGAAAATATAAAGGCTTCCAATCCCAATTCTCTTGAGAGTTTACCTCCACCATTAACTATCTAATGGAGCACTTCTTAAAG
The DNA here is from genome assembly GCA_009831015.1 of Picea engelmannii. Classification (NCBI taxonomy): domain Eukaryota; kingdom Viridiplantae; phylum Streptophyta; class Pinopsida; order Pinales; family Pinaceae; genus Picea; species Picea engelmannii. The sequence goes on along the minus strand of ML794460.1, from coordinate 456,414 downwards.
TCATCATTATGAATATAGTTAGCTTGGTAAACATACTAACATGTCAAACATTTCTCTACCATAGCTTCGAATAGTGGAATTTTACTTGTTAACACTATGAAGCAAGTTGTCTTATGCAGAATTGGACTTTGACCCAAAAAAGACTAGAAAATATAAAGGCTTCCAATCCCAATTCTCTTGAGAGTTTACCTCCACCATTAACTACCTAATGGAGCACTTCTTAAAGTCATCATTATGAATATAGTTAGCTTGGTAAACATACTAACATGAACAAATATGACCAACACTCCTCAGGTTAAATGATTATTAGGAATATCAATTCAGATGCTAATGATCTACCTCTCATTGCCTATTTGGATGACATCTCTACAATGGCACACTATGCAAGACCACTTCAAAGATGTAAGAGTTTTATTTCCTTAACATGAACTCAAGCTTGGAGAGTTATCACATCTCTACAATGACACACTGTAATGTCCCCACTTTGGGACATCATCACAGTGCAGAGATTTATGATGACTAGAGTAGCCAGATGGATATTATAGCGAGTACAGGGGTATTTGAGAGACATTGTGGGGTCCAGCTTGCATTGATCATCATATTCCATCATTATGAGCCATTCCGCACAGGTTGGCTTTGGTTTCGTTGCATTCCGACGATTTCCATGATTTTGACTATTTTGAGCTATAAGTTAATGAAATTCACTGAAGAGGTCATTTTGGGCACATTACTTGGAGGAACCTCTCAGTGTAATAGCTCATTGGAATTGGGAGGAGCAACTCTACAGGATGGGATGGCTAGAAGTGACTTTTAGTCACTAGGGAAGCCACAAGGAGAGATAAGGAGCTTTTCAGAGGTAAAAAGGTTAATTAATTAATTAAAGTGATTTAATTAATTAATTAAATATTAATAAAATGAAAGTCACTTTGGAGGGATAAGGTGAGCCAAAAGTATAAAGGAAAGGCAAGGGCCTCTTTTCATTCATGCATGTATGTTTATCTTTTGATTTCTGGCTTCTAGCTAGTGAGCCCAACATTGGGGGTTTTGAGGGTTTTGACTTAACAAACCCTATAGGATGATTCGGTGGTGAAAGATTCCACCTAGCTTGTCCCAAGCTTGGTCCCGGAGATGCAATACTCTCCCACACCATTCTAGTTCCAGATCTACTCAGTTGCAAGGCGATTCTACATCAGTTTCATGTGCAGATAGAGAGAGGGCACACTAGTTGAGGGTTTCCAGCAAGAGGGGTGCACCATCCTTGGATAGAGATTCATTGTAGTAGATTGGCAGGTTTTTTGGAGATTCCGTCACTTGGGTTCTTCTTGCAGGGTCTTCACCATCATTCCTAGTGCTTTATGAGAGAGTTTCATGGTTCAGATTATTTCTTAGAGCAGTGGGACGAATTGAAGAGAAGGAGGGCGTTTCTGAGATTCCGATCTAGTCAGTTTGGAGGAGTTATAGTTCAGATCTGACCCTGAGACTTCACCTAGTGACTTGCAGTGTCCCGATCTATATTTCTTGAGAGTTTCATAGCATTTGGAGGCCTCCTTCAGGAGGGTCGAATTATCTAGGGCTTCAGTCATCCAGTGGGGCGCACCATTCAGTGGGGAATTTCAGATCTACAGAGATTGAGAGGGATCTTGGAGATTCGGGCACCTGGGTTGTTCTTACCATCACCCGATCTATCAGTTGACATATTTCTTAGGGCGATTGGACACTTTTGGCAGCAGGGCCGATTTATTAAGGGTTTCAACCTTCTATTGGAGCGTGACATTCTTAAGTTGGAGAGTTTGGCATTCAAATCTGCGTTTATTGATCTTCATTTCTTATTCAGCCTTTGGAGACATCTTTTGTATTAGTGGGAGCATTTTGTAGCAGCTCTTATCTATTGTCTATCTTCTTGGCCATCTGTTGAGCATTTCAGATCGGCATCTTCATTGTAACAGGTTTCTCTATTTTATGAATAAAGAAGATTTGAGATGTTTTGGCTTGTCTATCTTATTGCATATGGTTGAGGTATGTTCCATGGTTATCTCTTTCTGTTATTTTTTGCATACACACATATAAACACATCTAAACAAATAGATCAGCAAACTGTTTGACGAAATACCTCACTCAGAAAAAGTTTTAAAAAGACACCAAAACTGCGATGATCCTTGCATAATGGCTTGGGATCATTACACACTAAGCAAGACCACTTCAAAGATGTTCAATAACTATGAAATACTTCACATTAATAGCAGAAATTGTAGAAACTGTGATTGTAGAGGGATCCTCATTTAAATAAATGCGCTTCTGGGATAATCATTTTACAGTTCCATACTAAATAAATGCACCTCCAAAACTCTTGGGTTCACATTAATATTAGAAATTGTCAATGTACAAAAATCTTCATGTTAGATCGCTATTTCAAAAACCACGAAATACATTAAAAGTAGAAATTAAGAAATCTCCATACATGGCTGGTTCAACAACCATGAAATTCTTAGTATCAATAATAGAAAACGCAGAAACTGTGATGGTAGAGGGATCCTCATTTTACAGTTCCATATTAAATAAATTCACCTCGAGTATACTTATTAAAGAATTGCACTTCCAAACAAGCTTGGGAAAAATGTCAAACTTCAACAGCAGTGGACAATTATATACAGCCAACTGATACTCCAATTTGGTTTCACTTAAAATTATTTTTTTTTAAAACCTTATAACATAAGAATAAGAATAATTACGGAAATTTACTTTTTGATGTATAAAGTAACTTATTTTTCAAACAATTCATTGGTTGATGTAAACAATTCATTGGTTGATGTATAAAGTAACTTATTTTTTTTTAAAACCTTATAACATAACAATGGAAAATTTACTTTTTATGTATAAAGTAACTTATTTTTCAAACAATTCATTGGTTGATAAGTTGAAACTGTTATTGTAACATTCACTTCTTTGGAGACTTTGAATTAATTGGATAGTTAATATCATGTCGTGCCCCGGAATTCTTCGAAGTTTATAAGGCCGACGATTCAGCCCAAGTCTCCATTATTCTGTCCCACGGATATCTTCGGGATATCTTTTGTTTATAGGGCCGACGATTCAGCACCAGTCTACATCATCACCTAGTTATTAACTAGTGGTGTTTCAAATGTTAGGCATAGGGTTTAGCAAACAGAGGGTAGAACTTCCATAAATTTTATAATTATGTAATTTTTAGAATTACATCAATCTCATATATAATAATATAAAGATATAATAATATAAAGAAGTAAACTAGCATATCCCTAAAATGGGGAAAGGAAACCCTTAAATGAATTAGGGCAGTTATGTTATTAAAAATTAGAGGATTTTTATATTATTGGAAAATGAATACTTCAAAAGGTCTTCTAGAAAGGAAAAATGTAAATGGACATATGAGGATGTGATGTTCACAGGTTGTGAAATACAAGGCATTTTTTGGTTTTTTTTTTTTTAACTTTATCATAGAGATTTTAAGCCTTAAACTCCATTTGAATTATCTATAAAGTAGAATCCTGTGGCTTGAGCTTTGAATTTAAGAGAGATTACAAGCATGGAGGTTTGAAGAACTAAATAGAGGTTTTCATGCATACCCAACCTACCTAACCATGACTTCCTTCTCAATTCCAACATATCCACCCATAGGTTGCAAGTAGGTGGCTAAAGGTTGTTTAGAGTCCACTGTATTTATCAAAAATGTCTTCTCACTAAATAGATTTTGTGTGTTCTCTTTGGTTGGAGGTGGCTAAGATTCCTCCCCCTATCCCCATAAAGCCAAAGTCTAACTAAAGCTTCAATGACCAAGAACAAGATTGATTCATGTGTACACATTGAATTCTTGGAGGTAGTAGAAAAATTTGATTGGATCTTCTTGGAGGCAATGATGGAATCAAATCTAATAAGAATGCACAAGATATACCAACTTAACTTAGAGTTGTTCTCACTAGAATTATTTTTTTCTACCGTGTGTTTACCTTATTGGTGAAAAAAATAAAAAAATAATTATTAATTTCTTACATTTTAACCCCTAATATTTGTTTGAAAATGAATAAAAGCAATGGCACTTTATCCCACCTACCTTATGCCATCTCTTATTAAAGATGAGGAGTTAATTTGTTGTCTTTTGCTAAAGATATTATGTCTCAAACTTTTTATGTTTGTATAAAAACTTTGTCATGCCAATAGCTTTGTCATGACTTTACCGATTGTAATTGGTAAAGATAGTGCATGGTCAATTGCGTTAGCTCTAGAAAACATGTATGGAATCCTCCTCCATGTTCTTGTTTCAAGACTAAATTCTTTTCCAGATGTAGGAGATTCTATATAGATTATCATCTTCCCCACAACATAAAATTTTCCATCCATGAAAAACCCCAAACAAAGCTTTCAGGGGAATTCATAGTTGGAAGTGTTTTCCAAGTTTGGTGCTTTAAATTATAAAATTATGTAGATTTAACCATGCCCATAATGCATCACAACCTATTACTACAATCACAATTTTCTTATATATGATATATGGTAGAACCAAACAAACGTCAAAACATATTTACCAACAATCCTTGTACCAGTTGTATGTCAAAATATTGTTCCTCTATATGGCAAAGCCTATCACCTCCCTCCCAAAAACAAACATCTTAGTGCCAACTGCCAAATAATCCTTAGTTGCATAAACAAAACACTCATCAATCGAAAATATTAGCAAGCATATCCAACACTACCCTGTGGGATCAAATGCCTTCCATTGTTCTAGATTGCATGCCATGCAAATACATTACTCCACGATTCCAAGTTTTCTCCTCAAGACATAAATATCATTACTTCGAACAAGTGAACAACCTTTGATTCACCAAAGGAAATGTACCATAATCCTATCTTGATAATAAATCAAGGAAATTCTTCTCGATGTTGTCAACATAGAGACCAAGATAATATAATCATCAAGTCCCTCACAAGATTCGCCTTATTATTGCTCAGAGTAGTAGGGAGACTCGAATGGAAAAATTATTGCTCGAAGTAGTAGGGAGACTCGGACGGACAAAAGTTAGAGGATGATTATTTATGCCTTCAGTTATATCATATTGGAAAGTACGACCATGTTGGAAGGACCAATAATTGTCTGGGCTCAGAGGATAGGTAGATAAGCTGGATGATAATTAATATGAAATATAAGAGGTTTCTTAAAATTGTTTCAAACTCAAGTTAAAACCACTTATAACTGAGGAATTGCCATAAAAATGTTAACTCTTAGTTAAATTAAACCTACATTGGATGGTGTACATGATGTCATGGGACTCCCCTTTAAAGGTGAACAACCTTTATTAGAGCCTAGCTAGCTTATCTCTGGGAAGACCTAGAGAGGACCTAAAATCCTTCCTCGTGATAAGATATGGTTCAATGGTGTTTCATGGGTGAGTGAGAAACTGCTTAAATGAGAATTTGCATGTGTTTTATCACTACTTCAGTTAGTAGGCAGGCTCACTGACCCGTAACATTCCAAGATGAATTTTGGAAGGACCTATTCAATACTTTACTAATTGGAATCATGGATTTAATGACCTTAGGCTAGATTTTGGAAGGGTGATCTTGATGTTGATGATTGTAGCTATGTGAGACATTCTCCATCTTACAAACTTGTGAGGTGTAGATCATTGCAGCTATGTGGAGTCTTTCTCTCAGGTTACAAACCTGAGAGAAAGACCCTAAAAAGGGTACGTGGTTTCCGCCTGAGACAGAGATGGGAATGTAGAGATGAACTCCTCCATTCAAAGAGTTGAGAAGAACTCCAGATGATTATCCAGAGGGAAAGGAGATCTGTTGACTTAGGACGTGCATGTGGCTGAGCACAAGGTGAATGTGTGAAATCCCAAAGTGTTGGGTGCATCGTCATGAGAACATAAATGAAGATGATGTATTAGCCTCCTATGAGAAACATAGTTGACGAGAAGACTCCAGATGATTCTCCTGTATGAGGAAGTGGGAAAGAAGATCTGTAGAGTCGACATGTCTGTGGACGAACACAAGTGAATGTGTGAAGATCTGGATCTTCTGTGTAATGCAGTGAATCAGAGCTATGACATCCCTATGGATGTGCCCCTAGTGGATGAGCACTATTGGGTGTATCAGATCCTTTGCTTTATATTTTTCAAGAGTCAGACCTACCTATAACCCTAATTGTTATGTAAAGGGTACAGGTCGGCCCTATCTTAATGTTTCTAAAAAACAAATGTAAAAGATAATTAATCTGGATAATATTAATTATAATACTAATATTATTATTATTATGTCTTAGAGAGGTCGGCCCTGTTGAGCCAATAGACACTTCAGTTGATAGGACAAGTCTAATATAAGTAAAGGGAAATTTCCCATTGTAGAAACATAGCTTTCTTGTGAGTTTGGAAATTTCAGAAAGTACACCTCTTTGGAAAAAGGTGTGCACCTTTCTTGGGTGCTAGAGTTCTAGGGTTTGAGAACCCTCTTGTGTGCTAGGTATTTCTTGGTGGTAAAGGTCTTTCTCCTTAATATTATAGCAAATGATTTGGCTGGGTTTTCTTCCCTTGTTGAGAAGGGTTTCCCAGGATGCATTTTGTGTTCTTGTGCATGGTGCTTCTTCTTGTGATCTTGGTTGTTGTAGCATTTATGGTTATGGTTAAATGATAAAATGAAATGAGCTTCATTATTAACCTAATTATTATGAAAAATCAACATTGTATCAGAGCATAGGTCTTGAAGAACCCATTGCATAAGCTACATGATTTTACTAGTCATCCTTCCTCTTCTGCAAAAACTATATGACCCTCCTAAGGTTTCCAGAAAATCATGTACGACCTCCTTTTTAGTGGTGATTCGATCCTTAATACTTGGATGTTGGGGATACTCTTGGCATAGAAGAGTACGACCTCTTCCAGCGCATCTCCTGAAGCTTTGAAAACAAAATTCCAAGAAATTTTGATTTTTGGACCTAGGGTTTCTAGGGTGCCAAAAATTCCTGTAGAATATTAATTATGGGTTTTCTAAAGAAAAGTTTTCTTGAATCAGAAAGCATCTATGTGATACTACCAAATTTATTATTGGAAGTCATAAGTCCAAAATAATCCAAGGTTGTTAATTCAACCTAATCATTAGTTTTTCAGAATCCAGTCAGCAAGTATTCGAAGAAACAAATCAAATGAAGTGCAGAACATTAGCAGAACCTTAAAGAGCCAACTTCAAAGTACCAAGATGATGAAGGATGACACAGTAGCACTCTTCTTTATGAAGTTATCAGAGATTAAAGAACATCTAGAGACCATTGGGGAAATCATGTATGATAGAGAACTTGTCTTAACCACTCTCCAGAATCTTCCAAAATCATGGGAGCCTTTTATTCAGAGTATCAGTGGAAGAGAAGCTTTACCAACCTTTGAGTGTCTATGGATAGATTGCACTCAAGAAGAAATTAGACTTAGAAATAGAGGAGTGGAAGATTCCTCGGAAGAAAATCATGCTCTTGCACTTCATACAAAGAAGGGAGGAAAACTCAAAAGAAATTTCAGGAAAACTTTTAAAGGTGAAAAGTCTTCATCAAATTCAGGTTATCAAAGAAGAGATGCTTCAGAAATTCGGTGCTTTCGATGTGACAAGTATGGACACATTGCAAGAAATGGTCCAACTAGGAAGAAGGGAAGTCAATATGCTTCCATCGCAGATATTGATCTAGATCCACCTCAAAAGAGTGAAAAAAAGAAACAGGAGAAGTACTTCCTCTAAAAGGACATGACTACATCTAGGTAAGTCATTTAATTTCTAATTTTATAGTTGATTTCCTTTTTTGAATAAATGAAGGATATTATTCATAGTATGGAGCTCTCAAAAGACTTGGACCATTATTCCTAGTACGAGAGTCCAAACCATATTTAATTTGTTCATTATAAAAGAACAAGCATAAACGTTTTCCTTGAAAAGGAGATAGCCTTTCAAAGATCCAGAAAATCTCAGATGGAGATTGACAGTAAGACAAATACATTTTCCCCCTTTAGCAATTCAAAGGGAGACACACATTACTACAGTTGTTCCAGTTGATATGTTCAGAGATATTGTTGTAGGGAAAAAAATCCCTACCCAGACTCACCCTACAAGAGGCAAAGAAACATACAAGCCTCTCAAGGCACATCCCGAGAAAGAAAAAGAGATTTTCGAGTTATCCTTCAGTCATGAGCCACCTTATTGATGTTGAGCCTCCTTGTCTTAGAGAAGCAACATGAGAATAGGTATGGAAAGATTCCATAAAAGAATAATATCAGTAAAGAATGATGTATAAAGATATTATTTAGGGACCAAAAGGGAATTCAATGGTAACTTCCAAGTGGATCTATAAAATCAAGCATACAACTGATGAAAGTGTTGAGAAATACAAAATGAGATCTATAACCAAATGTTTCTCATAAACAAAGGAAGTTGTCTATGATGAGACACTTGAACCAGTGAACCCGATACACTTCCATCCGTACTACCATCCATGAGTTGGAAACTATATCAGATAGATAGATTCTTGATGAGTTTGGATTTCTGCAAAAGTGTTGTTGATCCAAACCTATAGTGTTGGTGACGAGATCCTGATCCTAATGAATTATTCAAAAAGCATTGTTGTTGGATACAAATAATCCTTGACTTCTGAATTCGAGATGAATAACCTAAGTATGATGCACTACTTCTTGGAACAAGAAGTATGACAGAGTACCGCTAAGATTTTCCTGAGTCAAGGAAAATATACAATGAAAATATTAAAGAAGTTCATGTTATCGCGCAATTTGTATTTTAGGTCACAGGCTATAGGATAGAGGACAAACTGGCGTAACAGGGACCTTCCCCACCCAATGTCACCTCGATGGGGAGGTTCTTTCTGTTTAGGGAGGTTAGCCCAGGGGAGACGTCCCCGGTAACCTAGGGTTTGAAGAGGCAATGGATACAAGGTCAAGTATTAAGATTTCCCTCCTCACAGGTTATTACCAGTATCAGATAGCCCGACTAATCAGCCAATAAAGAAGTGAAGTCCATGTTGAAAATACCTGCTCGGAACAAGATAATAATAACACAATATGTATATTTGCAGGCTATAACTCAAAGGGTTAGTACTTCTTAACTATCTGATTTTATTAATAAGAAATGTAATAGATAAGATGAAGTCAATGTTTTGCTAAATAGCCTATGAAAGATCACCAATTCACCAATATCTACCAAAATGACTAAGCCTGTAGTATATCCAATCAACAATTTGTTCAATAAATGCTAGACGTCATCATTTAATTGCTCATTTATTAGTCAAAAAGATTGTTGCGTCAAGTATGATGTTAGCCTAGGTTAGCAGCGTTAGGGTTAGTTAGGGTTTCAAAAAAATTAAAGTTTAAAAGATGATTTTGTACACTACAAGCTCAACGTTGGAGAAATTACCAGTGCCTTAGGGTAAATGGAGTCAAAGCAAGGGAAAAAAGTCTTGGGAGGATTCAAACTTAGAGACTGGAAGGTAGGGTTCCAAGGTGCTGCAATGACAGGGCCTTAGAATCAAAACCCTAAGGGAAGGAAGCTCACTCCGATGTTTCTTAAGCAAGGCCTCGTGCAACTTCCTCTTTCTCTAAATACACTTGGCAAAACGACTAGCTTCAAAGTACAGATTTAAGGGAGAAAGTGTTGCAGGGGCAAGGCTTTCAAGCCCTAGAAGGTGAAAACCCTAGGTGTAGATTCAACTAGGCCTAGGATGTCTCCTCTTTTCAACCTATAACTTCAATGCTAGCTCAGAAAAGGAGAGAAAAGTGTAGCAACGACAAAGCTATATCTTCCTTTTTCAATGGCTAAAACTATATCTCAAACAAGGGGACATATAGCAATGACCTACTTGTGTTCTTGCTACCTAGGGTTTCAAGATTCAACAATATAATAGCAAAATGTAAGAAATTAAGCCTAAAACCATTCACTTAAGAAGTTTTGCATGAAAAATTCACTTACATGTCATGAAGAAAACATAATCAAACCCTAGTTGTAAACCTTCCTTGAGAGAAATTCCATATGTGCCAAGAGAAATCCTCCAAGAAGAGTTGTGCCTCACTTAAAACACCTAAAATACCAAACAAGGGCGCAAAAGATAGTATCTCATAAGAGAGTGAGTTGTCTTATGTCAAAATGAGGGAAAAACATCCTCAATATATATCACTCCATGACCTTTAATTTACAGAATAGGTCATTAAAACAACCGACAAGGCTGACTACAAAATTTACACTGTTTTTACATTAACAGCTAAATAAAAGACACAAAATGAGCAAAAGGTGGGACGTCAAGCCCTTCTGAGGGAGACGTTGGCCCTTTTTGGGCATATTCAACATCCAGAAGTCAAACGTTAGCCCTTTTAGGGCTCCTCCAAGCTGCCACACATGCCAATAACCTCATCACACTACCACATGTTCAAGGTGACGTCCAGATCTCCTGGGTGACGTCATGTCCATCAAGAGGAAAAATTTCCATCTGAAGTGGGTGATCCCCCCTGGTCTGGGCTCAGCCAAAGTGTCCTGGGTGGAACGTCCTTCTTTTCTTCATGTGCAAAGGCTCACCACAACACTGTCCTGTCTCTGCCATCCTAACAACCATCTGATGGGCTCTTCAACCCCATGGAGGTCCGAACTAATCATCTCCCCATGTGTACCGGTCCACTGGTACCTGTCCATCGAGCATGGTCCTGCACATCAAAAACTTCGCCCTCCATGGGCTAATTAGTCCCCGGGATCATAGCAATGTCAATAATATTTCATCATTAATTTTATCAAATGCATGCATAAGACCCCTAGCATATCATCTAATATCTCAAAGACACTACACTGACCTACTATACAAAGCTGAAGAAAATACAAGGTAACCTATTGGGCCAATATCCATAAGAAGAGGAAAGTTTCCAAAAGACATCATTCAAACCATGTAGCATGAGGTGGTATCCTCTAAGGATGTCCAGTCATAGTGAAGACCAGGGGTGGGTATTGTACGTGGGTGCCTCTGTAGGAGGCGAGTTGTACCTATCATGGATGCAGTTTTTTCCAAGCCCTTTATTGCCTTTGTTCTTTCTTTTATTTATTATCTTTTCTTTCTTTTTGCTTCAAGGTCTGACCAGAGGACACTGCCTTGGCGTGGTGACCAGAGATGACAGTGTTACCCATGAGTATTTTTGCAGAAATGACAAGGCTGGCTCGTGATGAGACCCCCTTTCCCTTGGCCATGCAACCAAGGGTCATTGCCCTGGCGTGGTGACCAGATAATGGCAACGTCATACTGCTAGATACCTATGAACATAATGGGCCGGCTCGTGATGAGACCTCCCATCCTCTTGGTTAGGTATTGTTTTATTATTTTTCTTCGGGTCCCTTTTGTTTCTTATCGAGAGGCGTTTTATTGCCTTCTCAGGGATCCCTGGGCGAGGCATCTCTAGGTTTTATTTCCTATGGCTTTTACCTTTTACCAGCTGCTTTACCTCCTGGGCCTTTAGCCCCTTATTCCCACAGGACAAAGTGTAACCCCTCAAATAGGTCATCCTAATGCCCGGACTAGGGGAATGGGATGGATGTATGGGAGATAAGATGTAAGATGATAATATGGTGGGAGCGGACGATAGCTCTTCAAATCCCCTTTGGTGGCTAACCAAAACCCATGGATACAAGATTGCTAAAGAACCCCGTTAATCCCCCCAACAATGGTCAAGTGGGTTAGTGTAAGATCCAAGCAGTTGTCAGAAATGAAAGGAACCTGATGCATATATCTGAAAGTTATAACGATCAAACATGACACATACCATGATACCTGGACCAATTACCTCATGGAGAAAGAGTCTTCTTTGATGCAATTCCAAGCCGATGGTGATGGATGTTGTTGCTACTGACAGGACAATTCTGATGAAAGAAAAGAAGGATGGGCCCTCCAGGGCCATGCTCAGGTCAATCCTGCTCTCGGTACTCCATGTCTAGGACCTATGGGCCTCGAGACATGATCTCCTAGTTATCCCTAGAAAACAGGGATAACATCTGGCTCCAACTTGGGGACATGTGCTCACCGTAGAGCGCATGAGAACTTCAACATCTCTGGCAAAAACCTGCAGACCTGCTCACACTTGAAAAGAAGCATCAGAAACAAAGGTGGGGTGGTATTGCCACCCCGCAAAATATAACATGTATACATATGAAATAAAGAAATCAAAATGCATATGAGGAAACAAACATGAAATTCAGATGGTATAGTACATAGAAATATGCCTACCTAACTATACTTACCTGTGGAGTCAGGTTACCCCACCCTGGTGGGGTTTGAGGAGGTGCCCGCTGACGGGCACTGTGCGCCTTCTTCCCTCCAGTGTAGATAGGAGTCATTAACTGACTTTCTTCCAACCTTAAAAGGGCCAAGCCAAAAATGATTGTTTTCTTTGATATTAGTAGGCTTCCCTTTATTGGCATCCCACATCCAAACCATGTGTCCCTCCTTGTACTCTCTGACTCTGACATTGGTCGTTCCTTGAATAACCCTGGTGTATTGTGTAGATGGAGGTGGGTGGGATTCTACTATTAATATTTCCTGCTCTAAAGGATGGATCCATACATCATCTTCCACCTTATTTAGTATTTCTGTAGTCTCTGATTCTTGAGCTTTGAGATCGTCCATGAGTTGTTGGTATTCTTCTTTTGTGGGCCATTCAATCTGACTTGAATTTTCCTCTTTTGCAAAAGGTGTATCTTCTGGAGAATATCTATGAGGAGTCGGCCCGATTTTGTCACGTGCTTTGTCATCTTTGATGGAATCACTGGACTTTTTCTCATAAGTTGTAGTTACAGGTACATTCTGGATACGACCAATAGTTCCATCTTTCAATGGTCCATCTAATCCTTGGAAAAAGTTGTCAAATCATTCTTTCATAGATGGTACCTTGATGACTTCTCTCAAAGGGATGGTTACAAGCATCTTGGATAATGCCCCTTCAAGGTCAAAATTCAGGTTAACCCTTTCAGTATTGGATGTTTTAGGAAAGATTACATGCACAGGTGGCTTTTTTGTTTGGTCAGTGGAAGGTTGGTCCAACTTCATCCTTCTATACACCTGGAACTCTTGTTTTTCTAGCTTTTCTTTTGATTCCTGGTCCAGTTTGTTTATTACCGCCATCCTGGCTAACCTGACTGCTTCTTTCATGGCCTCTTGATGCTCTTCAGCGGTGATATTTATTTGAGGGCCTTCTATGAAGTTTTCTATATTGTTTATTTGTTGATGGTCACCACTATTGTAGGGACACTCATGTTCCCAATGTGCCTCACTGCATTGAAAACACCAAGGATTTTCATCCACAATGACGGTGTTTGGAAATTCTATGTCTTTGAAGACGTCTTTGTTCCATTCGACGAAATTACTCACTCTTTGTATTGGATAACCATCTTTGTCCAAATCTTCAGAGATATCAGAGGCATTGTCGGAATAATCACCCCAGTCTACGTCCTTTTCTGTCAAGGGAAAAGTGGGGCAATCTTGAAACGAGTAAGGATCCACTGAAAAGGGTGTTTTTTCATCTTTCTCAGAATGACCGGTTTGTAATAATGTGGGAATCCCCTTAAAGGGAAATTGGTCATCTGAGTCCTGCTTCTCTAGAAAAGAAATTTTTAACATTTCATGAATCCTTTTAACCTTTTGCAGGATACATGACATACTAGTGCTTGGATCGGTTTCTTCAAACTTATCGGCTTCACTCATATCTTGATCTTCCAACATCGGTGTTTTCAAGACAAACAAGGCATATTCAAAGTTAGGTTTTTTGTGAGTAGCCATGCCCAAATCCTTGGATGGCTCATGTTGTCTCGAGGCATTCGAAACATTGTTTGTGTTTGAGAAAGTTGTGTTCCATTTCCTTTTGGGAGGCAGTTTTACTTCAAGAATTTCCGGGAATTTAGGCTCAGCTTCGGTGACATCCTCATCACTAGACTCTTTGTGGTCATTATTGTGCGAGAGATTGACTTGATGAATGTAGTCTTCGAACTCAAGGTTCTGCTCAATCTGGAAAGCAAAGTCTTGTGCTTCTTCTAGAGTCGAGGGTGACCGGTCTTTGAGAGTAAACTGCAAAACTCCGTCCAATGAGTTCAAGTAGTGTTGGAGGACAGCTTCTTCTGAGAAACTAGGCCTGATCTTCTTGAGTAAAAGGTTGAACCTATCATTGAAATCCCTAATGCCCTCACTAGAGGCTTTGCAAATATTAGTGTATTGAGAGTAAAGGGAATCCATGCTTTCTTTTTCACACCAATATTTCTGGAAGGCTTGTTCAAGATCTTCAGGGCTTTTGATGCTTCCTTTCGGGAGTTTGTTAATCCATATTCTAGCACTTCCAGTGAGTGAGCTCACAAAGAGCCTTAAAAAGACATCGGGGTGTTCTTGTCTGGATTGGTGAAACTTGAACGCATCACAGAAGTTGGTCCAATGAGAGTTTCCATAGGATCTATCTTCCCCTGAAAACTTAGGTATCCAGGACATGACCTTCTTGGGTAGATCATGTAACCCCCCTTGGGTGTTAGGTAAGGTTAAATGACCAAAGAGTTCTTTATGAGACCATTTGGGAGAACTTACAAGGGTGACAGGATTTGTGGAGGTCATGGTAGTAGATGAAGGTATATACTGATGTCCACTACGAGTCGTCATTAGCTATTTGTGGAGTCGCCAAATGATTTTCTTGAAATCATCAAATAAAAGGGAAAACACCCTAGTGGAGTCGCCAGGTAAGCTTGTAAAATAAGGTTCTGAGGCAAGGCTTATCGAAAAGGTTTGTCATCTGAGGAGAATTGACTCAGTGTTCCTCGGATACGGTGCCAAAATGTTATCATGCAGATTGTATTTTAGGTCATAGGCTATAGGATAGAGGACAAACTGGCGTAACAGGAACCTTCCCCACCCAATGTCACCTCGATGGGGAGGTTCTTTCTGTTTAGGGAGGTTATCCCAGGGGAGACGTCCTTGGTAACCTGGGGTTTGAAGAGGCAATGGATACAAGGTCAAGTATTAAGATTTCCCTCCTCACAGGTTACTACTAGTATCAGATAGCCCGGCTAATCAACCAATAAAGAAGTGAAGTCCCTGTTGAAAATACCTGCCTGGAACAAGATAATAACAAAACAATATGTATATTTGCAGGATATAACTCAAAGGGTTAGTACTTCTTAACTATCTGATTTTATTTAATAAGCAATGTAATAGATAAGATGAAGTCAACATTTTGCTAAATAGCCTATGAAAGATCACCAACTCACCAATATCTACCAAAATGACTAAGCCTATAGTATATCCAATCAACAATTTGTTCAATAAATGCTAGACGTCATCATTTAATTGCTCATTTATTAGTCAAAAAGATTGTTGTGTCAAGTATGACGTCATCCTAGGTTAGCAGCGTTAGGGTTAGTTAGGGTTTCAAAAAAATTAAAGTTTAAAAGATGATTTTTCACACTACAAGCTCAACGTTGGAGAAATTACCAGTGCCTTAGGGTAAATGGAGTCAAAGCAAGGGAAAAAAGTCTCAGGAGGATTCAAACTTAGAGACTGGAAGGTAGGGTTCCAAGGTGCTGCAATAGCAGGGCCTTAGAATCAAAACCCTAAGGGAAGGAGGCTCACTCCGGTGTTGCTTAAGAAAGGCCTCATGCTCCTTCCTCTTTCTCTAAATACACTTGGAAAAATGACTAGCTTCAAAGTACAGATTTAAGGGAGAAAGTGTTGCAGGGGCAAGGCTTTCAAGCCCTAGAAGGTGAAAACCCTAGGTATAGATTCAACTAGGCCTAGGACGTCTCCTCTTTTCAACCTATAACTTCAATGCTAGCACATAAAAGGAGAGAAAAGTGTAGCAACGACTAGGCTATATCTTCCTTTTTCAATGGCTAAAACTATTTCTCAAACAAGGGGACATATAGCAATGACCTACTTGTGTGCTTGCTACCTAGGGTTTCAAGATTCAGCAATATAATAGCAAAATGTAAGAAATTAAGCCTACAACCATTCACTTAAGAAGTTTTGCATGAAAAATTCACTTACATGTCATGAAGAAAACATAATCAAACCCTAGTTGTAAACCTTCCTTGAGAGAAATGCCATATGTGCTAAGAGAAATCCTCCAAGAAGAGTTGCACCTCACTTAAAACACCAAAAATACCAAACAAGGGCGCAAAAGATAGTATCTCACAAGAGAGTGAGTTGTCTTATGTCAAAATGAGGGAAAAACATCCTCAATATATATCAATCCATGACCTTTAATTTACAGAATAGGTCATTAAAACAACCGACAAGGCTGACTAAAAAATTTACACTGTTTTTACATTAACTGCTAAATAAAAGACACAAAATGAGCAAAAGGTGGGACGTCAAGCCCTTCTGAGGGAGACATTGGCCCTTTTTGGGCATATTCAGCATCCATAAGTTAGACGTTAGCCCTTTTAGGGCTCCTCCAAGCTGCCACACGTGCCAATAACCTCATCACACTGCCACACGCTCAAGGTGATGTCCTGTCCATCAAGAGGAAAACGTTCCATATGAAGTGGGTGATACCCCCTGGTCCAAGCTCAGCCAAAGTGTCCTGGGTGGAACGTCCTTCTTTTCTTCATGTGCAAAGGCTCACCACAACACTGTCCTATCTCTGCCATCCCAAAAACCATCTGATGGGCTCTTCAGCCCCATGGAGGTCCGAACTAATCATCTCCCCATGTGTACCGGTCCACTGGTACCTGTCCATCGAGCATGGTCCTGCACATCAAAAAATTCTCCCTCCATGGGCTCATTAGTCCTCGGGATCATAGCAATGTCAATCATATTTCATCATTAATTTTATCAAATGCATGCATAAGACCCCTAGCATATCATCTAATAGCTCAAAGACACTACACTGACCTACTATACAAAGCTGAAGAAAAGACAAGGTAACCTATTGG
>ML794460.1:422321-439411 GCA_009831015.1 Picea engelmannii | reverse complement strand
TGTCAATCATATTTCATCATTAATTTTATCAAATGCATGCATAAGACCCCTAGCATATCATCTAATAGCTCAAAGACACTACACTGACCTACTATACAAAGCTGAAGAAAAGACAAGGTAACCTATTGGGCCAATATCCATAAGAAGAGGAAAGTTTCTGAAGGACATCATTCAAACCATGTAGCATGAGGTGGTATGGTCTAAGGATGTCCAGTCATAGTGAAGACTAGGGGTGGGTATTGTCCGTGGGTGCCTTTGTAGGAGGCGAGTTGTACTTGTCATGGATGTAGATTTTTCCAAGCCCTTTATTGCCTTTGTTCTTTCTTTTATTTATTATCTTTTCTTTCTTTTTGCTTCAAGGTTTGACCAGAGGACACTGCCTTGGCATGGTGACCAGAGCTGACAGTGTTACCCACGAGTATTTTTGCAGAAATGATAAGGTTGGCTCGTGATGAGACCCCCTTTCCCTTGGCCATGCAACCAAGGGTCATTTCCCTGGCGTGGTGACCAGATAATGGCAACATCATACTGCTAGATATCAATGAACATAATGGGCCGGCTCGTGATGAGACCTCCCATCCTCTTGGTTAGGTCTTGTTTTATTATTTTTCTTCTGGTCCCTTTTGTTTCTTATCGAGAGGCATTTTATTGCCTTCTCGGGGATCCCTGGGCGAGGCATCTCTAGGTTTTATTTCCTATGGATTTTACCTTTTACCAGCTGCTTTACCTCCTGGGCCTTTAGCCCCTTCTTCCCACAGGACAAAGTGTAACCCCTCAAATAGGTCATCCTAATGCCCGGACTAGGGGAATGGGATGGATGTATGGGAGATAAGATGTAAGATGATAATATGGTGGGAGCGAACGATGGCTCTTCAAATCCCCCTTGGTGACTAAACAAAAACCATGGATACAAGCTTGCTAGGGAACCCCATTAATCCCCCCAACAATGGTCAAGTGGGTTAGTGTAAGATCCAAGCAGTTGTCAGAAATGAAAGGAACCTGATGCATATATCTGAAAGTTATAATGATCAAACATGACACATACCATGATACCTGAACCAATTACCTCATGGAGCAAGAGTCTCCTCTGATGCAAGTCCAAGCCGATGGTGATGGATGCTGCTGTTGCTGCTGACAGGACAAGTCTGACGAAGAAAAAGAAGGATGGGCCCTCCAGGGCCATGCTCAGGCCAATCCTGCTCTCGGTACTCCATGTCTAAGACTTGTGGGCCTCGAGACATGATCTCCTAGTTATCCCTAGAAAACGGGGATAACATCTGGCTCCAACTCAAGGACATGTGCTCACCATAGAGCACATGAGAACCTCAACATCTCTGGCAAAAACCTGCAGACCTACTCACACTCGAAAAGAAGCATCAACAACAAAGGTGGGGTGGTATTGCCACCCCACAAAATATAACATGTATACATATGAAATAAAGAAATCAAAATGCATATGAGGAAACAAACATGAAATGCAGATGGTATAGTACACGGAAATATGCCTACCTACCTATACTTACCTGTGGAGTCAGGTTACCCCACCCTGGTGGGGTTAGAGGAGGTGCCTGCTGACGGGCACTGTGCACCTTCTTCCCTCCAGTGTAGACAGGTAATAGGAGTCATTAACTGACTTTCTTCCAACATTAAAAGGGCCAAGCCAAAAATGATTGTTTTCTTTGATATTAGTAGGCTTCCCTTTATTGGCATCCCACATCCAAACCATGTGTCCCTCCTTGTACTCTCTGACTCTGACATTGGTCGTTCCTTGAATAACCCTGGTGTATTTTGTAGAGGGAGGTGGGTGGGATTCTGCTATAAATATTTCCTGCTCTAAAGGACGGATCCGTACATAATCTTCCACCTTATTTAGTATTTCCAAAGTCTCTGATTCCTGAGCTTTGAGATCGTCCATGATTTGTTGGTATTCTTCTTTCGTGGGCCATTCAATCTGACTCGAATTTTCCTCTTTTGCAAAAGGCGTATCTTCTGGAGAATATCTATGAGGAGTCGGCCCGGTTTTGTCACATTCTTTGTCATCTTTGATGGAATCACTGGACTTTTGCTCATAAGTTGTAGTTACAGGTACATTCTGGATACGACCAATAGTTCCATCTTTCAATGGTTCATCTAATCCTTGGAAAAAGTTGTCAAATCGTTCTTTCATAGATGGTACCTTGATGACTTCTCTCAAAGGGATGGTTACAAGCATCTTGGATAATGCCCCTTCAAGGTCAAAATTCAGGTTAACCCTTTCAGTATTGGATGCTTTAGGAAATATTACATCCACAGGTGGATTTTTTGTTTGGTTAGTGGAAGGTTGGTCCAACTTCTTCCTTCTATACACTTGGAACTCTTGTTTTTTTAGCTTTTCTTTTGATTCCTGGTCCAGTTTTTTTATTACCACCATCCTGGCTAACCTGACTGCTTCTTTCATGGCCTCTTGATGCTCTTCAGCGGTGATATTTATTTGAGGGCCTTCTATGAAGTGGTCTATATTGTTTATTTGTTGATGTTCACCACTATTGTAGGGACACTCATGTTCCCAATGTGCCTCACTGCATTGAAAACACCAAGGATTTTCATCCACAATGACGGTGTTTGGAAATTCTATGTCATTGAATACGTCTTCGTTCCATTCGACGAAATTACTCACTCTTTGTATTGGATAACCATCTTCGTCCAAATCTTCAGAGATATCAGAGGCATTGTCGGAATAATCACCCCAGTCTACGTCCTTTTCTGTCAAGGGAAAAGTGGGGCAATCTTGAAACGAGTAAGGATCCACTGAAAAGGGTGTTTGTTCATCTTTCTCAGAATGACCGGTTTGTAATGATGTGGGAATCCCCTTAAAGGGAAATTGGTCATCTGATTCTTACTTCTCTAGAAAATAAAATTTTAACATTTCACTAATCCTTTTAACCTTTTGCAGGATACAAGACATACTAGTGCTTGGATCGGTTTCTTCAGACTTATCGACTTCACTCATATCTTGATCTTCCAACATTAGTGTGTTCAAGACAAACAAGGCATCTTCAAAGTTAGGTTTTTTGTGAGTAGCCATGCTCAAATCCTTGGATGGCTCATGTTGTCTCGAGGCATTCGAAACATTTTTTGTGTTTGAGAAAGATGTGTTCCATTTCCTTTTGGGAGGCATGAGTTTTACTTCAAGAATTTCTGGGAATTTAGGCTCAGCTTCGGTGACATCCTCATCACTAGACTCTTTGTGGTCATTATTGTGCGAGAGATTGACTTGATGAATGTAGTCTTCGAACTTGAGTCTTTCAGAATATGTCGATTCAGTTTGAACAGAAAGTACAATGAACCAAAAGAGCACATCCAATTGTCGTTCTACCATGGATTTTTCCATGGTACAGTAGAAAACAAAACTCTGTGATCTTGAGCAATACAGAGGCAAAGTATATAGCAACGAGAGTATGAAGCAATATGGCTTCACAAAATTCTGACAGATTTACTTGACCATGAGATGAATCCTATGATGATAACCAAAGAGTTGTAATGCTCCTTGAGAATCCAATGTCTATGATGAATTAAAACACGATGAGATGAAACATCCTTATATCAGAGATATGATGCAGAGGAAAATCGTACACATGCAGTACATTCCTTCACCTAAGCAGACTGCAGAAAAACTTGGTGAATAATGCCTTCTTAGTTGAGAGGGAGTATTGATGACTCCAGCCAAAAACAAAATCCAGAGTACATCCGTATGAGACTTGGCATGATGAAGAATGCCTCCCTAGCTAAGAGAGAGTGTTGATGATTGCAGCTATGTGAGACATTCTCCATATTACAAACCTGTGAGGTGTGGATCATTGCAACTATGTGAAGTATTTCTCGCATCTTACAAACCTGAGAGAAAGCCCCTAAGAAGGGTACATGGTTCCTGCCTAAGACAGAGTTGGGAACGTAGAGATGACCTCCTCCATTCAAAGAGTTGAGAAGAACTCTAGATGATTATCCGGTGGGAAAGGTGATTTGTTGAGTTAGGAAGTGCATGCGGCTGAGCACAAGGTGAACGTGTGAAATCCCAAAGTGTTGGGTGCATTGCCATGAGAACATAAATCAAGATGATGTATTAGCCTCCTC
The DNA here is from genome assembly GCA_009831015.1 of Picea engelmannii. Classification (NCBI taxonomy): domain Eukaryota; kingdom Viridiplantae; phylum Streptophyta; class Pinopsida; order Pinales; family Pinaceae; genus Picea; species Picea engelmannii. Next base: position 435,301 of record ML794460.1, on the reverse strand, counting down.
TGAGCAGCAGAGTTGATGAGAAGACTCAAAATGATTCTCCTGTGTGAGGCAGTGGGAAAGAAGATCTATAGAGTGGACATGCCTGTGGACAAGCACATGTGAATGTGTGCATATCTGGTTCTTCTGTGAAATGCAATGAATCATAGCTATGACATCCCTATGGATGTGCCCCTAATTGTTATGTAAAGGGTACAGGTCGTCCCTACCTTATTGTGTCTAATAACAAATGTAAAAGATAATTAATTTGGATAATATTAATTATTATTATTATAATTATTATTATTATTATTATTATATTATGTCTTAGAAAGGTTGGCCTTGTTGAGCCAATAGACACTTCAGTTGATAGGACAAGTCTAATATAAGTAAAGGGAAATTTCCCATTGAAGAAACATATATTTCTTGTGAGTTTGGAAATTCCAGAAAGTACACCTCTCTTGGGCGCTAGAGTTCTAGGGTTTGAGCACCCTCTTGTGTGCTAGGTCTTTCTTGGTGGTAAAGGTATTTCTCTTGAATACTATAGAAAAGGATTTGCCTGGGTTTTGTTCCCTTGTTGAGAAGGGTTTCCCATGATACATTTTGTGTTCTTGTGCATGGTGCTTCTTCTTGTGATCTCAGTTGTTGCAACATTTATGGCTATGGTTAAATGATAAAATGAAATGAACTTCATGCATAACCTAATGCTTATGAAAAATCAACACTTGATTGGTGCTACCTTTAAGGTGTTTTTGTATAGTAGAGTGTTGATTGGGACTAAACTCCCTAAGGACAGACAGGGGCTGACAAGGTTGCTAACCTATTAGTTAGTCCTATATACATCCATACATACATCCTAGCCTCACCTCACCTCACCTCAATTAGGACTATGCCTAAACCCAGTAATAGAGGTAATTAGGATAATCATTCATTATCATAAATACGTGTAAGAACAAAGCTCCTGCCATTACCTATCATATTATTACTATTCTAGCCATTAAGTTATGTTTAATACTAATACTATGTGTGATGCTTAACTATTGATTATAGTAAATACGTAATATGAACATAACAACATTAGACGAACCACTAAAAAAAAGGAGATGGTTTGGTCTCACTGTGCTTGTCACTTAGCCTCGGTTCGACCGGGCTCTGGGCATCTCTTCTTGTTCGCAAGAATTTGGTGAATTTCTCTTTGTTGTTCATAGTAAATGGTCTCATTATTGGGATCCTCTAAGTGTTCCAAATTCTCAGAAGCAACATTAATGAGATCCTCTTTCTCTCGTTCTATTTGGGAGTCTCCATTTACCCAAATTTCACCTAATATCATTTCCACTTCCCTTAAGTGAACCCGAGATTTCTCGAGCTCATCAATAGCTCCTTTATGAAATATCCATACCATTAAAAATAATATTAAATCCATACCATTAAAAATAATATTATATTTAAATTTAAGGAGAAATCTCAATATGATAAAATTATTGAAAATAAAATAAAAATGTATTATTAAAAGTCATTATAATTTATTTATGCTAAATATTTTCCTTTTAATTTTTCTTTTTAATATTTTTTTAATACAAATAGTGCAATAATAACTTAGCATTGCTACGATAAGAACCTTAACAAAACAAAGTTTAAGATAATTTCCAAAAATCAACTATAGTGTAAAAAATCCCCAAATTTTTGAATACATAATTGAAAAAATGAGATACTTTCTTTTTGGTCCACTCGTCTAACCCATGGATAAATTCTCATCAAAACATACAATGTGGAGCTAGCAAGGGCCAACATTAAGTTTGAATCCTTCTCTTGGCTTTCAGGTAAGATCGAGTTCGAAAAATATTACCACATGCTCTACCTTCAAAGGATGATCTAATCAAATGTGCAGACTAAAAGGTCCATATAGTTCAAGCTCTTGAGGTTCCCCATCTCTAGAGGAATTGAGCCAAAGAGGCTATTCACTTGCATAAACAATGTATCTAGATTCACCGGATTACCAACCTCCAGAGGAATGGAACCAAATAACCCATAGTTCGACATATCCAGACAAACAAGATTCGTCAACTTCCCCACTTTAGGAGGTATTCCACCGTCAAATTCATTGTAATATGCCACATAAAGGTCTTGAAGCTAAGTGAGATTTCCCAATTCTCTTAGAATCTTTCCTCTCAGTTCATTTCTAAAGAATGCAAGATACTCCAACTTAGTCCAACCACCATACTTAGCAGGAATGAAATTAGAAAAGTAGTTCCCTTCGAGGTAGAGATGCTTGAGAATCATGAGTGCGGTCACACCCATTGGTAATGGCCCTATGAAGTTGTTGTTGTAGACATCCAAGATCTCCAAGTCCTTTCAATTTGGAGAATTTAGATGGGAAATACCTCTTAAATATATTGTTTGATATGTTGAATGAATGAAGGCCTGTGACATTCGTGATCTCGAAAGGGGATGGGCCAACAAAGGAATTGGTCATAACTGTGAGATTGATAAAGCTACAGAGATGGCCAATTTCTGACAGAATTTGTCATGAGAGATTCATGTTAACCAATGAGCATATAGTCGAGATTTGACACAACATTCGTAATCCCTTCTCTTATAGGCACGTCAATGCCCCATTACATTGAAATCCACACTAGATGAAATGCTCCTCGGAGGATAGGTGGATGAACTATCATAATTATGAAAAGTGTTGTGAATCAAGGTGTCATATTTTCATTGAAGCCAGACATACCACAAAAATTTTAGAAATATTGTCCCTTTATAAAATGCCTTCAATTTAATTATGGATTTTTTCCATTTTTGTTAATTATATAATTTTAAATGTGTAACATAAATTAATAAAAATATATATTCTACGGGTACTAAATAATTTTAATAATAATGTTTAATAATTGTAATAATTATATTACTACATTTACTACAAACTTTTCAGAACCTTCAACTTAATTATGATTTTTTTTAATAATATAATTTTAAATTTATAATATAAATTAATAAAATTAATAATAATATACATTCTAATCTTACTAAATAATTTTATAAATACTTATAATAATAATGTTTAATAATTGTAATAATAATACTATCTATTTTAAAAATAATATTACTACATTTATTTTCTTAATAATTCAATTTAACACTACTAATTTTTTTTAATGAAACTTATAATAACAATGTTTTAATAATTGTAATAATAATACCATTCATTTAAAAAATAATATTACTACATTATTTTCTTAATAATTCAATCTTAACAAAAATATTTTAACTTAATAATATCTATATTTTAATAATATAAATTATAGATATGAATTATTTGAGTCAATATTTTAATTATAGGTTAAGGTTTGAGTTAATATACAATGCCATTTGTCATATTTTAAAAAGGTTCAATCTTTTAAAAATTGATTTTAGAATGCTAGTTTTAGTGTATGACATTGAGCCTTGAATGATATTGATGATTTTTTAAGTCTTTGAATGCCATTGCAAGAGCTTACGATCATCAACAATTTGCATAAACATGGTATCTATAATTAGAGTGATGGTTAGAATATCTTAAGGATTCAAGCCTTAAGCCCTCGTATAATAGGAGTAGTAAGGGATAAGAAAATAGAAGGTATGCATGTGGGAAGGGGATATACATTATACATGTGATTTGTGATTTTTGTTGATGATGTTATTCTGTTTGGAAATGAAAGTTTTGTTGAGTGGGAAATTTTTAAGGAGATTTACGAACTATTCTGTAAAGTGACAGGAATGATTTTCAGTTCTCAGAAATCCTTGTTTTTATAAGTTGGTTGGGTAGCAGAGGACTTGATTTTTTTGAAGGAGATTCTGCTCTATGATGTAAATTCAGTGGATGTTGGTTTTAAGTACCTTGGGTGTTTTTTAAAACCTATCTGTTATAATAGGGCTGATTGGAATTGGCTGGTGAGAAATTTTAAAAAAAGGATTGCAAACTGGAGCCTAAGATGGTTAAGTTTAGGGGGAGGGTTACACTTGTTAAAGTTGTACTTGAAAGTATTCTTGTATATTGGCTTTCCTTGGCTAAAATTCCAAAAAGTATACTAAATACTATCAGAAGGAGGATGTTTGATTTCATGTGGACTGGAAAAACGATAAAAGAAGGGATACCTTTGATAAGCCGAGAAAAGATTGCAAAACCTAAAAATTTGGGTGCTTGGGGTATAAAAAACATCTATTCTTTTGAAAAATCCTTAGCTGCAAAAAGCTTATGGAGGTGTCTTATGGTACCTGGTATTTGGCATGAGGTAATACTTAGAAAATATCTTAGGAAGAAATCATTGGTTGAGTGGCTCAGGGAAGGAAGAAAAAAGTGGATTGGTATTTATAATATTTGGAGAGCTCTCACCTCATCTTTAACCATTATAACTAACTGGTTGGTCTGGAAACCTGGAAATGGGAGGGATATCAGACTTAGAGATGATCCTTTGGTTGGGGCTCATACATACTTTAAATTATCAAGGAACCTTATTCTTTCACTAAAGGCACAAGGAATAAAATTCATTGCACAAACTGGGACTTTGGATTTAGAGGGCACAAGACATACAAGTTGGAAAAAGGCTAAGGATTTAGGCTTGGAAGAAGAACAAAAAGATGAATGGAATAACTATGTAAAGGGTTTAGTTGGATTGGGGTATGAGTTGAATAATGATACATATATCTTATTGTAGTCCTGGGATACTAAATGAGGCCAGGTAAATGCAAAACAAGCCTGTGAAGTCCAATTGTTGGAGGATGTAGTGGTAGAACCAATTTTCTGGTATATTGATCTTTGGAATTGGTAGTTACCCTTAAAAGTGAAACTATTTATGTGGTTACTGCTTGAAAAGAGAATTCTCACTTGGGAGAATTTGGTCAAAAGAGGTTTTCTTTCGCCTAACAAATGTGTTCTATGTGGGAACAATGATCCAAAAATATCTTTTAAAGACTATGGTTGAGTTTTAAAACATGCGTTCGTTAACCATTTAGGAATTTGATGAAAGAGGAAGAATTAATGATAGTAAGTTGTAGCCATTAGAACATGTAAATAACAGGAAATGTACAATGAAAGCAGCAAACCATAACAACAAAAGTTGTTAACAAAGTTCGACAATCTTGCCTACGTCTCTGGGCTTTTGTCTCAGTGGATGAGGCTTTCTTATTTCCCTTCAAATATTCAAAAGTACATCATAAAAATTCCTGATGGATACAAAATGATTCGGATGTGTTTTTATAGATCTCAAGAACCCATCACAACTAACGGCACTGAAAACGAATGAACAAAGCTCCCAGAAATGGTCCGCACAGATGTTCTCCTTAATGGCTTCCTTGCATAAAAATGGCTTTGCCTTAACAATTCTTAAGAATTTTTCCTCTGTTGAACCTCCCTTAAGGCCACCAAGAACCTTTGGTTTATATAGGCTTGAAGTTGGCAACAAAATCCCAACTTTCACCCAAGATCTGGCCTCAAAAAGGGCTCCAAATCCTCCAAAAATGACCAAAATCCCCTCAAACAGGCTTAAAAATCACTAAAATCTTTAAAATATAGTTAAAAACCCACAAAATTGGCATATGGTGCGTCATCCCCCTTTACCCAATCCCTTCGTCATATGGGCGCTATCCATATGGCCATGCCCTTACCTTCCACATGCTCGCTTTGGTTGTTAGCCCATGGTTTCTAGAGCTTGGTCACGCCCTTGCTTGGCAGGCTAGCCCGACCAACTGGGCGTTATCCCCACATATTCGTGCTATGGTATAAACAATGGTCATATGGTACAGGTCGTATGATAGTTTGTGTCGGGGTTGGGGCTAAGCCCCAACCCTTTTCTCTACCCGATATAACTTTATGCAAGTTTAAATAAAACTTTTAGCCCATAGTTATCATGTAGCACCGTGGGCGGGATGGTAGCCCGAACCTACCTAAGCCATTCTGCCTGGACCGAAGGTCATAGGTTCGAACTCCGGGGAGTCCATACAACTTTTACCAATATGAACAACCAATAGAGGGGTGCCATGTGGTAGCCCAAGACTGGGCCACGTGGCACCATTACATTCGCCCAATAATATCCCACATGTCAGAGTTTGATTTGTCCATGTCTGCACCTGCCCACGTCAGCCTTCCAGTCCAGTCAGCTGCCATGTGTTGTACGACTCTACGAACCTTTCCACGTCATCGCATGCCAACTCGGTTGTTCGGGTGTGCCACGTGTAACCCTTGCAGTGGTGTCACGAGTCATAATATAACTCGTCCACATGTCATCCATCAACTTCAAAGTCAGCATCTAATGCATCTACCACGTGACTGTACGGTCGTACGACCTGGACGATTAGCTGCCACCTCAACACTGTACGAATTGTATAGACTTCACAGTCATATTTTTTTTTGCATGTTTGGAAAAACTAACAGATCGCGATATCTTTCGCATACAACGTCTGTTTGAGCCCGTTCAAGTTGTGTTGGGATCGTAATGACGATACCTATGCACACGTCCATTTTGAATCAGTTCTGAGCACTTTTATTTTTAGGCCTTCCTAGACCCATTTTGGTTTCTGGATCCATTTTTGGATCAATCCTCCCCAATACGACCTTTTGGTCCTCCAAAAGGTTACAAAATTGACCTTACTGATTACACACTCATAAGGATAAAACAAAACACCATGTTGTACAAAATGATGTTATAATATGTCATCATTACAACATGTGTGATTACATTAATGGAAGCAAAATACAATGAAGATGTGACATCCACTTCTGGCAAAACCAAGTGAATGGTTTCTTTCCTTCATGTTGTTCCTCTTGCTTCGCTGGTACTGCCTCTTCCTTTGTGAGTACATGCACAATATTTTTGTCCTTCTTTGGACGAAGCTCCATATTAAGCTTCCAACATTTAGCCTTTTGATGTCCACCCTTGTTGCAATAAGTGCAATGGCTTTTCGACATCCAAACTAGTTTTCCCTTCCTTTTCTTCCGTTGTGGAGTTGATTCTTTATGTCGTGTCTCCTTCCTAGTCGACATAAATTTCCTGTACAAAGATTGTCTCTTCCAACACCTGGGCACACAATGTTTGGGTGAATGGAAAAACGTACAAGGATATATATTCCACAAGTTTTGGTTTACATGATTATGCTTTTTATAATAAAAAAAATATTTGGAACAACCATGACCATTATACCTTTATTTCTTATCTTCACTTTTCTTTGGAGATGAATTGCATTCACTATCACCATCATGGAGTGATATATCATCACCTTTCATGAATTGTTCCTGCAATGACTTAAGCTAGTCATTTGAAGCATCACTTGCTTCCAATGTTTTGGAGCATTCTCCAATCTCCTCTTCAACATATCCCAATCCTAAATAACAAGGTATTTACACAACCTCTATGGGATTAACGATACCTTGGCCCTTATTTACAAGGCCCTTTCCTTCATAACCCATCTTGGTTAGCAATTTCAAACCTATACCTCTTGTATGTTTTTCAAATGCACCAAAAGAACCATCTTGATGGGAACAATGCAAAATTGATGAATGAATTCCATTACATACCTTAGAGATGATTTTTGAATCGAGTGTAGAAGGAAATTCCTTCAATTCTTCTTCTCTTTTTTCTTTCTTTGAAGATTTCCCTTGAACCGATCTCTTTCGTTCCAAGTAATATTAATGCAACACTTTCACCATCTCTTCCATGGCAAAGAGAGTATTTCGAAAATCCTTCTCATCTGGAGAAAGTCCCTCTTTAGATGCCATTTTCCTGGTATTCATGCAAACTCAAAAACCAACCGTCAACTAGCTCTTATACCACTTGATCCGAAAAGATCTTTTAAAGACAATGGTTGAGTTTTAAAACATGAGTTCATTAACCATTTAAGAATTTGATGAAAGAATAAGAATTAATGATCGTATGTTGCAGCCATTAAAACATGTAAAGAATATAAAATGAACAATGAGAGCAGTAAACCATAACAACAAAAGTTGTTAATGAAGTTCGACAATCTCTCTTACGTCTCCGGGCCTTTGTCTCAGTGGGTGAGGCTTTCTTATTTCCCTTCAAAGATTCAAAAGTACATCATAAAAATCTCAAATGGATTAAAAAATGATCTGGTTGTGTTCTACTAGATCTCAAGAACCCATCACAACTGACGACACTAAAAACGGATGAATGAAGCTCCCAGAAATGACCCGCAAATATGCTCTCCTCAATGGCTTCCTTGCATAAAAATGGCTTTGTCTTTACAATTCTTCATCATTTTTCCTCTGCTGAAACTCCCTTAAGGTTGCCAAAAACCTCTGGTTTATATAGGCTTGAAGTTGGCAAAAAACTCCCAACTTCCCCCCAAGATGTGGCCTAAAAAAGGGCTCCAGATCCTCCAAAAATGGCCAAAATCCCCTCAAATAGGCTTAAAAATCACTAAAATCTTTAACATATAGTTAAAAACCCACAAAATTGGCATATGGCACACCATCCCCCTTTAGCCGGGCCCTTGGTCATATGGGCACTGGCCATATGGTCGTGCCCTTACCTTCCATGCCCTCGCTTTGGTTGTTAGCCCTTGGTCGGTGGGCTAGCCCAGCCGACCGGGCGCTATCCCCACATATCCACGCTATGGTATACAGAATGGTCATATGGTACAGATCGTATGATAGTTTTTTTCAGGGCTGGGGCTAAGCCCCAACCCTTTTCTCCGCTTGATATAACTTTATGAAAGTTTAAATAAAAAATTTAGCCCATAGTTATCAAGTAGCACCGTGGGTAGATTGGTAGCCCGACCCTACCTAAGCCATTCTTCCCAGACCGAAGGTCACGGGTTTGACTCCCATGGAGTCCATACAACTTTTACCAATACGATAAACCAATGGATGGGTGCCACGTGGCAGCCCAAGACTGGGCCACGTGGTACCATTATATTCGTCCAACAATATGTCACATGTCAGAGTTTGATTCGTCCACGTCTGCACCTACCCACATCAGCATGCCAGTCCAATGAGCTTCCACATGCCGTACGGTTGTACGAACCTTGCCAAGTCAGCCCATACCAACTTAGTTGTACGAACGTGCCATGTGTCACCCTTGCAGTGGTGCCACGTGTCACAATATAACTTGTCCACTTGTCAGCCATCAATTGCCCAGTCAACATCCAACGCATCTGCCATGTCATTGTACGGTCGTATGACCTGTATGGTCAGCTTCCACCTCAGCACTGTACAGAGTGCATAGTCATAAAAAAAAAATCATGTTTGGCAAAAAAAACATATCACAATATATTTTGCATACGACGTCTGTTTGAGCCCGTTCAAGTTGCATTGAGTTTGTAACGACAAGGCCTACGCACATGTCCGTTTTGAAGCGATTCTAAGCACTTTGATTTTTAGGCCTGCCTAGACCCATTTTGGTTCCTAGATCCATTTTTGGATCAAACAATGAGGAAAATGTGTGTCATCTCTTTGTGGATTGTAGCTTTACCAAAGATATTTTGTATACAATTCACAAGGATTTAAAACTCGAGAGTGTTTGGGAAGGAGGGAAGATTGTAGAAAGCTTTCAAAACTAGAAAATGAAGAAGGAAAATTGGATAGAAATAACTTGCTTTATGTGTTGGGAGGTTTGGTAACATAGGAATCTGGCTATCTTTGAGGACAAGCCTCTAAATAGGGACAACATTTGTAATAGTATTATTCAGGATTTGAGAGAAACAAAAGTAGTTCACTCTACAAAAGTTAGTAGGATTGATAGGCCTCCTATACTTGACTGGGATATGGCTGTGGGATTCTTTGATGGTGCTTCACAAGACAGGGGTGATAAATGTGGGACATGAGTTGTATCAAAGTGTCCAGTGCTGGGCACTTTCAAAATCAAGATGAATTGTGGTAGTGGTACTAATACCAGGGCTGGACTTTTAGCATTGTGGTGCATATTATTTTTTGCTTGCTATGAAAAGGTAACAAGGTTACAACTGGTAGGTGATTCAAAGGTTATTATAGATTGATTTATTAATGAAAATAATCTATAAGTAGTTTCTCTACAACCTTGGATGACTAAAATTAGATTGTTGAGCAGGAGCTTTCTACAAATAAAAGCACAACACATATACAAAAGATATAACAAGGAAGTTGATCAACTTTCAAAAGCAACACTACCCCCTGATGAGGATGGTATATACTATGCAGTGGTTACTAAAGGACATACATAAAACTTTGATAGATTAGATATTAAACTTGCATAGATGCAAGGGTAAAGATTTTTTTTTTTGTTTTTTTGTTTATGTATTGGATATGTAATTTTTGAGGTTATATACTTTAGAGTATACACCTAGCTTTGTTGATGTAATATGTATTATGAACAAGAGTGTATACACTATAGTGTATAGTACCAAAGGATCTGATAGGTTTGATTCATTTTTACAATTATTGTATCATTACAATTATATTTTCTAATAAAAAAAAATTCTTATTGAAAAAAAAAATTAGCCGCTGCCATGGATATCAACGCCTCGAGATTTTGGGCTATTATATAGCTAAACCATTATAGGAAGAGCGTGAATGCACCACCAAATTTTAATTGCCAAGAAGAATCGTACTTTTGAGGATTGTCGCTAAACTGGTGGAAAATTTGTGCAATTTATGTTGGAGGATGCCAAATCAAAATGATATTTCTTGTCTTGTCATCATGTTGTGAGTGCACCACCAAATTTTAATTGCAGAGGAAGAACCGTACAAAATGTGCCACTGAGTGACAGAGACATTACGTCAACGGTTTTAAATGTGTTAACATGTGGTAGTGTGTAATTCGATGCAGGCAGACGATGAAAAGTTTCAAGAGGTCTCCCCTTAAAAGAAAGGCATAATAATTCAGTAAATTATGTATTTACTTCAACTCTCATAAAATAGGTTTGGAATTGGGGCAGTTACTCTTTATAGTGATCCTCCTTCAAGAAAGTAAACTATTACCAAAGATTCTTTTAATAGCTTCTGAGGCAGTATAAGGCTGCACTTGTTGAATTTAAAAAAAGAACGTAAACTATTCCGAGAGATTCTTTTAATAACTTCAAAGGCAGGTTGCACTTGTTGAATTGAAAAAAAAAATGTAAACTATTTCGAGAGATTCGAAAAATTGAATTTAGATAAAAAAAAAATTAACAAACATATTACTTAACCACTTAAATTATATACTTAATAAAAAAATAATCTTAATTTAATTCACAAAAAATTTAAATCTTTTTTTTTTCAACGTGAAAAAATACGCTTTATATTCAGAAGGATATAAAAGTATACAATTCTGTTATAACAAGTCTAAACAACGAGGAAAATCAAGCATTTTGCCGAAAAGTCATACATTCTACACAAAACAAAGGGGAGAACTCTCATCATGTCCAGAAACTTTGCCGAAGAGTTATACATTCTACACAAAACAAAGGGGAGAACTCTCATCATGTCTAGAAACAATCCCATGGATGGCTGCTCGCATGACCATTCTTTCAAAGATTGATTCTCGAGGTGGGACCCTTGTTACCTTCTTCCCATCTTGTATAGAGAATGTGTCCCGAAGACATAGTTAGTACTTTTTTTGAAAGAATATCAGCCTCCATGTTTTCCTTTCTATAGATGTGGGTGAAAGTGATATGATAAATCTTAAATCCTTAACATAAACGAAAGAGGATAAATAAATATGCAGATATGGCTTATGAATTATTGAATACGTGGAAATTTAAGCCATAAAGAAAGAGGATAAATAAATATGCAGAGATGGTTTATGAATTATTGAATACGTGGAAATTTAAGCCATAACGGTACACTTAGTATGTTATGTCTTCCTTATAATCTAATCTATATACGAAATAGTAAGCTTTATAAATGTAGAGCATACAAACCTAATAAACCCTTGTTTTTTTTGGAGAGGCTTGAATGGCAATTAAATATAGTTTATTTAAGCCTTAGGGTGTCTCATATAGTCTATTTGTCTTACAATTTATTGCTTTATATAATTTATATTTATCAATGGTGATTAGTTTAGTTATTGTTTTTTATTAAAAATTAGTATTTAGTTATTGTTTTTATTAAAAGTGTTTAAATATGTAATATTTTTATTTATTATTTTTTGAAAATTTAAATATTGGAAATATAAATAAAAATATTTAAAAAAAAATAAAATTAGAAATTTAAAACTTATTTTTAATTTTTAAATAAAAAAATATAATATTTTATCTTCACTTTACATTTATAAAAGTTAATATGATTTTATATTTATAAAAAAATATTTATTTTCAATTTATAAAATAAGATTAGAAAAAATTAAATACAATATTATAGAGAATTTTATTTTAAAAATAGTTGATTTGAAGTATAATTTTAGTTATAAAATTAATTAATAGATCTTATAACATGGATTTTTTTTAATGTTGAGAAATATTAAAATGCCAATAAATATAGAAAAAATAGAATATTATCAAACTTTGTATGTTGACAAATTTGAATTGTGTTTTATGATTGATTAAATTAATCAACAAATTATATAAAAGTTAAATTAGAAATTATTTTATAACTTCAAAAATTCTATAAATATATAATAAAATGAAAATATAGTTTGAGTTATTTTTTTATTTGCTCTCTAGTTATGTTATTTTTTTTTCTTTTGAGGTGAGTGGAAACTAATGATTTTTTTTAAGTGTGGTATGTTATTTTTTTTAGCAAAATATAAGGTATATGTCTTTGTTAGTGCAAGTGTTGAGTACCTTAACGATGGACCTCCCTTCCAAAAACTTGTATAATTGCACATAACCCATTGTTCTAATGTTGTGTATTTTTTCAAAATTTACAATATATATATGAAATTCAATATATCCTTGAAATTACAAGGTCTACAGGCTAAGGGATCTTAATATTATAACTTTTTTTTATTTTTTTTAGATTGTAGGTGTCGCTCTCTTCTAGTGTGGCATATAACCCATTTTAGAAATGGTTAAGGTGAAAAAAAGTTATAGAAAAAATAAAAAAGGTATGCATTTTG
>ML794460.1:385580-403873 GCA_009831015.1 Picea engelmannii | reverse complement strand
TATATATATATATATATATAACCTTGAATTATATTTGCTATATAAAAATATAATATTGAACAAAATTAAAATCAAAGATTAATGAAATCAATATACTTTCCTGATAGGTAGGACGACCAAGTTTAATCAAATTTGAAATATATATATAACCATCCACTATTTAATATACATTTTAGTTATATAAATAATTATAATAATAATTTATTAAATTATTTTATGAAATTAATAAAAATAAATAATAATATTAAATAAAATTTAACCTACCATCTAAATATTAACTATTAACTATGAAAATTAATATATAAAAATAATTATAAATATAATAACAACGTGATGAAAAACAAAATTTGAGAAAAACAATAATAACATGAGGTGATTGATAAACAAACCATTTATACTAAGCAACCAAGTGATATTGTTTTCTTTTCCAAGTGCTTTATATGAACGTGGTCTATCCACATAAACACCTTATTTCCTCCCTTGACAGCAAGTTCAAATATTTGCTGGTGCGAACTAGATGCTTGTCGTGGTTGCAAACATTTTTTTCATAAAGGTTTGATTTTCCTCCTAAATCAATTGTTAACCTTGTGGGAATGGAATTTTCATTGAGTAAAAAGATTCACGTGGAGGATCTAATAAAATTAAAGATTAAATCTCAACGCATAGGCCCACTAAGGTTTGTACTCGAAGTTTGTTTAGTTCTTTCTTTTTAACAAGTGTCACTGCTGTGGCGATGTCTCGGCCAAAAAGATTTATGCAAATTGATTTGTGATGAAAGAATTATGGTTGTAGGTAAAGTACAATAACTATTCATATACAAAATTGATTATATTGTGTTTCCCAAAATGTTTTTTGAAAATATAGGTTTTTTTTCATTTTAAATGAAATTGAGACATGCATAAAAATTTCAGCAATAGTATCATCAACTTGTTCTCTCTACAAATTTCAAAAATGCATTTAATGTTAATGTTCCACCTATTTTTATTGGAGTGAAATGTTAGGCACATATGTTTGAGGTGAATGAAAGAATGGTGTCTAAAGAAGATATAATGATCTCCCTTTGAATTGTTTCCTCTTCATTTCTCTTTTTTCCTTTTCTACTTTTGAATTGACATAATCCTTCTTCGCTGTATTTTTATGTTCAACAAATATTTTTGTTATCTTTCTGTGTCACCTCCATTTCCATCACTGATGTTAAAGAGGTGTTTCACTAGTCTTACTAAGGAACCAATGAATTTATGCTTTCATAACTGATATATGAAATCTTTCCCTTCCTTCATGACATATTTCCATAGCTCAACAACTGATTTTTGAGGTGACATTTGATTAAATTTCTGCATTTTTTTTAACAATGATCTAATTTTGTAACCTACTTTCTTGCCAATGGTAACTTATATACAAATTTACCATTTAGAAATTACAAATTCAATAAATAAAAATGCAATTGATTGTGCTCTGCTAACTAATGTAACCCGTGGGACACGACTCTTTTCATTTTTGTCCCCGTAGTTGTGATATGTAGACTACTCACTACTATAGCGTCAACCTATAGAGTCTAGACTACTGCTCTGCTCACTATTGTAGTGAAATAATACAAAGTGTTGGCTGCTAAACCCTAAAACTATGGTCTGGTGACACACTGACCACTGACGGGCAGCCTAAGGCCATGGTTTGAGTCCTCGCTAATAAATCTTAGAACCCTGTGCAAAATATAGTATTTTTAGGATAGTACAATTCAAATCTAGTAAACACATTGTCCATACAAAGAGAGTATTTTGGATGTCAAATAAGCCTTCCACTCAATTCACATTTCAAAATGAAATTCAAAATAACAGTTAGAACCCAATCAATACCTAACTTTAAATTTCATCTTCTATTGCTACAACCTAACCGATGAGTGACCTCAGCCTTCAAGCCTATAGGTTGTACCTACCACTTTTGAAGTTTGAACCCTTGTCGTTGAGTTTGTGAAAGAGGTGTGAACCAAAAATCTTGAAGAGAACCGTCAAATGTGAAAGAGAATAGTCCTTGTTTATGAAGTAGCTTTTGGATGCAAATTCCTCCTATTCAAAACAACCCCAATAACATTACTATGAATATATGTCCTCACTAAGAAATTTCATCTCTATTGCAATTTCAAGACAGTCGATTGTCTCTGCCACTCGAGGGGACTATGTGATCATACGAGTTATGACGCATCAAGCATCAAGTTTGTGAGAGAGGAAAACACACATTGGTTCTATTTTGTGACTGTGAGGGGAATGAATGGTGTCAGGTTTGTAAAATGTGAGAGGCTAACAACTCGGCGACGAGAGGAAACAATGAACACAACAAGAGGGAGGAAAACCTGGAACACGAGGTCAGGCAGGAGGAAGGAAAGAATAAAATGCTTGGGGTTAGTGTTAGGTTTAGAATTACATTTTGATTTTTTAACCCACAAAAATGAACCTCTATACTTTTCAAGCGAACCCAAAACATGTTCGAATTCGAATTTGTTTTGAAGTTTGGCAAACATCAACAAAGTTATTCGAACTCGTTTACAATTCAATGAATTTCAAACTTGATCCTTTAAATTGTCTAAACCCAATCACTTATTTGAAACCACTCAAACATGAAATAAATGCGATGCATTTTCTACATAGTATAAACAATGAGGTGTATAAAATTAACCTCTTATAGAGTCCATTTGGAGACCAGTGGAAACTATAGAAAAATTGTAAACAATGTAATAGAAAAATCATGAGAATGCAATGGCTATGACGAAATTAAAGAAAGATTATGAAAACAAGGATACATAGCAGCATCACCTGTTGTCGTTGCAAGATAGTTAAGCAAAACCCACATTTTTCAATGTTGATTGTAAATCTATAAACCTAGCAAAGGGGAAATTGTCACATGGATCCTAATTTACTCACTCACTAGTAAGAAATTCAAAGGCATGAAGAGGAACATGGACGAAACCAATAGCTAGAATCACACCCACATTAAAATCCTTAATGACAAAGAATATATTCCTATCAGGATGAAACAGAGAAATTTCGAACTGCAACAGGAAAACATACCTCGCTGACACTGCCACAAGAATAGAAGTGATTGCAACGATTTTCAAATGGAGGGCATGCTTATTGCTACTTCATGAATATGTTTTCCCGGAGCAATCATTATCATCTTGTGTAGCCACAAAAGTGACTGTGGAACATAACGCCAATGTTGAAGCAACTATGGTCCACCATAGTCGACAACTCTTACCACAACCAAAAATCCCTGCATATTATATATATATATATATATATATATATATATATATATATATAAACAAATACATGGTGTATAAAAATGTTTATACGAAAGATAAAAGACTTTTTAGGCATTACATAATATAAGCATTTGATATTTTGAGGCATGGGTCCTAGTTTTAGCCAATGCATGAAGGTGAGAGATATCCTAACTATGCATGTGCCAAGCCAGATGGATAATCACATGGCACATATGCTAACCATGCAAGTGCCAATCCAGATGGATGATAATCGCACATCACAGATGCTAACCATGCAAGTGCTTAAGCAATAGATCATCATCAACAAAACTTCTAGCAAGTTTCGATTCCAAGTACTGAAATCACTCACTCACCTCGATCCAATTACTCTCAACATAATTTATCACAATTAGATGTTCAAAATGCAGAAAAAAGGTTTGTGTTTCATGGAAGAGAGCATAAGTGTGATAGTTCATTGTTGCAATAGCTAAGGATGGAGAAAAACTTAAAAAAAACACTAAATTGATGGCATGCAATGGGAATTGCAATTGGTGGCCATAAATGCAAATTTTAGCGGTAAATTTACTCAATTTTTCACGCACAATGGCTTCGAATTCAATGTTGTAGAGAAAGAGAATCATCTTTACCTGGATTCTCTCCTCCACAACCAACCAATTTCTGTATTTAGACCCATTTTCTCATCTGGCCAAAGCATACAAACTCTCGACCTTTGCCTATTCTCTGGCATAAGTTTGTAGGGAGATTTGTAACTGTAACCTTATTTCTTATACCATCATTAAGGAATTCCATTGTTTTTACTTGTATGTTTTCAATACCATGACAAACAATTTGAAGATGAAGTCGGTTATTGGAATTCTCATGGTTATGCCGCTAATTATTGCAGTCACTGCACAAAAGGGAGGATTATGTAATAGTCGCTTCCTGGCTGAAAATGGAAATGATGGTGATGACAATCAACACTTATGAAATCAAGGCTATGGAAATCAAGCCAAGAAAATCAATTCGGTGACAACCAAGGAGACAACAGGGCACATAAATGCAGTAAAAATGGTATGAACGTGACTTTAAAACCATAGGCTAGGTTGAAAGGCCATTCCATTTTTCAATGTTACAGAACTACCCTCAATTTTGAAAGGCTGGCCAAGATATATGGATTATATATACTTGTGCCATATGATTCACAAGGACAAGGCATACGCAAGGTGAAGACGAATAAGGATAGCATGAAATATGAAATTATGGAGCATGTAAGAGATCCAGTTGAAGTTGTGGCCAAGAACAAACATAGTTGGGAAGAAGTGAAAGTTGCCCTCCTCTTTGGGGCCCAACCAGGAAAACCAATAACCAATGTTTCCTCTCCTTTTGAGCAAGGGCCGAACCTGAGGAGAAAGGTACTATCAGCTTTAGTATCTCCCCAACGATATACTATTAGCATAAGTAGGTTTTGGCCCTAGGTTATGGCTTGTATATTGAAAGATGCTAACTTTTTGTAACACCCTGTTTCCCCCAGACTGTAAATATAACTGAACCGGCCAAGGACTATGGAAAAAACTCATAAGTATGAATGTGTGATGTAAATGGACCTGCAGGAAGAGGTCAATGAATGTAAATGATAGTTTGAATTTAATGCAGAACTGCTGAGAGGGGATGTGCAGAAAAAGAGACCACGATGGCGGTGGAAGGCACCTGAAAAGGTGGCGTTAACTCCCACCGAGGATTAAATACCGTATTTGGACTCCACTGGCCCGGAGAACCAAAAGCGGCTTGCTGGCCCTGAAAATTAATGGCTCGCAGACTGGTAGGCGAATGTCTTGATGAGGGATGGGGTGGTGAACCGCCCATCCGTAGGGACGTCAGGCCTGGTCAGTGCGAGGGAAATCGTGCCACACGCAACCTCGTGAGAGGATAAGGCGTATGGCTGGAACGATTTCCGGAGGGCAGACGCGAGGGGAACTCTGGCGATTTTCTACGCAGAGTGAGTGATCGCAGGAGAAGGATTGCAACCTTCACTCCTGGACACTGAAAGACAGGAAGACGCAAGCCTCAGAACATCGTGGTCTCAGCTCGGGGGTGGCTAGTGGTAAATCCTGTAGGAGTCGCTACGCCTACGGTTGGGTGGAAACGAGCACCCCTCTCAGCGGTTGCTCTCATTGCTGAACTTATTTCTGATAAGTGTTTTGCTTATAATGCATCTTGAATTTATATGCTGTCACGTGTATTCATAGATTTGTGAATTTGTACATATATTCCTGTGTAGTAATGTCTGTGTAGTAATCGCCGATAAGGAACAAATATTAATTCACAGAACTATGAAATCGTAAAGGATATGCAGTATGTTAGTGCTCGCATAATGTTCGATATGAATGAGTTGTTATATGCTTAACACCGAGGAAACCGTGCTCGGTTTACATTGACGAAAGTAACGCAGACGTTACATACCTTGCCCCTTTTTCCCTCTATCATCGTGAGCAACGAGAAATTGGGATTGTAGACTCCAAGGCCCATAGGAACGAATCTAGACCGTTAGATCTCGATCCAATTAACCGTCAGTCGTTGGATCTGGAGCAGCTGCGCAGGGGGTTAAGCGTAGAGGTAGTCATGCGAGGAAATGACCTGGACCGTCGGACCTTAGATCATAGTCCCGACAACCGTTAGATCTCGAGAAGATGCGCCGGAGTTAAACCCTAGGGTGTAGAGGAAGAGTCCTAACCGTTGATCTCGGAAGGACACGTGTCAAAGGATCCCGTAGAGTCGTGGGTCGGGGAATCGGGGTTCTCGAATACATAGAACTCTTGACAACTGGAATCGCGATCCACGATATACCGATAAGATCCGAGCCATCCGTTCATACGGGACAGGTGTCAGAGATCGGATGGAGGTCGCAAATCGGAAATCGGAGTTTCCAAGTACATATAACATTCGCATTAGGAAATCGTGATACGCGATTTCCCGAGCAGATCTGGACCGTCGATTCTGACAAGGACAGGTGGCACGGATCCGGAACATCGGGGCTTCGACATTCGGAGTTCGGCGAGGTAAGAATTTTATACCTCGTGAAATCACGAGTTGCGATCTCCCGATTTAACAAGAGTCGTCGATGGGAACAGGGACGCGTGGCGCCTGATCCCGAGAAGTCGGAGAATCGGGGTTTTCAATGGCAAGAAACAATTGTGTCATGGATTCACGAGTCACGAAGTCTCGAAGCAACGTGGAAAGAGGGACCACGAGACATAGTGGAATCCACGTGGCGTTGGATCGGGATTCGGGGTTCGGCGATTTGGAGAGCAAGGGTAACGCGACATTACACTTGCCGATTTTCCTGAGAGGGAAATTACCGAAATCCGATAACGTTGACCCGTTGACCATCGGGGATCGGGGTTTTGTTTTGCATGAGAATCGTGGTCACATGAACCGCGAATTCCCGAGTCGCGATATCCCGATTTCCGAAGGGGAGATCACCGAAGGAGTTACTGTGGGTGACTCGTGACTCCCGAGGGAAGTTGGAAGAGCTTAGACTCTTCGGACCCGGGATTGAAGAAGACCCTGGTGGGAGCGGCTTGCTCGTTGAGAGGCAGGTTGCACTTCGCTAATGAAGGTATTTGGAGATGTTCCCTTTTAAGGGAGGGGATTAACCCAAAAATTTTAAATTACCATAGTGGGTGTGTTACACTTTTAAATAAGTTCATTGGACTTACGATAGTATTGTTTAAGGAAACGATTATGGATTGCATAATTGTCCCTAATCTAGCTCATAACTAGTTCTGGGATACTCAGGCCGTGATAATGGAACAATACTTGCATTCCCAAAGACATGTGTTCTTGGTTGGATCATTTCAAGTGGCCTATCAGTGGATAGGGATTGATATCTCCTATGCGGGTGTGACAACACTCTTTTAAAGGATATTCTTCTATCTCCATCGAATTGAACCAACTCTTGTATCTAGTGGTCCACAACTCCCTTCTCGTTAAATACTTGCTTTATCAACTTTCATTTTGGAATTTGCAAATGAATCAGAAGTATGTTATGCTAATAACTCTGATGCTGCGGGGCCTAATGGTTTTAGCGTACATCAATATGTTCATATCTACCAATCTGAGAGGCAGTTCAAATGTGGCATGGCCAACTCACTATGTATAATATTTGTGTCTTCATTTTTTCCAGTAAAATTGGTATTGAATTTTTTGTAATATTCTTATTTATTTATTTGATGATGTTTATTGTTTTGAGTAAGTGTTGTAAATTGGTATGGCTTGTTGGGCTATTAAGAAAAGGCACAAGAAAATTATGGAGGCTTCTTTTTTGAAAAATGTGATGAGTTGACTTGATGGGTGATTTCCAGACTGAAATTTGTTGAGGACTCAACCAATTTTCATAATTTTCTCATGTTTTTTATGCTAGATGAACTTTATCCTTAAGGTTAGTATATTGGAAAAAAGAGGAAATTTTTATGGTCTTAAAATAAACAAGGAAGGGAAAGGGGTCGATGGTAACAATTACGGTCCATACTTAATGAATGAGAAAATGGATGCAGTAAAGCTACCGATACTATATGAAGAAAGACTTAACTCTACAAATCAAGTATCTATAGGCACGGGTTGGCTCTTAATATGTTAAGTACCTAAGACTTGAATGCAAAAAACACCACCAATATTCAGAGAACAATATATATGAACCACACTTTTATTATAAGAAAACCCTTGAGGTAGGGAAACACCATACAATGGATCCAATTATGAAAGGGATCCTCTCTTGTTCACTTGCCTCTTCGTGGGGGAATCCTCCTATTGAGCTACCACTCACAATACAATACTTCATTTCATATCCCATTACATTGTTTGAACCCCTTTATATAGTGCTACCAACCACCTAAGAACATTCTAGAGGAGGAACCTTCTAGAAGTAGAACCTTCTAGTAAGTCCTCTTACATTTATTATATTTAACTACCATAGTGGGCCTTATTTAATAATATAGTGGACCTAGTCCACCTTATATTGAATGGCCTCCACTACTTCTCTAGCTACATAACATTCCATCCCCCTTATGAAAGTGTTGTCCTCCACGCTTGTTATGAGGGTGTACAACCATATACCAGGGTCTCATGGATAAGTGTGGACCATAATGCTGAAGTATACTAGAGAACCATGGTCCCATGTATAAATGAAAGATGCCATGCTGAAGTAGTCTAACCACCATTGCAAATCGGGGTCCCATGTCCATGTGCTCATGTGACCTCCACACAAAAGATATTTGAACCCAATAACCAACTAAAAATGATGCTCCAAAAACTGGCACCTGTCATGTGGATCCAAATAAGAAGATCCATCCACATAGTGGGAAAGGGTTATAGTTGAATCTGGAAGGAATAATACCACTCTATAATATGCAGGATGGACACTGGTAATCATAAATGGCTCATGATTTGTTACATTTATTTTCTCTACAAAAGGTGGAGTGGAGTCATCAAATAAAATATGAAAGTGGTTGTTATCCAAAAAATGACAACTATCCATATACCAATCATCACAATCGGCCTCAAAATCATACCAAGCATAGAATCACGAAAACTACAATCTGCCATAAGATATCTCTCCTGCATGCTATCTAAGGAATCATGAATACTACGAAAACTATCCATGAGGCCATCTGCAAAGTCATGTAATGTGTCATGCATTTGGGCTTTGAATGCTTCAATCATTTGTAGAATTTCCTCGAGGGTTTGAGAGTGAATAGACATTGGAAACACCACTTAAAATATACCAAAAGAAATATATGGAAATTCTTCATCCAATGGGTCTGATCTGGTAGCAATCCGAGCACCATGTGAAAAGTTATGGACTCTGCAATCATGTCGTCGTCATGAAAAACCCAAAAAAATGGCCAATTTTAAATCAACGATATCTTCACTTCCGTAACTCCGATTTGGACGATTTGTTTTTTGAATTTGGGTGAAATTGTGAGAGGAATGCATATTTGTAATTTGTTTGAACAAATTCATCTCTAGCTACTACAAAAAACAAAAAAATCATGCGGTCGTCCGTGTAAAAATCCTGAAAATTGCAAATTTTAAAATGCAAATAACTTTACTTTTCGGACTCCATTTCAGACGATTTTTTTTTAACTTAGGTTTTTTTGTGAGAAAAACTCATATACACAACCAATTTCTACAAAGTTTTCACCAAAACCTACAGAAATCGTATGGGATTTCCGAATATATATATATATATATATATATATATATATATATATATATATATATATATGCCCACAATGTCTGCCAAGGAAAGTGATCTGATATCCAATGAGCCAATAATTCATGATGAAAATGAAATATTTCATGATCATATACTAATGAAAGGTGCACATTAATGATTTGAACCCTTGGTCACCCTAGGTGCCCAAGTGCTTTGACCTCTTTGTCCTTATAAATTTTTGTTGTCTAAGTTTACAATTAAAATACTCTAGAAATTAATTTCTAGAGGAAAACCAAGAGACAGAGGTGAATGTTCATTTATGCACTTAACCTTCTATAAAGAGGAGGAAGAGGANCCCCTTTATATAGTGCTACCAACCACCTAAGAACATTCTAGAGGAGGAACCTTCTAGAAGTAGAACCTTCTAGTAAGTCCTCTTACATTTATTATATTTAACTACCATAGTGGGCCTTATTTAATAATATAGTGGACCTAGTCCACCTTATATTGAATGGCCTCCACTACTTCTCTAGCTACATAACATTCCATCCCCCTTATGAAAGTGTTGTCCTCCACGCTTGTTATGAGGGTGTACAACCATATACCAGGGTCTCATGGATAAGTGTGGACCATAATGCTGAAGTATACTAGAGAACCATGGTCCCATGTATAAATGAAAGATGCCATGCTGAAGTAGTCTAACCACCATTGCAAATCGGGGTCCCATGTCCATGTGCTCATGTGACCTCCACACAAAAGATATTTGAACCCAATAACCAACTAAAAATGATGCTCCAAAAACTGGCACCTGTCATGTGGATCCAAATAAGAAGATCCATCCACATAGTGGGAAAGGGTTATAGTTGAATCTGGAAGGAATAATACCACTCTATAATATGCAGGATGGACACTGGTAATCATAAATGGCTCATGATTTGTTACATTTATTTTCTCTACAAAAGGTGGAGTGGAGTCATCAAATAAAATATGAAAGTGGTTGTTATCCAAAAAATGACAACTATCCATATACCAATCATCACAATCGGCCTCAAAATCATACCAAGCATAGAATCACGAAAACTACAATCTGCCATAAGATATCTCTCCTGCATGCTATCTAAGGAATCATGAATACTACGAAAACTATCCATGAGGCCATCTGCAAAGTCATGTAATGTGTCATGCATTTGGGCTTTGAATGCTTCAATCATTTGTAGAATTTCCTCGAGGGTTTGAGAGTGAATAGACATTGGAAACACCACTTAAAATATACCAAAAGAAATATATGGAAATTCTTCATCCAATGGGTCTGATCTGGTAGCAATCCGAGCACCATGTGAAAAGTTATGGACTCTGCAATCATGTCGTCGTCATGAAAAACCCAAAAAAATGGCCAATTTTAAATCAACGATATCTTCACTTCCGTAACTCCGATTTGGACGATTTGTTTTTTGAATTTGGGTGAAATTGTGAGAGGAATGCATATTTGTAATTTGTTTGAACAAATTCATCTCTAGCTACTACAAAAAACAAAAAAATCATGCGGTCGTCCGTGTAAAAATCCTGAAAATTGCAAATTTTAAAATGCAAATAACTTTACTTTTCGGACTCCATTTCAGACGATTTTTTTTTAACTTAGGTTTTTTTGTGAGAAAAACTCATATACACAACCAATTTCTACAAAGTTTTCACCAAAACCTACAGAAATCGTATGGGATTTCCGAATATATATATATATATATATATATATATATATATATATATATATATATATATGCCCACAATGTCTGCCAAGGAAAGTGATCTGATATCCAATGAGCCAATAATTCATGATGAAAATGAAATATTTCATGATCATATACTAATGAAAGGTGCACATTAATGATTTGAACCCTTGGTCACCCTAGGTGCCCAAGTGCTTTGACCTCTTTGTCCTTATAAATTTTTGTTGTCTAAGTTTACAATTAAAATACTCTAGAAATTAATTTCTAGAGGAAAACCAAGAGACAGAGGTGAATGTTCATTTATGCACTTAACCTTCTATAAAGAGGAGGAAGAGGATTTGCCTCAAATAGGGGAGAAGATAGAGAAAGTACATATTTGTTCTACTATTACATCATATCTAATTTTATTCTCTTAGTCTTCAATAGCCTAACAATTCTAGTAGGTGGCAAGCATGATATAATATAATATCTAGAATTAAGATGACTGCAAAGTTGCTTCCTTTTAGAGGTAAATTCTATTTATTTGATTCATGAATGTAATCCTATAAAAAATTCTATATGACTAATGTTGCTATTAATGCAAATACCATTCAAAAACTTTGAGTGTGGGTTTAGTTAAGTGTCTACATTATATTGGGCTTTATCCCCACTTGGATTTAAGTTGTTGTGAACAATATAAGGTCTTGCAAACATCATGTTTTTTACAAGCCATCATTTTTTATTCATGAATAAATAATTCTTAGGCATACCTATAATCATCAATCTCTCTGTGTTTATTTGTCTCAGTGTTTTCCTTCTTTCAACTTGAAAACACACTTTTTAATTTCTATTCTCTATGCAATTGTTGTATATATGCATGTTGTATATAATAATTTTAACTAATTATCTTCTATTAATGGCTTGCCAATGTTAATGGTTAATTGTATAGTTTTAAATATTTTGTATTTTAACTCAATCTTGTCTCTGCACTTAGGATTTCTTTTGTAACTGTGTTGTGTGTCTGCAATCTGATTTTGCATTTTTCAACATTTTTTTAACATATATTACAGATGTTGTATCTCTTTTTTTAACCAATTCACAACTGATATACATTTTAATTATGCATATTAGTTGCTTACATTAGAATTCATCTTGTAACGTTGTTTTAGGACTAGGCTTGTACTCTAATCATGCATTTAAGGAAGAAAAATGACTAACACAAGGGGCATGTTAAAATTTACCTACTCATAATTGAAGTAACAATACCCTTAACATAAAAGACTCCATTGACTTATCTAACTAATAACACTCATCTTGTAGTTAGAAGGTTTAGTGATTTAAGGAGATCCTTAGTTTCCATCCCCATTTCCCCCTTAAGATCACTACAAGAGTGTTTTCAGGTATTTTTCTCCTATTCAGTTTCGAACATCAATAAAATGTGCCATGGAAATTCAACCCCATGGTATATAGAATGCATATTAATCAAAATTATATGCATTTGCATTCTTTAGTCAAGCATTGGCTTTGAACTCTACACAAGGAATTATTTCAAGATATTTATAACATTTACACTTGGGGTCATTTTATCCCATCATCATATCCATTTATTTACAATCTATACATAATCTGATCCAAAACATTGAAGAGTCAAAACTAGGATATTACATTCTCATTACTTACTTGGACGGAATCTCTATATTGGCACAATTACGCAAGTCCACTTAAAGGATGTGAGAAATATCTTTTGTCAACAAGAAATCAAGGAAATTATATAGGATAAAAAAATGAGTAGCCACTTTAAACTTAAGTAGGGAGAATACCTACACTATTTTCCTACCACTAATACATGTAAAGATGAAAAGATTTCATTCAGAAATTAAGATTATTTCTTTCCCAATGAGAACAAAACAACAAACACTATGTATTAGAAGTCAAAATTATTAAATCCTACAAGAATTTTTTCAATTCATTGCATTGTTCTTATTAGTATCTATATCTTTTGAGTACATAATTAAAAAAAATAAAATCATTTGCAATCCATGTGTCTGCATTTCGTGTAATATTGACTTCATATTCTCTAATCCAAGGACCAATAATAATCTATTATATTTTTATAGCTACAAAAATATCCAAATTATTACATAGTTTTGATCTTGTGAAAACATTGAAATTTAAAAAAAAAAAAAACCTAAAAAGTTATAAAATTATCCTAATTGTATAACTAAGTATTTTGAGTTGTATAAGAGAATTTACACATTTTATACCATTGTCTTAAACTTCTTTAATATACAAGGATTTTTTCTATGTATTTGAATACAACTATCATGTTTCCTTTACTACATAAAATGCACCCCATTTTGACACTTTAATGGAACTTTAAAATTTAGACCTAAAGCTTATCTTTTACAAAAATAATGGCGTCATTTTCCTAGTTGTAATCCCTCAAATACTTGAAAAACTGAATCCCTTTTCTTTTAATGATCACATTTGTGAGTGTTTCCTCCACATGTTCAATCCATGAGGATTGTTCAAGTGTTTTTAAAGATCTCTAATGCTATAACTATTAAATGAATTTGAGAATGGAAAGCATTCATCGTAATTTTGCAACATTATCTTCCATTGTATAGTGGTGTCAAACTACAAATCAAGTTGCTTTCTTGGAAATAGTCTAATGGTTGATAATCTTTTATTATTGCACTTAATGAGTATGTAATCATTGGTTGATATTTTTTCTTTTTATGTGCATGGATGATAATATGGAAAATTATTAAAACTAAAAGACCTTTACCCACCCTTAAATAGTTATTTAGAAACATAGTGAGTGTTGGAATGTTAGGAAAACATTAATTTTAAGTGGGGATGATGTAACACCTTTTCATGATGCTACTTAATTTGCATATAACTATATTTTATTTATGAATAGTTCATATGGATGTCTGAAAAGAGCCTGATTTGATCAAAGTGAATACAAAATAAAGTATTTCAATAATAAATTTACTAGAGAAATTAGAAGTGGACCCAACCCTAAAATAAGGAAAGCTGACCAAGTGACCTATAAGATGTTTTTAAGGAAGCTACTTGGAGAGTATAAATAAGAGGCAAGGCTCTCTCATTTGAAACACACTTGAGCATATTGAATATATATATGTGTATGAGGTAACCAAGGATATCTAAACCGGAATTCTGAGTGAAGGTGAAGAAAATAAGGCCGAAATACAAGGAAGGATAAATTCTTTTGATGGTGCTTTCTAAGGTATGTTATTTACAGGTCATCTCACCATTTTCACTATAATATTTTTTCTATAATGATTCAGACGGTGAAATTTCTATGCAAGTGAGAAAACATATCCAAGTATCTGTGGTAAAAAATTTAGCTTGTGGGTCATTGTATTTTGGGAGTTACACTCCGTGGAAAATAGGGTTTTTGGCCAGTCCTGAAACTAGTCAAAATCAGGTGTTTCGGGTAAAAACGTCATAACTTCTTCATAACATATCCAAATTCAGTGAGACCAAATGTGTTAGTTAGGGTACAGTATTTAGTATGATGTGTAATAGTTTAAGATCAATTCATCAAATAATTTGTGTGGGGAACACTCTACAAGGTCGCTCTCTAGAGTAAGACAAAATTCAGCAAGGTATGTCATTTTTGCTATAACTCATTTTCTGAGAGGTTCCAAGTAGTGACACTTGGAGGAATTGCATAAAAAACAATGAAGAACATTGTGTATCAGTTTCATATCTTTATACATTACAAGTTTAAAGTTATGATTACTTCAAGTTAGAGTTGTTGACTAATCCAAAACTAGGCATGTGAGACTAAAGAAAAGTTTGATGAAAATGTTAGTCTCTTGTTTTTAAAGTTAAGGAAGGTTTGCAGGAATGTGATCATATACACCAGGGCTATTACAGAGCTACAAATCAGATTTGGATGATCAAATTGATGAGGGATTTTGGTTTTGATACATGTTGAGTACATGGTTGAAATAAGTAGTTGATGATTTGGCGCACATACATGAGGTGTATAGTTGATAATGTTGGTACATATTGATGAGTCATAGTTGATGAGTAGTTGACACATGATTGGTACATACTTGGTACATGGTTGGATGCACTTGTTTATGGTACAGATTGATTACAGGTTGGTTCATGGTTGGATGCACTTGTTTATGGTACATGTTGATTACAGGTTGGTGCATGGTTGATGCACTTGTTTATGGTATAGGTTGATTACAGGTTGAGGTACAGGTTGAGGTACAGGTTGATGCATGGTTTAGATTTATTGGTACAAGTTTACAGCGGTATATCTCACAGTGATAGTGTGACAGTGGTTCCATCATTCTACTTCTACTTCAGGGTGGCAGGACGGGGCAAGGACATGTGGTTGTAGCCACCTTCTGATTGTAGCCGGAGAACATTGGGGGTTGTAGCCTCCTTCTGGTTGTAGCCAGAAAATTGGGGAGTTGGAGCTTCCCTCAGGTTGTAGCCTGAGAAACTAGGGGGTTGGAGCCTCTTTCCAGTTGCAGCTGGAAAACAAAGGAAGTTGGTGCTTCCAATGAATGTAATTCTTCAAGACATATAAGAAAAAACATTTCGTGGTTTTCTCCCGATTTGGGTTTCCACGTAAAACACTGGTGTACTGTGTATGTGTGTGATTGTTTATTTCTTACTGCTCATTATTGGATAATAATTCTACATTGATATAACATTTGAAGAAAAAATATTATAATTACGCTATTACTGATTCACCCCCCCTCTCAGTAATCCAACAATTGGTTTCAGAGCAGGTTCCTTTAGAAATCAGTTTAACCACTGAAAGGTAGATCATGGAGAGTACCAACTCATATAAAAATGGAATACCACAGTTTGATGGATAAAAATATTATTTTTGGAGCATAAGGATGAAGACATATATAGAGGCACAAGGATTTCAAGTTTGGCAATCAATTGTAGATGGATACACAACACCAGTAGTTCCACCAACAAATGACAAAGTAGTGAAACTCGGTGAAAATAATTCAAAAGCCATAAATGCACTTTTGAATGGTCTCAATGATATGGTATTCACCAAAGTTGCACATTGTAAATCTGCTAAAGAGATTTGGGACAAGCTTCGAAATATTTATAAAGGAGATTCAAAAGTCAAAGCAACAAAGCTTCAAACTTACAGAGGTTAGTTCGAACAACTAAAAATGAAGGAAGATGAAGATATCGCAGCCTACTTCTTACGAGTCGATGAAACAATGAATGCAATCATAGGATTGGGAGAAGAAATCAAAAAATCTGTAATTGTTCAAAAGGTACTAAGATCTCTTCCTATGAGATTCAACCCTTAGATATCAGCACTAGAAGAAAGATCGGATCTAAATTCAATAAGAATGGACGAACTGCATGGAATCTTCACAGCATATGAGATGAGAACTGAACAGGAAAATCCAAATGTAAAAGAAGCAGCCTTCAAAGAATCCAAAAGATCAAAGCAAAAGAAAAAGGAACAAGAAGAATATAGCAGCAGCAGCAGCAGTGATGTCTCAGAAGATGATGAAGAAGTGGCCAACTTCGTCAAAAGACTGAACAAGGGAACCAACAGTAGGTACAGAGGTAAGCTTCCTTTAATTTGTTTTAATTGTGATGGTATTGGTCATTTTTCTAACAAATGTCCTCATAAGAAAAAGAGAAATGATGAAGGTTACTCAAAAGACAAACACACATATAAAGGTAAAAAAACTACAAAGAAAGTTTTCAAGAAAAACTTTTGCACCAAAGAAGACATCTCATCATCAGATGAAGAGGAAGTCATTGATAGTGAAATAGGGAGAGTTCTATTCATGGCAGTAGAAGAATCTGATAAAAAAGACTTCAAAGAAGAATATGAAGAAGCATATGAAGAAGAAATTTAAGAAGCAGAAGTTGACTTCCGAGAATAATTAATGAGTGCCATAGAAGTTATCAGAAGAGGAAAGAAGAAAAACAAGAAACTACAAGCAGAACTAGATAAGAAAAAAGACACTCAAGAACTAAAACAAATGATCACAAAATTAAAGGTTCAAATAGAAGAAGATAAAAGAATTGAAAAAACACTCAAAGAACACTAGAAGGAAATGATAGGATCATTGGAAACCTGGAAGCAGAGATTGTCACACTAAGAAAGGATATTCAAAAGAAAAATATGCAGAATAGCTCAAAAGTTCTGGATGACATTATCAGCAGTAAAAAATCTTATCTTGACAAGTTCGGACTTGGATACAATCAGACAGAAAAGGGATCAAGCTCCAAAATAACAGAGCAAGAAACAAATCCAAAAATTACTACAGAAACAATCAAAGGGGATAAAAAGATATACAAGGAAGATTATAGGGACACTCCTCCACCGAGAAGATTCAGATTTCAGAATCAACAATAGATAGATAGGCTTCAAGAAGAAGAAGGATTCATAAAAGCACCTCCTTTCATAATATCTTCAACTACTAGGTATCAAACTATATTTTTTGGTTTATGTTATGCATGTAATAATTTTGGACATAAAGCTGTAAATTGCAGAGCTAACAACAAGAACAATAACTACTTTTAGAGCCATACACAAATGGGTTATTCAAGAAGACCTACTGAAACAAAGAGAAGAAGTTACAACAGGTTTGAATCTTTGAGCACTGAAGTGAAATGTTACAAATGTAACAATTTTGGACACATGGCCAAAATTGTAGAATGACAGTCCCTCCTAAAGAACCTCAACAGAGTCACAAACAAGAACCTCAGAAAATGACATGGATAAGAAAGCAAGATCAATATAGCAATGAAGAATGCATAGTCGCTCTACAGGCTAAACAGAAGAAACGTGGTTGGTATGTTGACAGTGGATGTTCAAAACACATGACAGGTGATAGAGACAAGTTTCTTACATTACGAAAGGAAAGAGATGGATCAGTCTCCTTTGGAAATGATGATTCATCCAAAAAAATTGGAAAAGGCACAATCCGAATTGGGAACAAGAATGAAAAGGCAGAAAATGTTCTACTAGTAGAAGATATGAAACATAATCTTTTAAGTGTGAGTCAAATGCGTGACCAAGGTCATAAAGTTACTTTCGATTCACAAAAGTGTGAGATAAGAAAAGAAGGTTCAG
>ML794460.1:358961-379273 GCA_009831015.1 Picea engelmannii | reverse complement strand
CATTGGTGTACTGTGTATGTGTGTGATTGTTTATTTCTTACTGCTCATTATTGGATAATAATTCTACATTGATATAACATTTGAAGAAAAAGGATTATAATTACGCTATTACTGATTCACCCCCCCTCTCAGTAATCCAACAAAAGTAACTTATTTTTCAAACAATTCATTGGTTGATAAGTTGAGACTGTTATTGTAACATTCACTTCTTTGGAGACTTTGAATTAATTGAAGATTCTTTGGAGACTTTAAATTAATTAGATAGTTAATATCATGTCGTGCCCTGGAATTCTTCGAAGTTTATAAGGCTGACGATTCAGCCCAAGTCTCCATTATTCTGTCCCACGGATATCTTCGGGATATCTTTTGTTTATAGGGCCAATGATTCAGCACCAGTCTCCATCATCACCTAGTTATTAACTAGTGGTGTTTCAAATGTTAGGCATAGGGTTTAGCAAACAGAGGGTAGAACTTCCATAAAATTTTTAATTATGTAATTTTTAGAATTACATCAATCTCATATATAATAATATAAAGAAGTAAACTAGCATATCCCTAAAGTGGGGAAAGGAAACCCCTAAATGCATTAGGGCAGTTATGTTATTAAAAATTAGAGGATTTTTTTATTATTGGAAAATCAATACTTCAAAAGGCCTTCTAGAAAGAAAAAATGTGAGTGGACATATGAGGATGTGATGTTCACAGGTTGTGAAATACAACACATTTTTTTGGTCCTTTTTTTTAAACTTTATCATAGAGCTTTTAAGCCTTAAACTCCATTTGGATTATCTATAAATAGAATCCTATGGCTTGAGCTTTGAATCTAAGAGAGATTACGAGCATGGAGGTTCAAATAACTAAATAGAGGTTTTCATGCATACCCAACCTACCTAACCATGACTTCCTTCTCAATTCCAACATATCCACCCATAGGTTGCAAGTAGGTGGCTAAAGGTTGTTTAGAGTCCACTGTATTTATCAAAAATGTCTTCTCACTAAATAGATTTTGTGTGTTCTCTTTGGTTGGAGGTGGCTAAGATTCCTCCCCCTATCGCCATAAAGCCTAAGTCTAACTAAAGCTTCAATGACAAGCATAAGATTGATTCATGTGTACACATTGAATTCTTGGAGGTAGTAGAAAAAATTGATTGGATCTTCTTGGAGGTAATGATGGAATCAAATCTGATAAGAATGCACAAGATATACCAACTTAACTTAGAGTTGTTCTCACTAGAAAATTTTTTTTCTACCGTGTATTTACCTTATTGGTGAAAAAAATAAAAAATTAATTATTAATTTCTTACATTTTAACCCCTAATATTTGTTTGAAAATGAATAAAAGCAATGACACTTTATCCCACCTACCTTATGCCATCTCTTATTAAAGATGAGGAGTTAGTTTGTTGTATTTTTCTAAATATATTATGTCTCAAACTTTTTATGTTTGTATAAAAAAATTGTCATGCCAATAGCTTTGTCATGACTTTACCGATTGTAATTGGTAAAGATAGTGCATGGTCAATTGCGTTATCTCTAGAAAACATGTATGGAATCCTCCTCCATGTTCTTGTTTCAAGACTAAATTCTTTTCCAGATGTAGGAGATTCTATATTGATTATCATCTTCCCTACAACATAAAATTTTCCATCCATGAAAAACCCCAAACAAATCTTTCGGGGGAATTCATAGTTGGAAGTGTTTTCCAAGTTTGGTGCTTTAAATTATAAAGTTATGTATATTTAACCATGCCTATAATGCATCACAACCTATTACTACATTCACAATTTTCTTATATATGATATATGGTAGAACCAAACAAACGCCAAAACATATTTACCAACAACCCTTGTAACAGTTGTATGTCAAAATATTGTTCCTCTATATGGCAAAGCCTGTCACCTCCCTCCCAAAAAAAAACATCTTAGTGCCAACTGCCAAATAATCCTTAGTTGCATAAATAAAACACTCATCGGTCAAAAATATTAGCAAGCGTATCCAACACTACCCTATGGGATCAAATGCCTTCCATTGTTCTAGATTGCATGCCATGCAAATACATTACTCCACGATTCCAAGTTTTATCCTCAAGACATAAATATCATTACTTCAAACAAGTGAACAACCTTTGATTCACCAAAGGAAGTGTACCATAATCCTATCTCAATAATAACTCAAGGAAATTCTTCTCAATGTTGTCAACATAGAGACCAAGATAATATAATCATCAAGTCCCTCACAAGATTCTCCTTATTATTGCTCAGAGTAGTAGGGAGACTCGAACGGAAAAATTATTGCTCGTAGTAGTAGGGAGACTCGGACGGACAAAAGTTAGAGGATGATTATTTATGCCTTCAATTATATCATATTGGAAAGTACGACCATGTTGGGAGGACCAATAATTGTCTGGGCTCCGAGGATAGGTAGATAAGCTGGATGATAATTAATATGAAATATAAGAGGTTTCTTAAAATTGTTTCAAACTCAAGTTAAAACCACTTATAACTAAGGAATTGCCATAAAAATGTTAACTCTTAATTAAATTACACCTACATTGGATGGTGTACATGATATCATGGGACTCCCCTCTAAAGGTGAACAACCTTTATTAGAGCCTAGCTAGCTATGCTAGCTAGCTTGTCTCTGGGAAGACCTAGAGAGGACCTAAAATCCTTCCTCATGATAAGATATGGTTCAATGGTGTTTCATGGGTGAGTGAGAAACTACTTAAATGAGAATTTGCATGCATTTTATCACTACTTCAGTTAGTAGGCAGGCTCACTGACCAGTATCATTCTAGGATGAATTTTGGAAGGACCTATTCAATACTTTACTAGTTGGAATCATGGATTTAATGACCTTGGTCTAGATTTTGGAAGGGTGATCTTGATGTTGATGATTCCATCTATGTGAGACATTCTCTGGCTTACAAAACCGTGAGGTGCGGATCATTGCAGCTATGTGGAGTCTTTCTCTCAGCTTACAAACCTAAGAGAAAGCCCCTAAGAAGGGTACATGGTTTCCCCCTGAGACAAAGATGGGAACATAGAGATGAACTCCTCCATTTAGAGAGTTGAGAAGAAATCCAGATGATTATCCAGTGGGAAAGGAGATCTGTTGACTTAGGACGTGCCTGTGGCTGAGCACAAGGTGAACGTGTGAAATCCCAAAGTGTTGGGTGCATTTTCATGAGAACATAAATGAAGATGATGTATTAGCCTCGTTTGAGAAATAGAGTTGATGAGAAGACTCCAAATGATTCTCCTGTATGAGGTAGTGGGAAAGAAGATCTGTAGAGTGGACGTGTCTGTGGACGAGCACAAGTGAATGTGTGAAGATCTGGATCTTATGTGTAATGCAGTGAATCAGAGCTATGACATCCCTATGTATGTGCCCCTAGTGGATGAGCACTAGTGGGTGTATTAGATCCTTTGCGAGTAAGACCTACCTATAACCCTAATTGTTATGTAAAGGGTATAGGTTGGCCCTACCTTATTGTTTCTAATAACAAGTGTAAAAGATAATTAATCTAGATAATATTGATTATAATAATAATAATAATAATAATGTGTCTTAGAGAGGTCGGCCCTGTTGAGCCAATAGACACTTCAGTTGATAGGACAATTCTAATATAAGTAAAGGGAAATTTCCCATTGTAGAAACATAGCTTTCTTGTGAGTTTGGAAATTTCAGAAAGTACACCTCTTTGGAAAAAGGTGTGCACCTTTCTTGGGTGCTAGAGTTATAGGGTTTTAGAACCCTCTTTTGTGCTAGGTCTTTCTTGGTGGTAAAGTTATTTCTCTTTAATATTATAGCAAATAATTTGGTTGGGTTTTCTTCCCTTGTTGAGAAGGGTTTCCCAGGATACATTTTGTGTTCTTGTGCATTGTGCTTCTTCTTGTGATCTTGGTTGCTGCAACATTTATGGTTATGGTTAAATGATAAAATTAAATGAACTTCACTCTTAACCTAATTCTTATGAAAAATCAACATTGTATCAGAGCATAGGTCTTGAAGAACCCATTGCACAAGCTACATGATTTTACCAGTCATCCTTCCTCTTCTGCAAAAACTGTATGACCCCCCTAAGGTTTCCATAAAATTCTGTACAACCTCCTTTTCAGTGGTGATTCAGACCTTAATACTTGGATGTTGGGGATACTCTTGGCATAGAAGAGTACGACCTCTTCCAACGCATCTCCTGAAGCTCTGAAAACAAAATTCTGAGAAATTTTGATTTTTGGACCTAGGGTTCTAGGGTGCCGAAAATTCCTGTAGAATATTAATTATGGGTTTTCTGAAGAAAATTTTTCTTGAATCAAAAAGCATCTATGTGATACTACCAAATTGATTATTGGAAGTCATAAGTCCAAAATAATCCAAGGTTGCTAATTCAACCTAATCATTAGGTTTTCAAAATCCAGTCAGCAAGTATTCGAAGAAACAAATCAAATGAAATGCAGAACATTAGTAGAACCTTAAAGAGCCAACTTCAAAGTACCAAGATGACGAAGGATGACACAGTAGCACTCTTCTTTATGAAGTTATCAGAGATTAAAGAACAACTAGAGACCATTGGGAAAATCATGTATGATAGAGAACTTGTCTTAACCACTCTCCAGAATCTTCCGAAATCATGGGAGCCTTTTATTCAGAGTATTAGTGGAAGAGAAGCATTACCAAACTTTGAGAGTCTATGGATAGATTGCACTCAAGAAGAACTTAGACTTAGAAATAGAGGAGTGGAAGATTCCTTGGAAGAAAATCATGCTCTTGCACTTCATACAAAGAAGGGAGGAAAACTCAAAAGAAATTTCAGGAAAACTTTTAAAGGTGAAAAGTCTTCATCAAATTCAGGTTATCAAAGAAGAGATGCTTCAGAAATTCAATGCTTTTAATGTGACAAGTATGGACACATTGCAAGAAATTGTCCAACCAGGAAGAAGGGAAGTCAATATGATTCCACCACATATATTGATCTAGATCCACCTCAAAAGAGTGAAAAAAAGAAAGAAGAGAAGTACTTCCTCTAAAAGGACATGACTACATCTAGGTAAGTCATTTGATTTCTAATTTTATAGTTGATTTCCTTTTTTAAATAAATGAAGGATATTATTCATAGTATGGAGCTCTCAAAAGACTTGGACCATTATCCCTGGTACAAGAGTCCAAACCATATTTAATTTGTTCATTATAAAGGAACAAGTGGAAACGTTTTCCTTGAAAAGGAGATAGCCTTTCAAAGATCCAGAAAATCTCAGATGGAGATTGACAGTAAGACAAATACCTTTTCCCCCTTCAACAATTCAGAGGGAGACACACATTACTACAGTTGTTCCAGTTGATATGTTTAGAGATATTGTTGTAGGGAAAAAAATCCCTACCCAAACTCACCCTACAAGAGGCAAAGAAACATACAAGCCGCTCAAGGCACATCCCGAGAAAGAAAAAGAGATTTTCGAGTTATCCTTCAGTCATGAGCCACCTTATTGATGTTGAGCCTCCTTGTCTTAGAGAAGAAACATGAGAACATGTATGGAAAGATTCCATAACATAAGAATATCAGTAAAGAATGATGTATAAAGATATTATTTAGGGACCAGAAGGGAATTCAGTGGTAACTTCCAAGTGGATCTATAAGATCAAGCATACAGCTGATGGAAGTGTTGAGAAATACAAAACGAGATCTATAACCAAATGTTTCTCATAAACAAAGGGAGTTGTCTATGATGATACACTTGACCCAGTGAACCCGATACACTTCCATCTGTACTACCATCCATGAGTTGGAAACTATATCAGATAGATACATTCTTGATGAGTTTGGATTTTTGCAAAAGTGTTGTTGATCCAAACCTATAGTGTTGGTGACGAGATCTCGATCCTAATGAATTATTCAGAAAGCATTATTGTTGGATACAAATAATCCTTGACTTCTGAATTCAAGATGAATAACCTAAGTGTGATGCACTACTTCTTGGAACAAGAAGTATGACAGAGGACTGATAAGATTTTCCTGAGTCAGGGAAAATATACAGTGAAAATATTAAAGAAGTTGACTATGACAGAATTCAAAATCCACTGTGATGGATTTAAAGAAGAATATTGATGATGGTTCAGACGAGACTGATCCACAGTTGATTGGATCACTGATATATCTGGTTAACACTAGACCTGATTTATGCCATGCAATGAGTGTGCATAGTCATTTCATGAGTCAACCAAGAGAGAATCACTAGACAAATACCAAAACGTGTATTAAGATATATACAAGGCACAGTTGTATATGGCCTAAGATATACCTCCAGTATGAACTTGAGTTTTTCAGGATATGCCGATTCATTTTGAACAAAAACTACAGTGAACCAAAAGAGCACATCCGGTTGTCGTTCTACCATGGATTTTTCCATGGTACAGTAGGAAACAAAACTCTGTGATCTTGAGCAATACATAGGCAGAGTATATAGCAATGAGAGTATGAAGCAATATGGCTTCACAAACTTCTGACAGATTTACTTGACCATGAGATGAATCCTATGATGATAACCAAAGAGATGTAATGCTCCTTGAGAATCCAATGTCTTATGATGAATTAAAACACAATGAGATGAAACGTCCTTATATCAGAGATATGATGCAGAGGAAAATTGTACACATGCAGTACCTTCCTTCACCTAAGCAGACTGTAGACAAACTTGGCAAAGAACGCCTTCTTAGTTGAGAGGGAGTATTGATGACTCCAGCCAAAAACAAAATTCAGAGTACATCTGTATGAGACTTGGCATGATGAAGAATGCCTCCCTAGCTGAGAGGGAGTGTTGATGATTGCAACTATGTGAGACATTCTCCATATTACAAACCTGTGAGGTGTGGATCATTACAACTATGTGAATTCTTTCTCTCAGTTTACAAACCTAAGAGAAATCCCCTAAGAAGGGTACGTGGTTCCTGCCTGAGACAGAGCTGGGAACGTAGAGATGACCTCTTCCATTCAAATAGTTGAGAAGAACTCCAGAGGATTATCCGATGGGAAAGGTGATCTGTTGAGTTAGGAAGTGCATGTGGTTGAGCACAAGGTGAACGTGTGAAATCCCAAAGTGTTGGGTGCATCGTCATGAGAACATAAATAAAGATGATGTATTAGCATCCTCTGAGCAACAGAGTTGATGAGAAGACTCCAGATGATTCTCCCATGTGAGGTAGTGGGAAAGAAGATCTATAGAGTGGACGTGCATGTGGACTAGCACATGTGAATGTGTGAAGATCTGGTTCTTCTATGAAATGCAATGAATCATAGCTATGACATCCCTATGGATGTGCCCCTAATTGTTATGTAAAGGGTATAGGTCGTCCCTACCTTAATGTGTCTAATAACAAATGTAAAAGATAATTAATCTAGATAATATTAATTATAATTATTATAATTATTATTATTATTATTATTATATTATGTCTTAGAAAGGTTGGCCCTGTTGAGCCAATAGACACTTCAGTTGATAGGACAAGTCTAATATAAGTAAAGGGAAATTTCCCATTGTAGAAACATATCTTTCTTGTGAGTTTGGAAATTCCAGAAAGTACACCTCTTTGGCAAAAGGTGTGAACCTCTCTTGGGCGCTAGAGTCCTAGGGTTTGAGCACCCTCTTGTGTGCTAGGTCTTTCTTGGTGGTAAAGGTCTTTCTCTTGAATATTATAGAAAAGGATTTTCTTGGGTTTTCTTCCCTTGTTGAGAAGGGTTTCCCAAGATACATTTTGTGTTCTTGTGCATGGTGCTTCTTCTTGTGATCTCGGTTGCTGCAACATTTATGGCTATGGTTAAATGATAAAATGAAATGAACTTCATGCTTAACCTAATGCTTATGAAAAATCAACACTTGATTGGTGCTACCTTTAATGTGTTTTTGTATAGTAGAGTGTTGATTGGGACTAAACTCCCTAAGGACAGACAGGGGCGGACAAGGTTTCTAACCTATTAGTTAGTCCTATATACATCCCTACATACATCCTATCCTCACCTCACCTCACCTCAATTAGGACTGCGCCTAAACCCAGTAATAGAGGTAATTAGGGTAATCATTCATTATCATAAATACATGTAAGAACAAAGCTCATGTCATTACCTATCATATTATTACTATTCTAGTCATTAAGTTATGTTTAATACTAATACTATGTGTGATGCTTAACTATTGATTATAGTAAATACGTAAGATGAACATAACAACATCATACGAACCACTAAAAAAAAGGAGATGGTTTGGTCTCACTGCGCTTGTCACTCAGCCCCGGTTCGACTTCGGGCTTTAGGCATCTCTTCTTGCTCGCAAGAATTTGGTGAATTGCTCTTTGTTGTTCATAGTAAATGGTCTCATTATTGGGATCCTCTACTTGTTCCAAATTCTCATAAGCAACATTGATGAGATCCTCTTTCTCTCATTCTATTTGGGAGTCTCGATTTACCCATATTTCACCCAATATCATTTCCACTTCCCTTAAGTGAGCCCGAGATTGCTCAAGCTCATCAATAGCTCCTTTATGAAATATCCATACCATTAAAAATAATATTATATTTAAAGTTAAGGAGAAATCTCAATATTATAAAATTATTGAAAATAAAATAAAAATGTATTATAAAAAGTCATTATAATTTATTTATTTTAAATATTTTCTTTTTAGTTTTTCTTTTTAATATTTTTTTAACACAAATAGTGCAATAATAACTTAGCATTGCTACGATAAGAACCTTAACCAAACAAAGTTTAAGATAATTTCCAAAAATCAAACTATAGTGTAAAAAATCCCCAACTTTTTGAATACATAATTGAAAAAATGAGATATTTTCTTTTTGGTCCACTCATCCAACCCATGGAGAAATTCTCATAAAAACATACAATGTGGAGTTAGCAAGGGCCAACATTAAGTTTGAATCCTTCTCTTGGCTTTCAGGTAAGATTGAGTTCGAAAAATATTACCACATGCTCTACCTTCCAAGGATGACCTAATCAAATGTGCAGACTAAAAGGTCCATATAGTTCAAGCTCTTGAGGTTACCCATCTCTAGAGGAATTGAGCTAAAGAGGCTATTAACTTGCATAAACAATGTATCTAGATTTACCAGATTACCAAACTCCAGAGGAATGGAACCAGATAACCCATAGTTTGACATATCTAGACAAACAAGATTCGTCAACTTCCCCACTTTAGGAGGTATTCCACCATCAAATTCATTGTAATATGCCACATAAAGGTCTTGAAGCTAAGTGAGATTTCCCAGTTCTCTTAGAATCTTTCCTTTCAATTCATTTCTAAGGAATGCAAGATACTCCAACTTAGTCCAACCACCATACTTAGCAGGAATGAAATTAGAAAAGTAGTTCCCTTCGAGGTAGAGATGCTTGAGAATCATGAGTGTGGTCACACCCATTGGTAATGGCCCTATGAAGTTGTTGTTGTAGACATCCAAGATCTCCCAGTCCTTTCAATTTGGAGAAGTTAGACGAGAAATACCTCTTAAATATATTGTTTTATATGTTGAATGAACGAAGGCCTATGACATTGGTGATCTCGAAAGGGGATGGGCCAACAAAGGAATTGGTCACAACTGTGAGATTGATAAAGCTATGGAGATGGCCAATTTCTGACAAAATTTGTCATGAGAGATTCATGTTAACAAATGAGCATATAGTCAAGATTTGACACAACATTCGTAATCCCTTCTCTTATAGACACGTCAATGCCCCATTACGTTGAAATCCACACTAGATGAAATGCTCCTCAGAAGATAGGTGGACGAACTATCATAATTATGAAAAGTGTTGTGAATCAAGGTGACATATTTTCATTGAAGCCAAACATACCACAAAATTTTTAGAAATATTATCCCTTTATAAAATTCCTTCAATTTAATTATGGATTTTTTCCATTTTATTAATTATATAATTTTAAATGTATAACATAAATTAATAAAAATATATATTCTACGGGTACTAAATAATTTTAATAATAATGTTTAATAATTGTAATAATTATATTACTACATTTACTATAAATTTTTTGAACCTTCAACTTAATTATAATTTTTTTTAATAATATAATTTTAAATTTATAATATAAATTAATAAAATTAATAATAATATACATTTTGAACTTACTAAATAATTTTATAAATACTTATAATAATAATGTTTAATAATTATAATAATAATACTATCTATTTTAAAAATAAGATTACTACATTTATTTTCTTAATAATTTAATTTAACACTACCAATTTTTTATAAATACTTATAATAACAATGTTTTAATAATTGTAATAATAATACCATCCATTTTAAAAATAATATTACTACATTATTTTCTTAATAATTCAATCTTAACAAAATATTTTCATTTCAGAAGTACTTTAACTTAATAATATCTATATTTTAATAATATAAAATATTTGAGTCAATATTTTAATTATAGGTTAAGGTTTGAGTTAATATACAATGCCATTTGTCATATTTTAAAAAGGTTCAATCTTTTAAAAATTGATTTTAGAATGCTAGTGTTAGTGTATGACATTGAGCCTTGAATGATATTGATGATTTTTTAAGTCTTTGAATGCCATTGCAAGAGCTTACGATCATCATCAATTTGTATAAACATGGTATCTATAATTAGAGCGATGGTTAGAATATCTTAAGGATTCAAGCCTTAAGCCCTCGTATAATAGGAGTAGTAAGGGATAAGAAAATAGAAGGTATAAATGTGGCAAGGGACATTATACATGTGATTTTTGTTGATGATGTTATTTTGTTTGGAAATGAAAATTTTGTTGAGTGGGAAATTTTTAAGGAGACTCTCGAACTGTTCTGTAAAGCGATAGGAATGACTTCCAATCCTCAGAAATCTTTGTTTTTATAAGTTGGTTGGGTAGCAGAGGACTTGATTTTTTTGAAGGAGATTCTACGCTATGATGTAAATTCAATGGATGTTGGTTTTAAGTACCTTGGGTGTTTTTTAAAACCTAATTATTATAATAGGGCTGATTGGAATTAGCTGGTGAGAAATTTTGAAAAAATGATTGCAAACTGGAGCCTAAGATGGTTAAGTTTAGGGGGAAGGGTTACACTTGTTAAAGTTGTACTTGACAATATTCTTGTATATTGGCTTTCCTTGGCTAAAATTCCAAAAAGTATACTAAATACTATTAGAAGGAGGATGTTTGGTTTCATGTGGACTAGAGAAAAGATAAAAGAAGGGATACATTTGATAAGCCGAGAAAAGATTGCAAAACCTAAAAATTTGGGTGCTTGGGGTATAGAAAACATCTATTCTTTTGAAAAATCCTTAGCTGCAAAAAGCTTATGGAGGTGTCTTATGGTACCTGGTATTTGGCATGAGGTAATACTTAGAAAATATCTTAGGAAGAAATCATTGGTTGAGTGGCTCAAGGAAGGAAGAAAAAAGTGGACTGGTATTTCTAATATTTGGAGAGCTCTCACCTCGTCTTTAACCATTATAACTGACTAGTTGGTCTGGAAACCTGGAAATGGGAGGGATATCAGACTTGGAGATGATCCTTTGGTTGGGGCTCATACATACTTTAAATTATCAAGGAACCTTATT
Organism: Picea engelmannii; assembly: GCA_009831015.1. Lineage (NCBI taxonomy): Eukaryota > Viridiplantae > Streptophyta > Pinopsida > Pinales > Pinaceae > Picea > Picea engelmannii. The sequence goes on along the minus strand of ML794460.1, from coordinate 367,666 downwards.
CTTTCACTGAAGGCGCAAGGAATAGAATTCATTGCACAAGCTGGGACTTTGGATTTAGAGGGCACAAGACATACAAGTTGGAAAAAGGCTGAGGATTTAGGCTTGGAAGAAGAACAAAAAGATGAATGGAATAACTATGTAAAGGGTTTAGTTGGATTGGGGTATGAGTTGAATAATGATACATATATCTTATTATAGTCCTGGGATACTAAAGGAGGCCGAGTAAATGCAAAACAATCCTATGAAGTCCAATTGTTGGAGGATGTAGTGGTAGAACCAATTTTCTGGTATACTAATCTTTGGAATTGGCAGTTACCCTTAAAAGTCAAACTATTTATGTGGTTACTGCTTGAAAAGAGAATTCTCACTTGGGAGAATTTGGTCAAAAGAGGTTTTCTTTGGCCTAGCAAATGTGTTATATGTGGGAACAATGATCTGAAAATATCTTTTAAAGACTATGGTTGAGTTTTAAAACATGCGTTCATTAACCATTTAGGAATTTGATGAAATAGGAAGAATTAATGATAGTATGTTGTAGCCATTAGAACATGTAAATAACAGGAAATGAACAATGAAAGCAGCAAACCAAAACATCAAAAGTTGTAAACGGAGTTTGACAATCTCACCTACGTATCTGGGCTTTTGTCTCAGTGGGTGAGGGTTTCTTATTTCCCTTCAAATATTTGAAAGTACATCATAAAAATTCCTAATGGATTACAAAATGATCTGGATGTGTTTTTATAGATCTCAAGAACCTATCACAACTAACGGCACTGAAAACGAATGAAAGAAGCTCCCAGAAATGGCCCGCAAAGATGCTCTCCTCAATGGCTTCCTTGCATAAAAATGACTTTGCCTTTACAATTCTTAAGCATTTTTCCTCTACTGAACCTCCCTTAAGGCCACCAAGAACTTCTGGTTTATATAGGCTTGAAGTTGGCAAAAAACTCCCAACTTCCACCCAAGATCTGGCCTAAAAAAGGACTCCAGATCCTCCAAAAATGACCAAAATCCCCTCAATCAGGCTTAAAAATCACTAAAATCTTTAAAATATAGTTAAAAACCCACAAAATTGGCATATGGCGTGTCATCCCCCTTTACCCGAGCCCTTGGTCATATGGGCATTGGCCATATGGTCATGCCCTTACCTTCCACGTGCTCGCTTTGGTTGTTAGCGCTTGGTCATGCCCTTGGTCGACAAGCTAGCCCAACCGACCGGGCGCTATCCCCACATATTCGCACTATGGTATAAACAATGGTCATATGGTACAGGTCGTATGATAGTTTGCATCGGGGTTGGGGCTAAGCCCCAACCCTTTTCTCTGCCCGGTATAACTTTATGCAAGTTTAAATAAAACTTTTAGCCCATAGTTATCAAGTAGCATCATGGGCGGGCTGGTAGCCTGAACCTACCTAAGCCATTCCACCTAGATTGGAGGTCATAGGTTCAAATCCCGAGGATTCCATACAACTTTTATCAATATGAACAACCAATAGAGGGGTGTCATGTGGCAGCCAAGACTAGGCCACGTGGAACCATTACATTCGCCCAACAATATCCCATGTGTCAGAGTTTGATTCATCCACATCTGCACCTGCCCACGTCATCCTGCCAGTCCAGTCAGCTGCCACATGTTGTACAGCTCTACGGACCTTGCCATGTCATCCCATGCCAACTCAGTTGTTCGGACGTGCCACGTGTAACCCTTGCAGTGGTGCCACGAGTCACAATATAACTCGTCCACATGTCAGCCATCAACTTCCCAGCCAGCATCCAATGCATCTACCATGTGATTGTATGGTCGTACGACCTGTACGATTAGTTGCCACCTCAGCACTGTATGGATTGTACAGACTTCACAGTCATAAATTTTTTTGCATGTTTGGAAAAATGAACAGATCGCGGTATCTTTCGCATACGGCATTCGTTTGAGCCCGTTCAAGTTGTGTTGGGTTCGTAATGATGATACCTACGCACATGTCCATTTTGAATCAATTCTTAGCACTTTTAGTTTTAGGCCTTCCTGGACCCATTTTGGTTTCTGGATTCATTTTTGGATCAATCCTCCCCAATAAGACCTTTTGGTCCTCCAAAAGGTTACAAAATTGACCTTACTGATTACACACTCATAAGGATGAAACAAAACATATGTTGTACAAAATGATGTTATAATAGGTCATCATTACAACATGTGTGATTACATTAATGGAAGCAAAATACAATGAAAATGTGACATCCACTTCTGGCAAAACCAAGTGAATGGTTTCTTTCCTTCATGTTGTTCCTCTTGCTTCGCTGGTACTGCCTCTTCCTTTGTGAGTACATGCCCAATCTTTTTGTCCTTCTTTGGACGAAGCTCCGGATTAAGCTTCCAACATTTAGCCTTTTGATGTCCACCCTTGGCAATAAGTGCAGTGGTTTTTCGACATCCAAACTTGTTTTCCCTTCCTTTTCTTCCATTGTGGAGTTGATTCTTTATGTCATGTCTATTTCCTGGTCGACATAAATTTCATGTACAAAGATTATCTCTTCCAACACCTAGGCACACAATGTTTGGGTGAATGACAAAACGTACAAGGATACATATTCCATAAGTTTTGGTTTACATGATTATGCTTTTTATAATAAAAAAAATATTTGGAACAACCATGACCATTATACCTTTATTGCTTATCTTCACTTTTCTTTGGAGATGAATTTCATTCACTATCACCATCATGGAGTGATACATCATCACCTTTCGTGAATTGTTCCCGCAATGACTTAAGCTAGTCATTTGAAGAATCACTTGCTTCCAATGTTTTGAAGCATTCTCCAATATCCTCTTCAGCATATCCCAATCCTAAATAACGAGGTCTTTCCACAACCTCTATGGGATTAACGATACCTTGGCCCTTATTTACAAGGCCCTTTCCTTCATAACCCATCTTGGTTAGCAATTTCAAACCTATACCTCTTGTATGTTTTTCAAATGCACCAAAAGAACCATCTTGATGGGAACAATGCGAAATTGATGAATGACTTCCATTACATACCTTAGAGATGATTTCTGAATCAAGTGTAGAAGGAAATTCCTTCAATTCTTCTTCTCTTTTTTCTTTCTTTGAAGATTTCCCTTGAATTGATCTCTTTCGTTCCAAGTAATATTCATACAACACTTTCACCATCTTTGCCATGGAAAAGAGAGTATTTCGAAAATCCTTCTCATCTGGAGAAAGCCCTTCTTTAGATGCCATTTTCTTGGTATTCATGCAAACTCAAAAACCAACCGTCAACTAGCTCTTATACCACTTGATCCGAAAAGATCTTTTAAAGACAATGGTTGAGTTTTAAAATATGAGTTCATTAACCATTTAGGAATTTGATGAAAGAAGAAGAATTAATGATAGTATGTTGCAATTATTAGAACATGTAAAGAACATAAAATGAACAATGAGAGCAGTAAACCATAACAACAAAAGTTGTTAACGAAGTTCAGCAATCTCGCCTACGTCTCTGGGTCTTTGTCTTAGTGGGTGAGGCTTTCTTATTTCCCTTCAAAGATTCAAAAGTACATCATAAAAATCTCGAATGGATTACAAACTAATCTGGTTGTGTTCTACTAGATCTCAAGAACCCATCACAACTGACGACACTGAAAACGAATGAACGAAGCTCCCATAAATGGGCCGCAAATATGCTCTCCTCAATGGCTTCCTTGCATAAAAATGGCTTTGTCTTTACAATTCTTCATCATTTTTCCTCTGCTGAAACTCCCTTAAGGCTGCCAAAAACCTTTGTTTTATATAGGCTTGAAGTTGGCAACAAACTCCCAACTTCCCCCCAAGATGTGGCTTAAAAAAGGGCTCCAGATTCTACAAAAATGACCAGAATCCCCTCAAACATCTTTAACATATAGTTAAAAACCCACAAAATTGGCATATGGCGCGCCATCCCCCTTTACCCGGGCCCTTGGTCATATGGGCGATGGCCATATGGTCGCTCCCTTACCTTCCACGTGCTCGCTTTGGTTGTTAGCCCTTGGTCGGCGGGCTAGCCTAGCCGACCGGGCGCTATCCCCACATATCCACGCTATGGTATACACAATGGTCATATGGTATAGGTCGTATGATAGTTTGCGTTAGGGCTGGGGCTAAGCCCCAACCCTTTTCTCTACCTGATATAACTTTATGAAAGTTTAAATAAAAATTTTAGCCCATAGTTATCAAGTAGCACCGTGGGCAGGCTAGTAGCCCAACCCTACCTAAGCCATTCTTCCCAGACCGGTGGTCATGGATTTGACTCCTAGGGAGTCCATACAACTTTTACCAATACGACAAACCAATGGAGGGGTGCCACGTGGCAGCCCAAGACTGGGCCATGTGGCACCATTACATTCATCCAACAATATGCCACATGTCAGAGTTTGATTCATCCACGTATGTAGCTACCCACGTTGGCATGCCAGTCCAGTGAGATTCCACATGTCATACGATTGTACGGACCTTGCCACGTCAGCCCATGCCAACTCAGTTGTACAAACATGCCATGTGTCACCCTTGCAGTGGTGCCACGTGTCACAATATAACTCGTTCACCTGTCAACCATCAACTACCGAGTCAACATCTAACGCATCTTCCATGTCACTGTACGGTCGTACGACCTATACGGTCAGCTTCCACCTCAGCACTGTACACACTGTATAGATTGCACAGTCATAAAAAAAAAATCATGTTTGGCAAAACAAAAATATCACAATATATTTCGCATACGACATCCGTTTGAGCCCGTTCAAGTTGCGTTGGGTTCATAATGACGAGGCCTACGCACACGTCCGTTTTGAAGTGATTCTTAACACTTTGATTTTTAGGCCTGCCTAGACCCATTTTGGTTCCTAGATCCATTTTTGGATCAAACAATGAGGAAAATGTGTGTCATCTCTTTGTGGATTGTAGCTTTACCAAAGATATTTGGTATACATTCACAAGGATTTAAAACTCGAGAGTGTTTGGAAAGGAGGGAAGATTGTAGAAAGCTTTCAAAACTGGAAAAGGAAGAAGGAAAATTGGATAGAAATAACTTGCTTTATGTGTTGGGAGGTTTGAAAACATAGGAATCTGGCTATCTTTGAAGATAGGCCTCTAAATAGGGATAGTGTTTGTAATAGTATTATTCAAGATTTGAGAGAAACAAAAGTAGTTCACTCTACAAAGGTTAGTAGGATTGATAGGCCTCCTATACTTGACTGGGATCTGGCTGTGGGATTCTTTGATGGTGCTTCACAAGACAGGGGTGATAAATGTGGGACAGGCGCTGTATCAAAGTGTCCAATGCTGGGCACTTTCAAAATCAAGATGAATTGTGGTAGTGGTACTAATACCAGGGCCGAACTTTTAGCATTGTGGTGCATATTATTTTTTGGTTGCTATGAAAAGGTAACAAGGTCACAACTGGTAGGTGATTCAAAAGTTATTATAGATTGGTTTATTAATGAAAATAATCTACATGTAGTTTCTCTACAACCTTGGATGACTAAAATTAGATTGTTGAGTAGGAGCTTTCTACAAATAAAAGCACAACACATATACAAAGGATATAACAAGGAAATTGATCAGCGTTCAAAAGCAGCACCACTCCCTGATAAGGATGGTATATACTATGCAGTAGTTACTGAAGAACATACATAAAATTTTGATAGATTAGATATTAAACTTGCATTAGATGCAAGGGTAAAGAAACTATTTTTTTTGTTTGTGTATTGGATATGTAATTTTTGAGGTTATATACTTCAGAGTATACACCTAGCTTTGCTGATGTAATATGTATTATGAACAAGAATGTATACACTGTAGTGTATAGTACCAAAGGATCTGATAGGTTTGATCCATTTTGACAATTATTGTATCGTTACAATTATATTTTCTAATAAAAAAAAATTCTTATTGAAAAAAAAAAATGAGCCGCAGCCATGGATATCAATGCCTCGAGATTTTGGGCTATTATATAGCAAAACCATTATAGGAAGAGCGTGAATGCACCACCAAATTTTAATTGCAGAAGAAGAATCATACTTTTGAGGATTGTCGCTAAACTGGTGGAAAAATTGTGCAATTCATGTTGGAGGATGCCAAATCAAAATGACATTTATTGTCTTGTCATCATGTTGTGAGTGCACCACCGAATTTTAATTGCAGAGGAAGAACCGTACGAAATGTGCCACTGAGTGACAGAGACATTACGTCAACGGTTTTAAATGTGTTAATATGTGGCAGTGTGTAATTCGATGCAGGCAGACGACAAAAAGTTAAAAGAAAGGCATAATAATTCAGTAAATTTTGTATTTACTTCAACTCTCATAAAATAGGTTTGGAATTGGGGCAGTTACTCTTTGTAGTGATCCTCCTTCAAGAAAGTAAACTATTACCAAAGGTTCTTTTAATAGCTTCTGAGGCAGTATAAGGCTGCACTTGTTGAATTTAAAAAAAGAACGTAAACTATTCCAAGAGATTCTTTTAATAACTTCGAAGGCAGGCTGCACTTGTTGAATTGAAAAAAAAAAATGTAAACTATTCCGAGAGATTTGAAAAATTGAATTTAGATAAAAAAAATTAACAAACATATTACTTAACCACTTAAATTATATACTTAATAAAAAAAAATCTTTATTTAACTCACAAAAATCTTAAATCCTTAACATAAACGAAAGAGGATAAATAAATATGCAGATATGGCTTATGAATTATGAATTATTGAATACGTGGAAATTTAAGCCATAAAGAAAGCGGATAAATAAATATGCAGAGATGGCTTATGAATTATTGAATACGTGGGAATTTAAGCCATAAAGGTACACTTTAGTATGTTATGTCTTCCTTATAATCTAATCTATATACGAAATAGTAAGCTTTATAAATGTAGAGCATACAAACCTAATAAACCTTTTTTTTTTTTGGAGAGGGTTGAATGGCAATTAAATATAGTTTATTTAAGCCTTAGGGTGTCTCATATAGTCTATTTGTCTTACAATTTATTTCTTTATATAATTTATATTTATCAATGGTGATTAGTTTAGTTATTGTTTTTTATTAAAAAATAGTATTTAGTTATTGTTTTTATTAAAAGTGTTTAAATATGTAATATTTTTATTTATTATTTTTTGAAAATTTAAATATTGGAAATATAAATAAAAATATTAAAAAAAAATTTAGAAATTTAAGATTTATTTTTAATTTTTAAATAAGAAATATAATATTTTATCTTCACTTTACATTTATAAAAGTTAATATGATTTTATATTTATAAAAAAAATATTTATTTTCAATTTATAAAATAAGATTAAGAAAAAATTAAATACAATATTATAGAGAATTTTATTTTAAAAATAGTTAATTTGAAGTATAATTTTAGTTATAAAATTAATTAATAAATCTTATAACATGGATTTTTTTTTAATGTTGAGAAATATTAAAATGCCAATAAATATAGAAAAAATAGAATATTATCAAACTTTGTATGTTGACAATTTTGAATTGTGTTTTATGATTGATTAAATTAATCAACAAACTATATAAAAGTTAAATTAGAAATTATTTTATAATTTCAAAAATTCTATAAATATATAATAAAATGAAAATATAGTTTGAGTTATTTTTCTATTTGTTCTCTAGTTATGTTATTTTTTTTTTCTTTTGAGGTGAGTGGAAGCTAATGATTGTCCTATTTATAGAAATTGTGAACAAGTATGTGAAATTTTAGTTTTTTTAAGTGTGGTATGCTATTTTTTTAGCAAAATATAAGGTATATGTCTTTGTTAGTGCAAGTGTTGAGTATCTTAACGATGGACCTCCCTTCCAAAAACTTGTATAATTGTACATAACCCATTGTTCTATTGTTGTGTATTTTTTCAAAATTTACAATATATATATGAAATTCAATATATCCTTGAAATTACAAGGTCTACAAGCTAAGGGATCTTAATATTATAACTTTTTTTTATTTTTTTTAGATTGTAGGTGTCGCTCTCTTCTAGTGTGGCATATAACCCATTTTAGAAATGGTTAAGGTGAAAAAAAGTTATAGAAAAAATAAAAAAGGTATGCATTTTGGGATTTTGATATATATCAAGACAAAAATAGATTAAAAGTAGTAAACAATATTAATTAAAAAAAATAAAAAAAAACTATAAATTTGGAATCTCCATAGTTGACCTATGTGTGTAGTTTCAATGTATTGATTTATTTGCATACCAAAGCACTAGGTTTCTCATCTCAAACCTAAATATGAGCCAACCAAGTCACATAAATGTATGCTAGAGTTTTCATTTCTGCCCAAAAAAAATTAAATTATAAATAATATGTGCTTGTTCCTAAGGACATGCTCTAGAAACATGCATGCGCTCTAGGAACATGCACATGCGTGTGTTTCTTATTTATTTATACCCCTCTTCATACCCCCTACCTCCCTCTCTCTCTCTCTCTCTCCCTCTCTCTCTCTCTCCGCTACATATACCCTTCTCTGACACCACTCCCTATCCCCCTATATCACTCATTCTCTCTCTCCCCTTCTCTCCCACTCCCTCCTCTTCAACGTTCTCCCTCCCTCTCTCTCCCTCCATCTATTTCTCTCCCTCCTCCCCGCACACCCGCCCGCCCGCCCTCCCTCTCTCTCTCTCTCTCTTCCCCTCTTTCTCTCTCCCTCTCTCGCTCCCCCCTCTTTCTCTCCACCC
>ML794460.1:336416-348252 GCA_009831015.1 Picea engelmannii | reverse complement strand
TTGTTTTTGGGTAAGTTGAGTTGAGTTTTGGAGAAGTTTTGAGGTATGAATGAGGAGTGAATCTCACACTATGTAGCAGAATGGCTAGGCATGTTTGGTTAATGTTACTGTTGCATATTTTGCAGCATAGTGTGCAACTATATGGAGATTATAAATGAATAATATAAGAAGCCAGTCATAGTGGACATATCCCAAGTTGGGTGAACCATGTTAAACCTATGTGTTGTGATGTGTTTCCTTTGCATGTTATGTTGTTAATGTTATGGTGCAAGGATGATAAATTATTGAGTATGTTGAATGTGTTATTTATATATGATGCTATTAATCCGGATTATTTTCGGCACAAAATGAGAGCGGAGATATAACACAAAAATATCCAAAGATATTGAGAGAGAGACAATAATGTAACATATATATATCAGAAATATAACAAGAGGCACATATATACAATAATACACAATTTTGTATTAATGAGCAAAAATGTACAAAGACTATAAAAATACAGACTGAAAAACTCGCTAGAATGATGGAAGCTTATCTTTGAGAAGAGATGTGATGGCTACTCGCATTCGCAAGAAGATGATTGTTAAAATGAGGCTCCAAAGGCATTTTTTAAATAATTAAAATCCAAAACCCTAACCCCAGAAGATGAAAATCCAAAAGGTTTGTGGGCCCAGATGGGGGTAGTTGATACGTCAACTTCCTGGGGTCGTAACGTTTGCATACGATCTCCGTTCGGGGCGCTCGATACATCGTTGGAAAGGTATAACTGAGAAGAATGGATTTCGACTAGCCCAAGTTAATTACTTTAGCATTTCCCTAGGCCCCAAATCCCCAAAAAACGTCATTTAGGGCCTCAAAATAACCCCAGAAGTTTGGAACCCGAAAAATTGTCGAAAAACTGCCAAGATGGAAAATTGTTTTTCGAGCCTGTGGAATAGGTGGGTGGCCACTGATATCCAACTGGATCAATCCTCCCTCCTTAGGACTCAATGGTCTCCATTGCGTTGAGTTCCTGGGGAGAGAGGGAAGCATTTGTTGAATCTGAATCTTGGTGAGTTGCTTGCCTTGCTGGAGACATCACGTTGTCTGGTTTGTGGAAGGTTGTCACGAATATGTTGTTGGCGAGGATGAGTTTTTTCCACCAGTTGAGATATATGAGAGGATTGTGTGCATAAAGAATCATTTTTATTTGTTGCAACCTTTTCGACCTTCTTTTGTTGGATAGAAGGTTCTTGGGGCGAGGTTGTAGTGGTTGCAGTTTCCTTCTGTTCACCTTTTGAACAGATTGTGAAGAAGATGAATTTTGTAGTATGAGATACTACCTTGCGTCATTGTTTAGGTGGAACAATAGTCATAACTACCTTTGGTGTTCTATAGAGAAGACCCCCCAGAGAAACAGTGACACTGTGGGGTCGAGATTCATAAACAACATGGCATTTCCACATATATGGCTGGTCCAAGAGAACATCAAAGACATCCAATGGGGAAACACCACATAATACCTCATCCTTGAAGGCTTGGATGTCGTATGACAATTGACACTGTTGGATGACACAGAAATCTCGTACCTGGCGAAGCCACCTGATGTTGTATGGTTGCAGGTGTGGTGTTGTCGACAATCCCAACTCTTTGACGACCTCTGCTGAGGTGAGGTTCTTCTGGCTTCCGCTATCAATAATAAAATGTAGTGGAGTCCCCTTCACCCACATATGTGAATGAAAAATGTGCTCCCCCTCTTCAGGATCTATGGGTTCTTCTGGTTGAATTGCTACGATGGCAACAATAACAGTGGGGTCTGTGTCGATGATCTGTCTTCTATCAGTATTTTCTGAATTAGATTCTAAATCAGGGGTTGGCTCCTTGTCTTTGATATCAAACACCAATGATTGTTTTGAGTGACATTCATCGGTGTTGTTCCAGGGGATTTTGTGGAATTCACACCATTTTTCGGTGTCCTTCCTCTTCCCGTGACCCTTCTTTTCTTGTGGCTTAGACTGGTTTTCAAGAAGTTGTTTGTTAGGGTCGTCTTTCTCATACTTTGGTTGTTGCATATTTGCAGATCCAAATGATCCAGGTGGATATCGGTGGCCACCCACCTTTTCTAGCTGGCTCAAAATAGCTTTATAGCAATTTTGATAATTTATTATTTTTAGTAGTTTTTCGGGTCCTGAACTTCCAGAGCCGTTTTGAGGCCCTAAACGACGTTTTTTGGGGTATGTTCCATAAAATTTTGTGCAACTGTTGTATTCCTCAGATAGATTTTTCCAATGGGTTATCATACACCTAAAACGAAGATCGTATGCAAAAGTTACAACCCTAGGAAGTTGATGTACTGACTTACCCAAATGGGGCCCACATGACTTTTGGCGCTTCATCTCCTAGGGTTAGGTTTTTGGATGTTTAGGGTTTTTGAAACTCCTGTTTATTGTAAAAAGGCTGTGAGAGCCTCATGGTAATCATCTTCTTGCGAATGAACGCAGCTGTCACATCTCTTCTCAGAGATAAACCACCACCATTCCAACAAACTTGTTTTCCGTTGCATTTTACAGTTTCAACTTATTTCCTTATTGAATAGAAAACCAATTTTATTGTATCTTTGTTATTCTGTGTTAAGCATCTGGTAATAATCTGTAGTCATTTCATTCTTCTCGTAAAATATGGATTAGTGGTATCAGAGCGGTATGCTGCTTGTCGTCCTAATGCATGTCCCCAATGAGGTCGAAATACAAAGATTTGGGTCTTGAGTTTGTTTCTCTTGAGGACAAAATCTCTCGCACACCCGAGTGACCTCTCATGGAAGGAGAAAAGAAAGATGATGAGACAGGAGATCCTTTCAAACTGTTGATTGAGGAAGCCCTCACGTAACAGAGGAACGAGATGATGGATAATTTCACACAAATCCTTCAACGACTACCAACAGGTGACACATCTTCTTCGAGCAGAGGCACCGCCCCCTTCAAGGTACAAATAAACTTTGATATTCCTATATTTGAAGGTCAGATAGACACAGATGTTGTAGACAAGTGGTTGAATCTACTAGAAGGGTATTTCTATGTCCATAGCTTTTTGAATAGAGAAAATATTACTTTTGTGCTCCTCAAAGCCGTTCCCCATGTCAAAGATTGGTGGGAAACTTTCTGTGAGCAAAAGGAAATAGAGGAACCCTCTTATTTACAGTCACGACCACCTGGGAATCCTTCAGGGATGCTATTAAGGAACAATACTACCCTGTCATAAGTTTTGATGACTTGTATACCAAATGGACCACACTGCAGAAAGAAAGAGACCAAGTAGTGCCAGATTTCACAAATATCTTCCATACCTTGCACACCAGGCTGGGTATCAAATTTTCAGAGAGACATATGGTGCTCAAGTATCGTGGTGCTATGCATAGATACATCTAGACCGAAATGGAATTTCTAGACATCTCATCCTTGGGCGCAGCCTACCGATATGTCGTCAAAATCAAGCAGAAGCTCAAACAAAAGACTTGACAATTTGGGTCGGGGAACCCCTTGCAACAAAAGTCAGGAAAGGGTGGCCCCAACCCATAGAACAAAGGACAGAGTAAAGTTGGATAGTATCAGGACAACCACTCCAAGCCGCAAGCAAAGAAGGACACCGAAAAGACAAAGAAAGATACCGAGAAGTGGTGCGACTTCCATAAGAGCCCTTGGCATAACACTGCTGACTGTTGCTCAAAGAAAACGTTCGTGGCCGAAGTGAAAGCCTCTGAATCAGATGCGAGTTCTAACTCCGAGTCATAACCAGAAAGGGGAAGACGGATCATTGACGCGGAACCTAATGCCATCGTTTCTACCACCAAGCTCCAACATGGTGAACTAGACGAGCCAGAAGAAGGAGAGCGCCTCTTCCATTCACAGATGTGGGTAAAAGGCACCCCACTACACTTCATCGTTGATAGTGGTATCCAGAAGAACCTCATATCAGCAGAGGTCGTCAAGTGGCTGGCCCTGCCGACAACGCCGCACCCACAACCCTACACCATTGGATGGCTCCACCAAAGAAGTGATCTTCGCGTCAGCCAACAGTGTCGACTATCGTATGACATCAAGCCCTTCAAAGACGAGGTATTGTGTGATGTTTCTCCTCTCAAAGTTTGTGATGTTCTTTTGGGCCAACCTTATTTATGGAAATGTCATGTTGTATATGAGTCTAGGCCTCGTAGTGTTATTATTACTTTGAACAGGAAATTGTATAGGATACCCGAGGCTGTCCCACCTAGTGTTATTTCCTTGATCTCTGCTAAGAAATGCAGGAAGGTCATCTCTTAAATAGGGAAGTTTGTCTTCTTTGTAATTCGCTCTTAGAATGAGAGAAAAATCACAGCCAGATCCAGGGTCTTTGCGGTCGACCTCTCCACACAGCAGAAGCAAGTAGATAAGGTCATGGAAGAATACTCAGATATATTCTCCTCACCTACCGGGGTAACTCTACATTGCCAGGTCAAGCACCCAATCGATCTGACCCCCGGTGCATTGCTGCCCAATGGGCCAGTCTATCACCGCTCTCTATTAGAGAATGAGGAGATCAAGCGACAGATCCAATAATTTCTCCACAAGGGGCACATCCATCCTAGCTCATCACCTTGCGAGAGCCCAATCATGCTGGTACAAAAGAAAGATGGAACCTGGTGACTTTGCATTGATTATCAGGCTCTGAATAAAATCACAGTCAGAAACTAGTACCCTATTCCCTGAATCGACGACCTACTTGATCAACTCATGGGGGACAAATACTTCAGTAAGATTGATCTGAAGTCTGGCTACCATCAGGTCCCAATAGAACATACAGATGTATGGAAGACTGCCTTCAAGTCAAACAAAGGCCTTTTTGAATGGTTGGTCATGCCCTTTGGTCTGACAAACGCTCCAACCACTTTCATGAGGATGATGGATGATATCCTGTGACCATTCACCAATACTTTTGTAGTGGTGTATCTTGATGACATTCTCATTTACAACAAGACTTGGGCCAAACACTTATAGCATATTCAACAGGTTCTGCACACCCTGCGGCAGCACAATCTATATGACAATTCAGAAAAATGCTCCTTCAGCATGGACAGGGTCCATTACCTAGGCTACATCATTGATCAACATGGTGTACATGTGGATCCAACCAAGATCCAAGTCATTTGTGACTGGCTATCCCCAACCACACTCACTGAGATTCGGAGCTTCTTGGACCTTGCCAATTTCTACCGGAGGTTTGTGTTGGGATTCTCCCATATTGCATGGGACCTCAGCCAAATAACCAGGGGTGGTGGTAAGGTGAAATTTGTGTGGGGTCGGCCCCAACAATAAGAGTTCGATGATTTGAAGCAGCGCTTGTGCTCAACCCTAGTACTTTCACTACCAGACCTGCATCAACCCTTTGAGATTGAGACTGATGCTTCAGACTATGCTGTGGGTGTCGTTCTCACGCAGAACGGCCACCCCATGGCCTATCATAGTGCGACACTATCAGATGATGTCCATAAGTACCCTACTTACGACAAAGAAATGTACTCCATTTTGCAAGCCTGTCGTCAATGGAGACATTACATTCTTGGGAGGGAGACAATCATCCACACTAATCATAAGCCACTGCAGTTCATGCAGACACAAGGAAAATTGTAGAATGACCGCCATAAAAAGTGGTCCACATACTTGCAGCAATTCCACCTCAACATCAAGTATAAAAAGGGAAGCACCAACTGCATCGTTGATTGCCTCAGCAGACCACCATTCGTGGCACTCATCACAGTGCTAGACTCTTGCAACCATGAGACCTCTGGATGGCCCCAACTCTATGAGACAGACTCGGACTTCGCCACCACCTCCCAAATGTTGGGTGCAAAGGCAGTTGTCGATAATTTCCATCTTCAGGATGGGTTGTTGTGTCATCTAGGCCATATATGTGTTCCCTCAAGTGAGCGAGCGAAGCTGATCTGGGAAGACCACTACAGCTGGGTGGCAGGACACTTCGGCATTGAAAAGACAGTGGCGATGCTACAAAAAAATTTCTACTGGCCGAAACTTCGACAAGAGGTCAGCAAGTATATCAGGTCTTGCACTACCTAGGCTATTGCCAAACCAACCACTAAGAAACATGGCCTGTACACCCCTCTTCCTACTCCTGACAGACCATGGGAATCCATCTCAATGGACTACATGTCGGGCCTCCTGTCCACCAAGCGGGGAAATGACTGTGTTTTTGTGGTTGTCGATCGCTTTTCTAAGATGGCGATTCTGGTTGCTTGCAAGAAGAGCATCACAACAGAAACCACTGCAAAGCTCTTCTTTGAACGAGTTTGGGTACATTTTGGAATCCCACAAACCATTGTCTCATATCAGAACAGTCGATTTCTCATCACATTCCGGTCGAGCCTATGGTCACTGCTGGACACCAAGCTCACCAAATCCACGACCTTCCACCTCCATACAGATGACCAAATGGAGGTCGTAAATCGAATGATCGTGCATATCCTGCACATGTATAATTCCAAGCACCCTTGCACATGGGATGAGAGTCTTCCCTATGTCCAACATAGCTACAACCAAGCCCTACATAGCTCAACCGACCACATCCCCTTTCAGGTGGGGTTGGGATTCCAACCATTGGGTCCCATAGATGTTTCACTTCCCCTTGCGGTCACCTCGACCGACTCCTCTCCTGCTCCAACTGAGGCTGGAAAAGCCAGCCAGTTCATTGAGAGGATCCATCACATCCGCCAACAGTTTTAGGATATCCTATAGAAGTACAATGACAAGTACAAGAAGCGCCATGATCAACATCGGGTTCCACATAAGTTTCAGGTGGGCGACAAAGTTTGGTTGCACTTGCAGAAAGAACCCCTTACAAGACCCCATCGGAAGCTTCATCCACTCCGTTATGGGATGTACACCATCACCAAGGTTGTGGGGGATAATACTTTTATGCTCAACATTCCTTCTTTCCTTGGCTTGCACCCAGTGTTCAACTTGGACCTCCTTTGGCCTTATTTCCCACCATTATTGGACACCTCAGATGTAGCAGAACAACTGACACCAACAGAGCTCAACCCCGACTGCATACAACAGGCATCTAGTGATTAGATTGTGGACACACAGATCAAGGGCACTCGACAACAAAGGATCCAGCTTTATCGAGTTGTCAAAGCAGGGCAGCTCCTGCACCAAGGCAAGTGGCTCACCCGGGGCCAAATTCAGTAGAAATTTCCTCATCTGATGTGGGAACTCAACGCAATGGAGACCATTGCTTCCTAAGGATGGAGGATTGATCCAGGTGGATATTGGTGGCCACCCACCTTTTCCAGCTAGCTCAAAATAGCTTTCTAGCAATTTTGATAATTTACTATTTTTAGCAGTTTTTCGGGTCCTGAACTTCCGGAGCCGTTTTGAGGCCCTAAACGACATTTTTTGGGGTATGTTGCGGTTGAAAAGTTTCATCATGCAATTTTGTGCAACTGTTGTATTCCTCAGATAGATCTTTCGAATGGGTTATCATACGCCTAAAACGAAGATCGTATGCAAAAGTTACGACCCCGGGAAGTTGATGTACTGACTTACCCAAATGGGGCCCACATGACTTTTGGCGCTTCATCTCCTAGGGTTAGGGTTTTGGATATTTAGGGTTTTTGAAACTCTTGTTTATTGTAAAAAGGTCGTGAGAACCTCATGGTAATCATCTTCTTGTGAATGAGCACAACCATCACATCTCTTCTTAGAGATAAGCCACCACCATTCCAACAAGCTTGTTTTTCGCTGCATTTTACAGTTTCATCTTATTTCCTTATTGAATAGAAAACCAGTTTTACTGTATCTTTGTTATTTAGTGTTAAGATACTGGTAATAATCTGTAGTCATTTCATTTTGCTCATAAAATATGGATCACCGAACTCCTGTTTGTTCTGGTGCTTAAGCTTCTTCTCTATTTTAACAACATATCGATAAGCAGAACCAAGTGATGAGATGTCAAGAAAGTCGATTTCAGTTTGGATGTATCGGTGTAGAGTCCCGCGATATTTTAGAACCAAGTGTCATTTGGAGTCCTTGATACCCAGCTTGGTGCGCAAGGTATGAAAGGTATTGGTGAACTCTGGAACTTCTTGGCCCCTTTCTTGCCGCAATGTGGCCCATCTCATTTACTGGTCCTCATAGTTTCCAATAGGGTAATACTATTCCTTTACGACATCCACAAAAAAATCCCAAGTGGGATCGGCCCCATATATTCCATACTCCTCTATGGAACTTTTCTCCCAGTAAGTTTCCCACCAATGCTTGACATGGGGGAGATCCTTAAGGATTGCGAAGGTGATCTTTTCCCTATCGGGGAAATTATGAATAAAGAAATAACATTCTAGCAGATTTAACCATTTTTCTAGGGCATCCACATCTATCTGTCCTTTAAATATGGGAATATGAAAATTAACTTGTACCTTGAAAGGAAAGGTTCTTCCAAAGTGGTTGCTTGATGAATACATGCCTATTGTTATCGACAGGTGTTGAAGGACGTGGGAAAAATTCTCCATCATTTCGTCCCTTTGTAGCTTGAGAAATTGCTCAAGCAACATATTGATAGAATCGTCTACTCTGTCATTTTTATTTTCTTTCACCATGGAGGGTTTCTTGGGCATGCGAGAGAGATTGTCCTGAAGAGAGACAAGCTCGAGACCCAACTTTCTATACTCAGACCTTGTCGGGGACATGCACTAAAAATGTTCAAGAGCAGCCTGCTCTGATACCACTGATCCAGATTATTTCAGCATGAAATGAGAGTGGAGATATAACACATAAATATACAGAGATATTGAGAGAGTGAAAATAATATAATAGAGATATATCAGAAACATAACAAGAGGCACATATATACAGTAATACATAATTTTCTATTAATGAACGAAAATATACAAAGATTGTAAAAATACAGAGTGAAAGACTTGCTAGAATGGTGGCAGCTTATCTCTGAGAAGAGATGTGACAACTACTCGCATTCGCAAGAATATGATTGTTACAATGAGGCTCCAAAGGCCTTTTTAACATAAGTAAAATCCAAAACTCTAACCCCAGAAGATGAAAATCCAAAATGTTTGCGGGTCCCGATGGGGGTAGTTGATACATCAACTTCCCGGGGGCGTAGCTTTTGCATATGATCTTCGTTTGGGGTGCTCGATAAACTGTTGGAAAGGTCTATGCTCGTAGAAGACAATGGTACCCTCTATATGAGTCTTTGAAATAGTTGATGAAAAGCGAAAATTTTCCCATCCCTTAAAAAGATACTTAGGG
Organism: Picea engelmannii; assembly: GCA_009831015.1. Taxonomy (NCBI): domain Eukaryota; kingdom Viridiplantae; phylum Streptophyta; class Pinopsida; order Pinales; family Pinaceae; genus Picea; species Picea engelmannii. The sequence continues at coordinate 338,959 of ML794460.1, read as the reverse complement.
GGTTGGGTGTCTTACATTGACATTCATAAATTTTGTATGTAAAGAGTGGTTAGTTTGGGACATAATGTATTAGAAGGAGATAGTTTTCTAATGCTACCAATCTTTCCAATTGTATTCCTCCATTTCTCGTATTTGTTTATAATAAAGTGATCAATCTCATATTGACCCATCTAAAATCACTTCAAAACTACCATGCTCATTTATGTGACTATTTCTATCAAGGTTCATGTGCCTCTAATATCCCTCTATGTTTTTTTGTTATCCTTTCTTCTATGTGAATGCTCTCATGACACATTACTCACTTCTAGATTGAGCAATAGTCCCATTACCACTCCTCCATTTAGGACCTCTACCATATGTGAATGCTCTCATGACACATTACTCACTTCTAGATTGATCAGTAGTCCCATTACTGCTCCTCCATTTAGTACCTCCACCTATGGTACACAAAGGTGATAGTGTCATTCACTCTAGAATGTTTCAATGAAGTTGATCATTTTAAATATTTCCGACACAATTTGAGTTATTCAATTTTTTTTGTGAAACAAGTTTATGGTAATCTAGATTAATATTCAACAGGGTTCTAGTTTTGTTTCTTTGTATCAATTGTTTTGATGACAAATTTTGTAACCAATGAAAATAATTTCTATGTCTATTTATTTTGTCAAACTATATAATATAATTCTTATATACAGTTTTTTGTTTGTAAATTCGCATTATAAATTATTGGACAAATTCATTGTTGATATGATATTAAAATCAAGTTACCTTATTTCAATAGTTTGGATATTTTAGATCCTCAAACTTGAGTAAAAGGATATCCCAACCTTCTATGTGTATGTACATTTTGTTTTAAATTAGTGTAAGTTTGTCACATTTATTTTCCAAAAACAAAACCATTATTTTGTTAATAAATTAATATTTAATTTTGGTTAATACAAAGTCTATTCAAACTAATTCAAATAAGATATTTTAGTATTTTTTTATTCTAATAAATTAGTGATAGTTAAAATTTTATATAATTTTCATTAAAATCTCATCTTAATATTTTCTAGACATGATTATTATTTAATAAATTATTAAATAAAAAATGTGTCAATATGAAAACAATTTATATAATATTTATATAATACTATTTTTCTTCAAAATAAGACTTTATTAATAATGCACAATAGAATCCAAAATGTAGGGTCTTTTTCAAAGACTATCACCTTTATCATAATTAAAACCAAATAAAATTGTACCACCGTACTTCTTATTGTAGCACAAAGTAAGGAATAATGCATTAACTTGAAGGACCGCCCTACTTCTTTTTTAGTAAAAAGTAAGGAATAGTTCATTGACTTGAAGGTGGGTTTAAATTTTAGGAAAAAAATTAGGAAACTATACAAAAATAAATGGTTTAAAAACTCTAGTTCCACAATTGTAAAGAAGTTATATTGTAGGATCATCTACTAAATTGAATAAAAAAAATGATATGAAACTCTAGTTCGATAATAAAAAAATACTCAGTGAGGCTACTAACCAAATAACCTCCAATCAATTATTAAACTGAGTAGAAAATAATTATTTAAAACTTGATTTTGCAATAAAATAATTTAGTAATACCACCGTCGAAATAGCCTTGGATCGACTTTTGAATTGAGTTAAAAAGAAAGATGTAAAACCTTATTTCAATAGATAGAAAAACTTGGTGATAGCAGTAGCCAAACAACCTTAGATCATCTGTTGAATTAAGTAGAAAAAATGGTTGTAAAACCTTATTTCCTTCTTTCAACTCGAAAACACACCTTTTAATTTCTATTCTCTATGCAATTGTTGTATATATGCATGTTGTATTTAATAATTTTAACCAATATTCTTCTATTAATGTCTTGCAAATGTTAATGGTTAATTGTATAGTTTTAAATATTTTGGATTTTAACTCAATCTTGTCTCTGCACTTAGGGTTTCTTTTGTAATTGTGTTGTGTGTCTGCAATCTGATTTTTCATTTTTCAACATTGTTTTAACACATATTATAGATGTTGTATCTCTTGTTTTAATCAATTCACAACTGATATAAATTTCAATTATACTTATTAGTTTCCTACATTAGAATTCATCTTGTAAGGTTGTTTATGGACTAGTTTTGTACTCTAATCATGCATTTAAGGAAGAAAAATGACATACATAAAGGGCATGTTAAAATTTACCTACTCATAATCGAAGTAACAATATCCTTAACAGAAAAGACTCCATTGACTTATTTAACTAATAACACTCATCTTGTAGTTAGAAGGTTTAGTGATTTAAGTAGATCCTTAGTTTCCATCCCCATTTCCCCCTTGACAACACTACAAGAGTGTTTTCAGGTGTTTTTCTCCTATTCAATTTCGAGCATCAATAAAATGTACCATGAAAATTCTACCTCATGGTATATAGAATGCATATTAATCAAAATTACATGCATGTGAATTCTTTAGTCAAGCATTGACCTTGAGCTCTACACAAGAAATTATTTCAAGATATTTATAGCATTCACACTTGGGGTCATTTTATCAC
>ML794460.1:321412-332701 GCA_009831015.1 Picea engelmannii | reverse complement strand
AAAAGGAGTTCTATGTCTCGGGGAACGCCGTTGAGGGTTATATAAATTGGAGTATCAGTTGGCTGTATGAGGCTCATCAAATTAGTATGTTCAAACACACGAAAAACATGACCTGACTTTCTCTGTACTGTAATCATGCGTTGTGTTTGGGATGGAAAGCTATCTCACCGAACGCATGATCTGACAATCATGTATTTGGCATCACTGACTTCACTGAAAGTTAATATGATTTTATATTTAAAAAAAATTATTTATTTTCAATTTATAAAATAAGATTAAGAAAACTTAAATATAATATTATACATATAAAATAAGATTAAGAAAACTATAAATATAATATTATAGAGAATTTTATATTATACATATAAAATAAGATTAAGAAAACTTAAATATAATCTTTCTCACCGAAAGTTAATATAATTTTATATTTAAAAAAATAAATTATTTTCCATTTATAAAATAAGATTAAGAAAACTTAAATATAATCTTTCTCACCGAAAGTTAATATAATTTTATATTTAAAAAAATAAATTATTTTCCATTTATAAAATAAGATTAAGAAAACTTAAATATAATATTATAGAGAATTTTATATTAAGAAAACTTAAATATAATATTATAGAGAATTTTATTTTTAAAATGATTATTTTGAAGTATAATTTTAGTTATAAAATTAATTAATAAATTTTATAAGATGATTTTTTTTTTTTTTTGATGTTGAGAAATATTAAAATGTCAATAAATAAAAAATAGAATGTGAAAATTTGTATGAATAAATAAAAAGTAGAATGTGAAAATTTGTATGTTGACAAATTTGAATTGTGTTTTATGATTATTAAATTAATGAACAAACTATATAGAAGTTAAATTAGAAATTATTTTATAATTTAATTTTTTTATAAATATATATTAAAATGAAAATAGAATTTGAGTTCTTTTTCTATTTGTTTTCTAGTCATATTTCATTGTTTTTATGTTGTGTATTTTTTCAAAATTTACAATATATATATATATATATATATATATATATATATGAAATTCAATATAGTCTTGAAATTACAACCTCTATAGGTTAAGAGAGTCTTAACATTATAATTTATTTATTTATTTTTAGATTGTAGTCTCTTTTAGTGTGGGATATAACCCATTTTAGAAATGGTTAAGGTGACAAAAAGTTATAGAAAAAATAAAAGAGGTATGTATTTTGGGATTATGATATATGCCAAGACAAAAATAGAATAAAAATAGTAAACAATATTAACTAAAAAAAAAAAAAAAACTATAAATTTGGAATCTCTATAGCCAACTCTATCTCTGTAGTTTCATCAACATGAGTTCATTAACCATTTAGGAATTTGATGAAAGAAAAAGAATTAATGATAGTATGTTGTAATTATTAGAACATGTAAAGAACATAAAATGAACAATGAGAGAAGTAAACCATAACAACAAAAGTTGTTAACGAAGTTCAACAATCTCGCCTACGTCTCTGGGCCTTTGTCTCAGTGGGTGAGGCTTTCTTATTTCCCTTCAAAGATTCAAAAGTACATCATAAAAATTCTGAATGGATTACAAACTGATCTGGTTGTGTTCTACTAGATCTCAAGAACCCATCACAACTGACGACACTGAAAACAGATGAACGAAGCTCCCAGAAATGGCCCGCAAATATGCTCTCCTCAATGGTTTCCTTGCATAAAAATGGCTTTGTCTTTACAATTCTTCAACATTTTTCCTCTGCTGAAACTCCCTTAAGGCTGCCAAAAACCTCAGGTTGATATAGACTTGAAGTTGGCAACAAACTCCCAACTTCCCCCCAAGATGTGGCCTAAAAAAGGGCTCCAGATCCTCCAAAAATGACCAAAATCCCCTCAAACAGGCTTAAAAATCACTAAAATCTTTAACATATAGTTAAAAACCCACAAAATTGGCATATGGCGCGCCATCCCCCTTTACCCGGGCCCTTGGTCATATGGGCGCTGGCCATATGGTCGCGCCCTTATCTTCCACACACTCGCTTTGGTTGTTAGCCCTTGGTCGGCGGGTTAGCCCAGCCGACCGGGCGCTATCCCCACATATCCACGCTATGGTATACAAAATGGTCATATGGTGCAGGTCGTATGATAGTTTGCATTAGGGTTGGGGCTAAGCCCCAACCCTTTTCTCCGCCTAATATAGCTTTATGAAAGTTTAAATAAAAATTTTAGCCCATAGTTATCAAGTAGCACCGTGGGCAGGCTAGTAGCCCGGCCCTGCCTAAGCCATTCTTCCTAGACCGGAGGTCACGAGTTTGACTCCCAGGGAGTCCATACAACTTTTACCAATACGAAAAACCAATGGAGGGGTGCCACGTGGCAGCCCAAGACTGGGCCATGTGGCACCATTACATTCGTCCAACAATATGCCACATGTCAGAGTTTGATTCATCCACGTCTGTACCTACCCACATTAGCATGCCAGTCCAATGAGCTTCCACATGTCGTACAGTTGTACAGACCTTGCCACGTCAGCCCATGCCAACTCAGTGGTACAAATGTGCCACGTGTCACCCTTGCAGTGGTGCCACGTGTCATAATATAACTCATTCACCTGTCAATCATCAACTGTCGAGTCAATATCCAACGCATCTTCCATGTCACTGTACGGTCGTACGACCTGTACGGTCAGCTTCCACCTCAGCACTATACGCACTGTACAAACTGGACAGTCATAAAAAAAAATTCATGTTTGGCAAAACAAACATATCACAATATATTTCGCATACGACGTCTGTTTGAGCCTGTTCAAGTTGCGTTGGGTTCTTAACGACGAGGCCTAAGCACATGTCCGTTTTGAAGCAATTCTGAACACTTCGATTTTTATGCCTGCCTAGACCCATTTTGGTTCCTAGATCCATTTTTGGATCAAACAATGAGGAAAATGTGTGTCATCTCTTTGTGGATTGTAGCTTTACCAAAGATATTTGGTATACAATTCACAAGGATTTAAAACTCGAGAGTGTTTGGGAAGGAGGGAAGATTGTAGAAAGCTTTCAAAACTGGAAAAGGAAGAAGGAAAATTGGATAGAAATGACTTGCTTTATGTGTTGGGAGGTTTGAAAACATAGGAATCTGGCTATCTTTGAAGATAGGCCTCTAAATAGGGATAGCGTTTGTAATAGTATTATTCAGGATTTGAGAGAAACAAAAGTAGTTCACTCTACAAAGGTTAGTAGGATTGATAGGCCTCCTATACTTGACTGGGATCTGGCTGTAGGATTCTTTGATGGTGCTTCACAAGACAGGGGTGATAAATGTGGGACAGGAGTTGTATCAAAGTGTCCAGTGCTGGGCACTTTCAAAATCAAGATGAATTGTGGTAGTGGTATTAATACCAGGGCTGAACTTTTAGCATTGTGCTGCATATTATTTTGTGCTTGCTATGAAAAGGTAACAAGGTTACAACTGGTAGGTGATTCAAAGGTTATTATAGATTTGTTTATTAATGAAAATAATCTATAGGTATTTTTTCTACAACCTTGGATGACTAAAATTAGATTGTTGAGCAGGAGCTTTCTACAAATAAAAGCACAACACATATACAAAGGATATAACAAGGAAGTTGATCAGCTTTCAAAAGCAGCGCTACTCCCTGATGAGGATGGTATATACTATGCAGTGGTTACTGAAGGACATACATAAAACTTTGATAGATTAGATATTAAACTTGCAAAGATGCAAGGGTAAAGAAACTGTTTTTTGTTTTTGTTTGTGTATTGGATATGTAATTTTTGAGGTTATATACTTCAGAGTATACACCTAGCTTTGCCGATGTAATATGTATTATGAACAAGAGTGTATACACTATAGTGTATAGTACCAAAGGATCTGATATGTTTGATCCATTTTGACAATTATTGTATCATTACAATTATATTTTCTAATAAAAAAAAATTCTTATTGAAAAAAAAAATTAGCAGCGACGATGGATATCAACGCCTCGAGATTTTGGGCTATTATATAGCAAAACCATTATAGGAGGAGCGTGAATGCACCACCAAATTTTAATTGCAGAAGAAGAATCATACTTTTGAGAATTGTCGCTAAACTGGTGGAAAAATTGTGCAATTCATGTTGGAGGATGCCAAATCAGAATGATATTTCTTGTCTTGTCATCATGTTGTGAGTGCACCACCAAATTTTAATTGCAGAGGAAGAACCGTACGAAATGTACCACTGAGTGACAGAGACATTACATCAACGGTTTTAAATGTGTTAACATGTGGCCGTGTGTAATTTGATGCAGGCAGACAACGAAAAGTTTCAAGAGGTCTCCCCTTAAAAGAAAGGCATAATAATTCAGTAAATTTTGTATTTACTTCAACTCTCATAAAATAGGTTTGGAATTGGGGCAGTTACTCTTTATAGTGATCCTCCTTCAAGAAAGTAAACTGTTACCAAAGATTCTTTTAATAGCTTTTGAGGCAGTATAAGGCTGCACTTGTTGAATTTAAAAAAAGAATGTAAACTATTCCGAGAGATTCTTTTAATAACTTCGAAGGCAGCTTGTTGAATTGGAAAAAAAAATGTAAACTATTCCGAGAGTATCTTTTAATAGCTTAAGGTTACACTTGTTGAATTGAAAAATTGAATTTAGATAAAAAACAATAACAAACATATTACTTAACCACTTAAATTATATACTGAGTAAAAAAATAATCTTAATTTAACTCAAAAAAATCTTAAATCCTTAACATAAACGAAAGAGGATAAATAAATATGCACATATGACTTATGAATTATTGAATAAGTGGGAATTTAAATTGAATTTAGATAAAAATAAAATAAACTTAACCATTTAAATTATATACTTAGTAAAAAATTAATCTTAATTTACCTCACAAAAATCTTAAATCCTTAACATAAACGAAAGAGGATAAATAAATATGCAGAGATGGCTTATGAATTATTGAATACGTGGAAATTTAAGCCATAAAGAAAGAGGATAAATAAATATGCAGAGATGGCTTATGAATTATTGAATACGTGGGAATTTAAGCCATAACGGTACACTTTAGTATGTTATGTCTTCCTTACAATCTAATCTATCACCATCATGACCATGATTATGCTTTTTATAATAAAAAAAATATTTTGAACAACCATGACCATTATACCTTTATTGCTTATCTTCACTTTTCTTTGGAGATGAATTTCATTCACTATCACCATCATGGAGTGATACATCATCACCTTTCATGAATTGTTCCCGCAATGATTTAAGCTAGTCATTTGAAGCATCACTTGCTTCTAATGTTTTGGAGCATTCTCCAATCTTCTCTTCAGTATATCCTAATCCTAAATAACAAGGTATTTCCACAACCTCTATGGGATTAACGATACCTTGGCCCTTATTTACAAGGCCCTTTCCTTCATAACCCATCTTGGTTAGCAATTTCAAACCTATACCTCTTGTATGTTTTTCAAATGCACCAAAAGAACCATCTTGATGGAAACAATGCAAAATTGATGAATGACTTCCATTACATACCTTAGAGATGATTTATGAATCGAGTGTAGAAGGAAATTCCTTCAATTCTTCTTCTCTTTTTTCTTTCTTTGAAGATTTCGCTTGAACCGATCTCTTTCATTCCAAGTAATATTCATACAACACTTTCACCATCTCTTCCATTGCAAAGAGAGTATTTCAAAAATCCTTCTCATCTGGAGAAAGTCCCTCTTTAGATGCCATTTTCCTGGTATTCATGCAAACTCAAAAACCAACCGTAAACTAGCTCTTATACCACTTGATCTGAAAAGATTTTTTAAAGACAATGGTTGAGTTTTAAAACATGAGTTCATTATCCATTTAGGAATTTAATGAAAGAAGAAGAATTAATGATAGTATGTTGCAGCCATTAGAACATGTAAAGAACATAAAATGAACAATGAGAGTAGTAAACCATAACAACAAAAGTTGTTAACGAAGTTCGGCAATCTCGCCTACGTCTCCGGGCATTTGTCTTAGTGGGTAAGGCTTTCTTATTTCCCTTCAAAGATTCAAAAGTACATCATAAAATCTCAAATGGATTACAAACTGATTTGGTTGTGTTTTACTAGATCTCAAGAACCCATCACAACTGACGACACTGAAAACGGATGAACGAAGCTCCCAGAAATGGCTCGCAAATATGCTCTCCTCAATGGCTTCCTTGCATAAAAATGACTTTGTCTTTACAATTCTTTAGCATTTTTCCTCTGCTGAAACTCCCTTAAGGCTACCAAAAACCTCTGGTTTATATAGGCTTGAAGTTGGCAAAAAACTCCCAACTTCCCCCGAAGATGTGGCCTAAAAGATAGCTCCAAATCCTCCAAAAATGGCCAAAATCCCCTCAAACAAGCTTAAAAATCACTAAAATCTTTAACATATAGTTTAAAACCCACAAAATTGGCATATGGCGCGCCATCCCCCTTTACCCGGGCCCTTGGTCATATGGGCGCTAGCCATATGGTCGCGCCCTTACCTTCCATGCGTTCGTTTTGGTTGTTAGCCCTTGGTCGGTGGGCTAGCCCAGTTGACCGAGCGCTATCCCCACATATCCACGCTATGGTATACACAATGGTCATATGGTACAGTTCGTATGATATGGGGCTAAGCCCCAACCCTTTTCTCTGCCTGATATAACTTTATGAAAGTTTAAATAAAATTTTAGCCCATAGTTATCAAGTAGCACCGTGGGTAGGCTAGTAGCCCAACCCTGCCTAAGCCATTATGCCCAGACCGGAGGTCACGGGTTTGACTCCCGGGGAGTCCATACAACTTTTACCAATACGACAAACCAATGGATGGGTGCCACATGGCAGCCCAAGACTGGGCCACGTGGTACCATTACATTTGTCCAACAATATGCCACATGTCAGAGTTTGATTCATTCACGTCTGCACCTACCCACGTCAGCATGCCAATCCAGTGAGCTTCCACATGTCATACGGTTGTACGGACCTTGCCACGTCAGCCCATACCAAATCAGTTGTACGAACATGCAATGTGTCACCCTTGAAGTGGTGCCACGTGTCACAATATAACTCGTCCACATGTCAGCCATCAACTGCCCAGTCAACATCCAACGCATCTACCATGTCATTGTACGGTTGTACGACCTGTACGGTTAGCAAATCACGTTTGGAAAAACAAACATATCACAATATATTTCGCATACGACGTATGTTTGAGCCTGTTCAAGTTGTGTTGGGTTCGTAATGACGAGGCCTACGCACACGTGTGTTTTGAAGCAATTCTGAGAACTTTGATTTTTAGGCCTGCCTAGACCCATTTTGGTTCCTAGATCCATTTTTTGATCAAACAATGAGGAAAATGTGTGTCATCTCTTTGTGGATTGTAGCTTTACCAAAGATATTTGGTATACAATTCACAAGGATTTAAAACTCGAGAGTGTTTGGAAAGGAGGGAAGATTGTAGAAAGCTTTCAAAACTAGAAAATGAAGAAGGAAAATTGGATAGAAATAACTTGCTTTATGTGTTGGGAGGTTTGGAAACATAGGAATCTGGTTATCCTTGAAGACAGGCCTCTAAATAGGGACAAAATTTGTAATAGTATTATTCAGGATTTGAGAGAAACAAAAGTAGTTCACTCTACAAAGGTTAGTAGGATTGATAGGCCTCCTATACTTGACTGGGATCTGGCTGTGGGATTCTTTGATGGTGCTTCACAAGACAGGGGTGATAAATGTGGGACAGGAGTTGTATCAAAGTGTCCAGTGCTGGGCACTTTCAAAATCAAGATGAATTGTGATAGTGGTACTAATACCAGGGCTGAAATTTTAGCATTGTGGTGCATAATATTTTTTGCTTGCTATGAAAAGGTAACAAGGTTACAACTAGTAGGTGATTCAAAGGTTATTATAGATTGGTTTATTAATGAAAATAATCTACAGGTAGTTTCTCTACAACCCTGGATGACTAAAATTAAAGTGTTGAGCAGGAGCTTTCTACAAATAAAAGCACAACACATATACAAAGGATATAACAAGGAAGTTGATCAGCTTTCAAAAGCAACACTACTCTCTGATGAGGATGGTATATACTATGCAATAGTTACTGAAGGACATACATAAAACTTTGATAGATTAGATATCAGTTAAACTTACATAAATGCAAGGGTAAAGAAACTGTTTTTTTTTTTTTGTTTGTGTATTGGATATGTAATTTTTGAGGTTATATACTTCAGAGTATACACCTAGCTTTGCTGATGTAATATGTATTATGAACAAGAGTGTATGCACTATAGTGTATAGTACCAAAGGATCTGATAGGTTCGATCCATTTTGACAATTATTGTATCAGAACAATTATATTTTTTAATAAAAAAAAAAATCTTATTAAAAAAAAAATTAGCGGTTGCCATGGATATCAACGCCTCGAGATTTTTGGCTATTATATAGAAAAACCATTACAGGAAGAGTGTGAATGCACCACCAAATTTTAATTACAGAAGAAGAATCGTACTTTTGAGGATTGTCTCTAAACTGGTGGAAAAATTGTGCAATTCATGTTGGACGATGCCAAATCAGAATGATATTTCTTGTCTTGTCGTCATGTTGTGAGTGCACCACCGAATTTTAATTGCAGAGGAAGAACCGTACAAAATGTGCCATTGAGTGACAGAGACATTACATCAACGGTTTTAAATGTGTTAACATGTGGCCGTGTGTAATCCGATGCAGGCAGACAACGAAAAGTTTCAAAAGGTCTCCCCTTAAAAGAAAGGCATAATAATTCAGTAAATTATGTATTTACTTTAACTCTCATAAAATAGGTTTGGAATTGGGGCAGTTACTCTTTAGAGTGATCCTCCTTCAAGAAAGTAAACTATTACCAAAGATTTTTTTAATAGCTTTTGAGGCAGTATAAAGCTGCACTTGTTGAATTTAAAAAAAGAATGTAAACTATTCCGAGAGATTCTTTTAATAAGTTCGAAGGCAGCTTGTTGAATTGGAAAAAAAAATGTAAACTATTCCGAGAGTTTCTTTTAATAGATTAAGGTTACACTTGCTGATGAAAAATTGAATTTAGATAAAAAAAAATAACAAACATATTACTTAACCACTTAAATTATATACTTAGTAAAAAAATAATCTTAATTTAACTAAAAAAATCTTATATCCTTAACATAAACGAAAGATGATAAATAAATATGCACAGATGACTTATGAATTATTGAATAAGTGGGAATTTAAATTGAATTTAGATAAAAATAAAATAAACTTAACCACTTAAATTATATACTTAGTAAAAAATTAATCTTAATTTACCTCACAAAAATCTTAAATCCTTAACATAAACGAAAGAGGATAAATAAATATGCAGAGATGGCCTATGAATTATTGAATACGTGGAAATTTAAGCCATAAAGAAAGAGGATAAATAAATATGCAGAGATGGCTTATGAATTATTGAATACGTGGGAATTTAAGCCATAACGGTACACTTTAGTATGTTATGTCTTCCTTATACGAAATAGTAAGCTTTATAAATGTAGAGCATACAAACCTAATAAACCCTTGCCTTTTTTGGAGAGGGTTGAATGGCAAATAAATATAGTTTATTTAAGCCTTAGGGTGTCTCATATAGTCTATTTGTCTTACAATTTATTTCTTTATATAATTTATATTTATCAATGGTGATTATTTTAGTTATTGTTTTTTTATTAAAAATTAGTATTTAGTTATTGTTTTTCCTAAAAGTGTTTAAATATGTAATATTTTTATTTATTATTTTTTAAAAATTTAAATATTGGAAATATAAATAAAAATATTTAAAAAATAAATAAATTAGAAATTAGAATTTTAATTTTAATTTTTAAATAAAAAAATATAATATTTTATCTTCACTTTACATTTATAAAAGTTAATATAATTTTATATTTATAAAAAAATATTTATTTTCAATTTATAAAATAAGATTAAGAAAAAATTAAATACAATATTATAGAGAATTTTATTTTAAAAATAGTTGATTTGAAGTATAATTTTAGTTATAAAATTAATTAATAGATCTTATAACATGGATTTTTTTTAATGTTGAGAAATATTAAAATGCCAATAAATATAGAAAAAATAGAATATTATCAAACTTTGTATGTTGACAAATTTGAATTGTGTTTTATGATTGATTAAAGAAATCAATTAAATTAGACATTATTTTATAACTTCAAAAATTCTATAAATATATAATAAAATGAAAATATAGTTTGAGTTACTTTTCTATTTGTTCTCTAGTTATGTTTTTTTTCTTTTCTTTTGAGGTGAGTGGAAGCTAATGATTGTCCTATTTACAGAAATTGTGAACAAGTATGTGAAATTTTAGTTTTTTTAAGTGTGGTATGCTATTTTTTTAGCAAAATATAAGGTATATGTCTTTGTTAGTGCAAGTGTTGAGTACCTTAACGATGGACCTCCCTTCCAAAAACTTGTATAATTGTACATAACCCATTGTTCTAATGTTGTGTATTTTTTCAAAATTTACAATATATATATGAAATTCAATATATCCTTGAAATTACAAGGTCTACAGGCTAAGGGATCTTAATATTATAACTTTATTTATTTATTTTTAGATTGTAGGTGTCTCTCTCTTCTAGTGTGGCATATAACCCATTTTAGAAATGGTTAAGGTGAAAAAAAGTTATAGAAAAAATAAAAAAGGTATGCATTTTGGGATTTTGGTATATACCAAGACAAAAATAGATTAAAAGTAGTAAACAATATTAATTAAAAAAAAAAAAAAACTATAAATTTGGAATCTCCATAGTTGACCTATGTGTGTAGTTTCAATGTATTGATCTATTTGCATACCAAAGCACTAGGTTTCTCATCTCAAACCTAAATACGAGCCAACCAAGTCACATACATGTATGCTAGAGTTTTCATTTCTGTCCAAAAAAAATTAAATTATAAATAACACGTGCTTGTTCCTAAGGACACGCTCTAGAAACATGCATGTGCTCTAGAAACATGCATGCGCTCTATGAACATGCACATGCTCGTTTTTCTTATTTATTTATACCCCTCTTCATACCCCCTACCTCCCTCTCTCTCTCTCTCTCTCCGCTACATATACCCTTCTCTGACACCACTCCCTATCCCCCTATATCACTCATTCTCTCTCTCCCCTTCTCTCCCATTCCCTCCTCTTCAACGTTCTCCCTCCCTCTCTCTCCCTCCATCTATTTCTCTCCCTCCTCCGCACCCACCCGCCCGCTCGCCCGCCTGGCCTCCCTCTCTCTCTCTC
>ML794460.1:302148-317225 GCA_009831015.1 Picea engelmannii | reverse complement strand
TATTGTGTATTGCATAACACCCTTGTGCAAGAATGCTTAGTTATATTGTCGGTGTCATCGTCTAGAGACTTTATTCACAACATATTGTGTACAATTCCAAAGGGTTATACATTCTATCAAAAATATTTCTTATACAGGACATGCTACAGGTGTGGTAGAATGGAATTACTGAGCAAGTGCATCCATGTAAGCAATGAGTATGAATTGGGGAGGAAGGAAGTTGACTTGCAAAGCTTTAAATATATCGCGTATGATATTGATGAAGGGTGGGAAAGAAAAAATATACAATTGGTGACTTCTGAGGTATGAGTATGTGACTTCATCAAGGACTTATTTAAAAATACATGATAATATGTTCAACATGTCCATGTGGCTCAATGGCAGGACTAGCAATTTAGAATATGTAGAGATACATTTCTCGTTGGTATTGTCTTATCAGTGGTTGATGTTTTTGAGAACTACACCCTTCAACCAAAAAATGAGATTCAAAGTCAATATTATGACTCAGAGAAAGTCAACATAATGGTCCATTTCACATACAAGCATGGGTCAGATAGTAATGAATAAAACAGAGTTATATTGAAGGAGTATCACTTCTTATACATAAGTGACAATCGGTGCCATGACTTAACCTATGTACAACATTGCTTTTAGTTGTTTTACGATCACCTAAAAGAGAAGAACATATAGATGGATCAACATTGGATTTGGTCAGATGGTTGTGCGAGATAGTTAAAAAATTCTTGTGTATTTCAATGGTTGTTGTTGGATAGAAATTTTGGTTACGTTTTCGGATATGAGCCAGAAGAAGTCAAAGAATAAAATAAAGTTAGAAGATGGACTGGAGTGTGCAACATGAGTGAAATTTAAGGAGTCAAAGCACGATATAGAAGGAAGAGAGATGGAGTGGCACTCAAAAGGCGGAAAGTAGTTAGGATTTTGGGACATTTTGTCCACATTGTAATAGGCTTAGGCCTATTTTTATGTATAAATATGTAATGGATTTTTGGGTAGAGATGTTTTGGGTTACGAATGTTTGACATGTGAGAAGTGTTTTGTTGTTTTTGGGTAAGTTGAGTCGAGTTTTGGAGAAGTTTTGAGGTATGACTGAGGAGTGAATCTCACACTGTGTAGCAGAACGGCTAGGCATGTTTGGTTAATGTTACTATTGCATATTTTGCAGCATAGTGTGCAACTATATGGAGATTATAAATGAATAATATAAGAAGCCAGTCATAGTGGACATATCCTAAGTTGGGTGAACCATGTTAAACCTATGTGTTGTGATGTGTTTCCTTTGCATGTTATGTTGTTAATGTTATGGTGCAAGGATGATAAATTCTTGAGTATGTTGAATGTGTTATTTATATATGATGCTATTAATCCGTATTATTTTCGGCACAAAATGAGAGCAGAGATATAACACAAAAATATACAAAGATATTGAGAGAGAGACAATAATGTAACATATATATATTAGAAATATAACAAGAGGCACATATATACAGTAATACACAATTTCGTATTAATGAGCGAAAATGTACAAAGACTATAAAAATATAGACTGAAAAACTCGCTAGAATGATGGAAGCTTATCTTTGAGAAGAGATGTGACGGCTACTCACATTTGCAAGAAGATGATTGTTAAAATGAGGCTCCAAAGGCCTTTTTAAAATAATTAAAATCCAAACCCTAACCCCGGAAGATAAAAATCCAAAAGGTTTGTGGGCCCAGATGGGGGTAGTTGATATGTCAACTTCCTGGGGTCATAACTTTTGCATACGATCTCTGTTCGGGGCGCTCGATACATCGTTGGAAAGGTATAACTGAGAAGAATGGATTTCGATTGGCCCAAGTTAATTCCTTTAGCATTTTCCTAGGCCCAAAATCCCCAAAAAACGTCATTTAGGGCCTCAAAACAACCCCAAAAGTTTGGAACCCGAAAAAATGTCGAAAAACTGCCAAGATGGAAAATTGTTTTTCGAGCCTGTGGAATAGGTGGGTGGCCATTGATATCCAACTAGATCAATCCTCCCTCCTTAAGACTCAATGTTCTCCATTGCGTTGAGTTCCTGGGGAGAGAGGGAAGCATTTGTTGAATCTAAATCTTAGTGAGTTGCTTGCCTTGCTGGAGATGTCACGTTGTCTGGTTTGTGGAAGGCTGTCATGAATCTGTTGTTGGCAAGGATGAGTTTTTTCCACCAGTTGAGATATATGAGAGGATTTTGTGCATAAGGAATCATTTTTATTTGTTGCAACCTTGTCGACCTTCTTTTGTTGGTTAGAAGGTTCTTGGGGCAAGGTTGTAGTGGTTGCAGTTTCCTTATGTTCACCTTTTGAGCAGATTGTGAAGAAGATGAATTTTGTAGTATGAGATACTACCTTGCGTCGTTGTTTAGGTGGAAAAATAGTCATAACTACCTTTGGTATTCTGTAGAGATGACCCCCTAGAGAAACAATGACACTGTGGGGTTGAGATTCATAAACAACATGGCATTTCCACATATATGGCTGGTCCAAGAGAACATCAAAGACATCCAATGGGGAAACATCACATAATACCTCATCCTTGAAGGCTTGGATGTCGTATGACAATTGACACTATTGAATGACATAGAGATCTCGTCCCTGGCAAAGCCACCTGATGTTGTATGGTTGCAGGTGTGGTGTTGTCGACAATCCTAACTCTTTGACGACCTCTACTGAGGTGAGGTTCTTCTGGCTTCCGCTATCAACAATAAAATGCAGTGGAGTCCCCTTCACCCACATATGTGAATGAAAAATGTGCTCCCCCTCTTCAGGATCTATGGGTTCTTCTGGTTGAATTGCTATGGTGGCAACAATAACAATGGGGTCTGTGTTGATGATCTGTCTTCTATCAGTATTTTCTGAATTATATTCTAAATCAGGGTTTGGCTCCTTGTCTTTGATATCAGACACCAATGATTGTTTTGAGTGACATTCATCGGTGTTGTTCCAGGGGATTTTGTGGAATTCACACCATTTTTCGGTGTCCTTCTTCGTCTTCCCGTGACCCTTCTTTTCCTGTGGCTTAGACTGGTTTTCAGGAAGCTGTTTGTTAGGGTCATCTTTCTCATACTTTGGTTGTTGCATATTTTCAGATCCAAATGATCCAGGTGGATATCGGTGGCCACCCACCTTTTCTAGCTGGCTCAAAATAGCTTTCTAGCAATTTTGATAATTTATTATTTTTAGCAGTTTTTCAGGTCCTGAGTTTCCGGAGCCGTTTTGAGGCCCTAAACGACATTTTTTGGGGTATGTTCCATAAAATTTTGTGAAAATGTTGTATTCCTCAGATAGATTTTTCCAATGGGCTATCATACGCCTAAAATGAAGATCGTATGAAAAAGTTACGACCCTAGGAAGTTGATGTACTGACTTACCCAAATGGGGCCCACATGACTTTTGGCGCTTCATCTCCTAGGGTTAGGTTTTTGGATGTTTAGGGTTTTTGAAACTCCTGTTTATTGTAAAAAGGCCGTGAGAGACTCATGGTAATCATCTTCTTGTGAATGAACGCAACTATCACATCTCTTCTCAGAGATAAGCCACCACCATTCCAACAAACTTGTTTTCCGCTGCATTTTACAGTTTCAACTTATTTCCTTATTGAATAGAAAACCAGTTTTATTGTATCTTTGTTATTCTGTGTTAAGCATCTGGTAATAATCTGTAGTCATTTCGTTCTTCTCATAAAATACGGATCAGTGGTATCAGAGCAGTATGCTCCTTGTCGTCTTAATGCATAAAATCCAGATCAGTGGTATTAGAGCGGTATGCTCCTTGTCGTCTTAATGCATGTCGCCAATGAGGTCAAAATACAAAGATTTGGGTCTCGAGCTTGTTTCTCTTGAGGACAAAATCTCTCGCACACCCAAATGACCTCTCATGGAAGGAGAAAAGAAATATGATGAGACATGAGATCCTTTCAAACTGTTGATTGAGGAAGCCCTCACGCAACAGAGGAACAAGATGATGGATAATTTCACACAAATCCTTCAACGACTACCAACAGGCGACACATCTTCTTTGAGCAGAGGCACCGCCCCCTTCAAGGTACAAATAAACTTCGATATTCCTATATTTGAAGGTCAGATAGATGCAGATGCTGTAGACAAGTGGTTGAATCTACTAGAAGGGTATTTCTATGTCCATAACTTTTCGAATAGAGAAAATATTACTTTTGCGCTCCTCAAAGTCGTTCCCCATGTCAAAGATTGGTGGGAAACCTTTTGTGAGCAAAAGGAAATAGAGGAACCCTCATTATTTACTGTCACGACCACCTGGGAATCCTTCAGGGATGCTATTAAGGAACAATACTACCCTGTCATAAGTTGTGACAACTTGTATACCAAATGGACCACACTGCAACAAGAAAGAGACCAAGTAGTGCCAAATTTCACAAATATCTTCCATACCTTGCACACCAAGCTGGGTATCAAATTTTCAGAGAGACAAATGGTGCTCAATTATCGCGGTGCTCTGCATAGATACATCTAAACCGAAATGGAATTTCTAGACATCTCATCCTTGGGTGCAGCCTATCGATATGTCGTCAAAATCAAGCAGAAGCTCAAAAAAAAGACTTGACAATTTGGTTCGGGGAACCCCTCGCAACAAAAGTCAGGAAAGGGCATCCCCAACCCATAGAACAAAGGACAGAGAAAAGATGGATAGTATCAGGACAACCAGTCCAAGCCGCAAGCAAAGAAGGACACCGAAAAGACAAAGAAAGATACCGAGAAGTGGTGCGACTTCCATAAGATCCCTTGGCATAACACTGCTGACTGTTGCTCAAAGAAAACGTTGGTGGCTGAAGTGAAAGCCTCTGAATCAGATGCGGGTTCTGACTCGGAGTCATAACTAGAAAGGGGAAGATGAATCATTGACGCGGAACCCAATGCCATCATTTCTACCACCAAGCTCCAGCATGGTGAACTAGACGAGCCAGAAGAAGGAGAGCGCCTCTTCCATTCATAGATGTGGGTAAAAGGCACCCCACTACACTTCATCGTTGATAGTGGTAGCCAGAAGAACATCATCTCAGCAGAGGTCGTCAAGCGGCTGGCCCTGCCGACAACACCGCACCCACAACCCTACACCATTGGATGGCTCCACCAAAGAAGTGATCTCCGCGTCAGCCAACAGTGTCGACTGTCGTACGACATCAAGCCCTTCAAAGAAGAGGTATTGTGTGATGTTTCTCCTCTCAAAGTTTGTGATGTTCTTTTCGACCAACCTTATTTATGGAAACGTCATGTTGTATATGAGTCTAGGCCTCGTAGTGTTATTATTACTTTGAATATGAAATTGTATAGGATACCCAAGGCTGTCCCACCTAGTGCTATTTCCTTGATCTCTGCTAAGCAATGCAGGAAGGTCATCTCTCAGACAGGGAAGTTTGTCTTCTTTGTAATTCGCTCTCAGAATGAGAGAAAAATCACAGCCAGATCCAGGGTCTTTGCGGTCGACCTCTCCACACAGCAGAAGCAAGTAGATAAGGTCATGGAAGAATACTCAGATATCTTCTCCTCAACTACTGGGGTAACTCTGCACTGCCAGGTCAAGCACCCAATTGATCTGACCCCCGATGCATTGCTACCCAATGGGCCAGTCTATCACCGCTCTCTGTTAGAGAATGAGGAGATCAAGCGACAGATCCAAGAATTTCTCCACAAGGGGCACATCTGTCCTAGCTCATCACCTTGCGAGAGCCCAATCATGTTGGTACAAAAGAAAGATGGAACCTGGTGACTTTGCATTGATTATCAGGCTCTGAATAAAATCACAGTCAGAAACTAGTAGCCTATTCCCTAAATTGACGACCTCTTTGAACAAATCATGGGGGCCAAATACTTTAGTAAGATTGATCTGAAGTCTGGCTACCACCAGGTCCCAATAGAACATATAGATGTATGGAAGACCGCCTTCAAGTCAAACAAAGGCCTTTTTGAATGGTTGGTCATGCCCTTTGGTCTGACAAACGCTCCAGCCACTTTCATGAGGATGATGGACGATATCTTGCGACCATTCACCAATACTTTTGTAGTGGTGTATCTTGATGACATTCTCATTTATAGCAAGACTTGGGCTGAACACTTATAGCATATTCAATAGGTTCTGCACACCCTGTGGCAGCACAAGCTATACGCCAATTTGGAAAAATGATCCTTCAGCATGGACAGGGTCCATTACCTAGGCTACATCATTGATCAACATGGTGTACATGTGGATCCAACCAAGATCCAAGTCATTTGTGACTGGCCAGCCCCAACCACACTCACTGAGCTTCGGAGCTTCTTGGACCTTGCCAATTTCTACCGTAGGTTTGTGTTGGGATTCTCCCATATTGCATGGGACCTCAGCCAAATAACCAGGGGTGGTGGTAAGGTGAAATTTGCGTGGGGTCGGCCCCAACAACAAGCGTTCGATGATTTGAAGCAGCACTTGTGCTCAACCCTAGTACTTTCACTACCAGACCTGCAACAGCCCTTTGAGATTGAGACTGATGCTTTAGACTATGCTGTGGGTGTTGTTCTCACGTAGAACGGCCACCCTGTGGCCTATCATAGTGCGACACTATTAGATGATGTCCGTAAGTACCCTACTTACGACAAAGAAATGTACTCCATTTTGCAAGCATGTCGCCAGTGGAGACATTACATTCTTGGGAGGGAGACAGTCATCCACATTGATCATAACCCACTGCAGTTCATGCAGACACAAGGAAAATTGCAGAATGGCCGCCATCAAAAGTGGTCCACATACTTGCAGCAATTCCACCTCAACATCAAGTATAAAAAGGGAAGCACCAACCATGTCGTTGATTGCCTCAGCAGACCACCAGTCGTGGCACTCACCACAGTGCTAGACTCTTGCAGCCATGAGACCTATGGATGGCCGCAACTCTATGAGACAGACCTGGACTTCACCACCACCTCCCAAATGTTGGGTGCAAAGGCAGTTGTCGATAATTTCCATCTTCGGGATGGGTTGTTGTGTCATCTAGGCTGTATATGTGTTCCGTCAAGTGAGCGAGCGAAGCTGATCTGGGAAGCCCACTACAGCCGGGTGGTAGGACACTTCGGCGTTGAAAAGACAGTGGCGATGCTACAAAAACATTTCTACTGGCCGAAACTTCGACAAGAGGTCAACAAGTATATAAGGTCTTGCACTACCTATGTTATTTCCAAACCAACCACTAAGAAACAGGGCCTGTACACCCCTCTTCCTACTCCTAACAGACCATGGGAATCCATCTCAATGGACTACATGTTGGGCCTCCTGTCCACCAAGTGGGGAAATGACTATGTTTTTGTGGTTGTCGATCGCTTTTCTAAGATGGCGATTCTGGTTGCTTGCAAGAAGAGCATCACAATAGAAACCACTGCAAAGATCTTCTTTGAACGAGTCTGGGTACATTTTGGAATCCCATAAAACCATTGTCTCAGATCAGGACAATCGATTTCTCAGCACATTCTGGTCGAGCCTATGGTCACTGCTGGACACCAAGCTCACCAAATCCATGGCCTTCCACCTCCATATAGATGACCAAATGGAGGTCGTAAATCGAATGATCGTGCATATTCTGCACATGTATAATTCCAAGAACCCTCTCACATGGGATGAGAGTCTTCCCTATGTCCAACATAGCTACAACCGAGCCCTACATAGCTCAACCGACCACATCCCCTTTCAGGTGGGGTTGGGATTCCAACCATTGGGTCCCATAGATGTTGCACTTCCCCTTGCGATCACCTCGATCGACTCCTCTCCTGCTCCAACTGAGGCTGGCAAAGCCAGCCAGTTCATTGAGAGGATCCATCACATCTACCAATAGGTTTAGAATATCCTATAGAAGTCCAATGACAAGTACAAGCAGTGCCATGATCAACATCGGGTTTCACATAAGTTTCAGGTGGGTGACAAAGTTTGGTTGCACTTGCAGAAAGAACCCCTTACAGGACCCCATCAGAAGCTTCACCCACTCCGTTATGGGATGTACACCATCACCAAGGTTGTGGGGGATAATACTTTTGTGCTCAACATTCCTCCTTTCCTTGGCTTGCACCCAGTGTTCAACTTGGACCTCCTTCGACCTTATTTCCCACCATTATTGGACACCTCAGATGTAGCAGAACAACTGACACCAACAGAGCTCAACCTAGACAACAGGAATCTAGTGATCAGATTGTGGACACACAGATCAAGGGAACTCGACAACAAAGGATCCATCTTTATCGAGTCGTCAAAGCAGGGCAGCTCCTGCACCAAGGCAAGTGGCTCACCCGGGGCCAAATTCAGTAGAAATTTCCTCATCTGATGTGGGAACTCAACGCAATGGAGACCATTGCTTCCTAAGGATGGAGGATTGATCCAGGTGGATATTGGTGGCCACCCACCTTTTCCAGCTGGCTCAAAATAGCTTTCTAGCAATTTTGATAATTTACTATTTTTAGCAGTTTTTCGGGACCTGAACTTCCGGAGCCGTTTTGAGGCCCTAAACGACATTTTTTGGGGTATGTTGCAGTTGAAAAGTTTCATCATGCAATTTTGTGCAACTGTTGTATTCCTCGGATAGATCTTTCCAATGGGATATCATACGCCTAAAATGAAGATCGTATGCAAAAATTACGACCCCGGGAAGTTGATGTACTGACTTACCCAAATGGGGCCCACGTGACTTTTGGCGCTTCATCTCCTAGGGTTAGGGTTTTGGATATTTAGGGTTTTTGAAACTCTTGTTTATTGTAAAAAGGCCATGAGATCCTCATGGTAATCATCTTCTTGCGAATTAGCACAGCCATCACATCTCTTCTTAGAGATAAGCCGCCACCATTCCAGCAAGCTTTTTTTTCGCTGCATTTTACAATTTCATCTTATTTCCTTATTGAATAGAAAACCAGTTTTACTGTATCTTTGTTATTTAGTGTTAAGATACTGGTAATAATCTGTAGTCATTTCATTCTGCTCATAAAATATGGATCACCGAACTCCTGTTTTTTCTGGTGCTTAAGCTTCTGCTCTATTTTAACAACATATCGATAAGCAGAACCAAGTGATGAGATGTCAAGAAAATCCATTTCAGTTTGGATGTATCGGTGTAGAGTCCCGCGGTATTTTAGAACCAAGTGTCATTTGGAGTCCTTGATACCCAGCTTGGTGTGCAAGGTATGAAAGGTATTGGTGAACTCTGGAACTTCTTGGCCCCTTTCTTGCCGCAATGTGGCCCATCTCATATACTGGTCCTCATAGTTTCCAATAGGGTAATACTATTCCTTTACAACATCCACAAAAAAAATTCCCAAGTGGGCTCGACCACATATATTCCATACTCCTCTATGGAACTTTTCTCCCAGTAAGTTTCCCACCAATGCTTGACATGGGGGAGATCCTTAAGGAGTGCGAAGGTGATATTTTCCCTATCGGGAAAATTATGAATAAAGAAATAACCTTCTAGCAGATTTAACCATTTTTCTAGGGCATCCACATCTATCTGTCCTTTAAATATGGGAATATGAAAATTAACTTGTACCTTGAAAGAAGAGGTTCTTCCAAAGTGGTTGCTTGATGAATACATGCCTATTGTTATCGACATGTGTTGAAGGACGTGGTAAAATTCTCCATCATTTCGTCCCTTTATCGCTTGAGAAATTGCTCAAGCAACATATTGATAAAATCATCTACTCTGTCATTTTTATTTTCTTTCACCATGGAGGGTTTCTTGGGCGTGCGAGAGAGATTGTCCTGAAGAGAGACAAGCTCGAGACCCAACTTTCTATACTCAAACCTTGTCAGGGACATGCACTGAAAATGTTCAAGAGTAGCCTTCTCTGATACCACTGATCCAGATTATTTTGGCATGAAATGAGAGCAGAGATATAACACATAAATATACAGAGATATTGAGAGAGTGAAAATAATATAACAGAGATATATCGGAAATATAACAAGAGGCACATATATACAGTAATACATAATTTTCTATTAATGAGCGAAAATATACAAAGATTGTAAAAATACAGAGTGAAAGACTCGCTAGAATGGTGGCAACTTATCTCTGAGAAGAGATGTGACAATTACTCGCATTCGCAAGAATATGATTGTTACAATGAGGCTCCAAAGGCCTTTTAAACATAAGTAAAATCCAAAACTCTAACCCCAAAAGATGAAAATCCAAAATGTTTGCGGGTCCCGAGGGGGGTAGTTGATACGTCAACTTCCCGGGGGCGTAGCTTTTGCATATGATCTTCGTTTAGGGTGCTCGATAAAATGTTGGAAAGGTCTACGCTTGTAGAAGACGATGGTACCCTCTATATGAGTCTTTGAAATAGTTGATGAAAAGCGAAAATTTTCCCATCCCTTAAAAAGATACTTAGGGGGTTGGGTGTCTTACATTGACATTCATAAATTTTGTATGTAAAGAGTGGTTAGTTTGAGACATAATGTATTAGAAGGAGATAGTTTTCTAATGCTACCAATCTTTCCAATTGTATTCCTCCATTTCTCGTATTTGTTTATAATAAAGTGAGCAATCTCATATTGACCCATCTAACATCACTTCAAAACTACCATGCTCATTTATGTGACTATTTCTATCAAGGTTCATGTGCCTCTGATATCCCTCTATGTTTTTTTGTTATCCTTTCTTCTATGTGAATGCTCTCATGACACATTACTCACTTCTAGATTGAGCAATAGTCCCATTACCGCTCCTCCATTTAGGACCTCTACCATATGTGAATGCTCTCATGACACATTACTCACTTCTAGATTGATCAGTAGTCCCATTACTGCTCCTCCATTTAGTACCTCCACCTATGGTACACAAAGGTGATAGTGTCATTCACTCTAGAATGTTTCAATGAAGTTGATCATTTTAAATATTTCCGACACAATTTGAGTTATTCATTATTTTTTGTGAAACAAGTTTATGGTAATCTAGATTAATATTCAACAGGGTTCTAGTTTTGTTTCTTTGTATCAATTGTTTTGATGACAAATTTTGTAACCAATTGAAATAATTTCTATGTCTATTTATTTTGTCAGACTATATAATATAATTCTTATATATAGTTTTTTGTTTGTAAATTCGCATTGTAAATTATTGGACAAATTCATTGTTGATGTGATATTAAAATCAAGTTACCTTATTTCAATAGTTTGGATATTTTGGATCCTCAAACTTGAGTAAAAGGATATCCCAACCTTCTATGTGTATGTACATTTTGATTTAAATTAGTGTAAGTTTGTCACATTTATTTTCCAAAAACAAAACAATTATTTTGTTAATAAATTAATATTTAATTTTGGTTAATACAAAGTTTATTCAAACTAATTCAAATTAGATATTTGAGTATTTTTTTATTCTAATAAATTAGTGATATTAAAATTTTATATAATTTTCATTAAAATCCCATCTTAATATTTTCTAAACATGATTATTATTTAATAAATTATTAAATAAAAAATGTATCAATATGAAAACAATTTATATAATATTTATATGATACTCTTTTTCTTCAAAATAAGACTTTATTGATAATGCACAATAGAATCCAAAATGTAGGTTCTTTTTCAAAGACTATCACCTTTATCATAATAAAAACCAAATAAAATTGTACCACCCTACTTCTTATTGTAGCACAAAGTAAGGAATAATGCATTAACTTGAAGGACCGCCCTACCTCTTTTTTAAGTAAAAAGTAAGGAATAGTTCATTGACTTGAAGGTGGGTTTAAATTTTAGGAGAAAAATTAGGAAACCATACAAAAATAAATGGTCTAAAAACTCTACTTCCACAGTTGTAAAGAAGTCATATTGTAGGATTATCTACTAAATTGATTAAAAAAAGATGATATGAAACCCTAGTTTGATAATAAAAAAAACTCAGTAAAGCTACTAACCAAATAACCTCCAATTAATGATTAAACTAAGTAGAAAACAATTATCTAAAACTTAATTTTGCAATAAAATAATTTAGTAATACCATTGTCGAAATAGCCTTGGATCGACTATTGAATTGAGTTTAAAAAAAAGATGTAAAACCATTTTTCAATAGATAGAAAAACTTAGATCATCTGTTGAATTAAGTAGAAAAAAATGGTTGTAAAACCTTATTTCCTTCTTTCAACTTGAAAACACACCTTTTAATTTCCATTCTCTATGCAATTGTTGTATATATGCATGTTGTATTTAATAATTTTAACCAATTTTCTTCTATTAATGTCTTGCAAATGTTAATGGTTAATTGTATAGTTTTAAATATTTTGGATTTTAACTCAATCTTGTCTCTGCACTTAGGGTTTCTTTTGTAATTGTGTTGTATGTCTACAATCTGATTTTTCATTTTTCAACATTGTTTTAACACATATTATAGATGTTGTATCTCTTGTTTTAACCAATTCACAACTGATATAAATTTCAATTATACTTATTAGTTTCCTACATTAGAATTCATCTTGTAAAGTTGTTTCAGGACTAGTTTTGTACTCTAATCATGCATTTAAGGAAGAAAAATGACCTACATAAAGGGCATGTTAAAATTTACCTACTCATAATCGAAGTAACAATATCCTTAACAGAAAAGACTCCATTGACTTATTTAACTAATAACACTCATCTTGTAGTTAGAAGGTTTAGTGATTTAAGTAGATCCTTAGTTTACATCCCCATTTCCCCCTTGACAACACTACAAGAGTGTTTTCAGGTGTTTTTCTCCTATTCAATTTCGAGCATCAATAAAATGTACCATGGAAATTCTACCTCATGGTATATAGAATGCATATTAATCAAAATTACATGCATGTGAATTCTTTAGTCAAGCATTGACCTTGAGCTCTACACAAGAAATTATTTCAAGATATTTATAGCATTCACACTTGGGATCATTTTATCACATCATCATATCCATTTATTTACAATCTATGCATAATCTAATCCAAAACACCGAAGAGTCAAAACTAGGATATTACATTCTCATTACTTACTTGGATGGAATCTCTATATTGACACAACTATATAAGTACACTTAAATCATTTGAGAGATATCTTTTGTCAACAAGAAATCAAGGCAATTATATAGGGTAAAAAAATGAGTAACCACATTTTATAGTGGTTAAACTTAAGTAGGGAGAATACCTACGTTATTTTCCTACCACTAATACATGTAAAAGACCACTAATACATGTAAAGGTGAAAAGCTTTCATTTAGAAATTAAGATTATTTCTTTCCCAATAAAAACATAACAACAAACACTATGTATTAAAAGTCAAAATTATTAAATCCTACAAGAATTGTTTTCAATTCATTGCATTCTTCTTATTAGTATCTATATCTTTTGAGTCCATAATTAATATATATATATTTCAAATCCATGAGTCTGCATTGCTAGTAATATTGAATTCATATTCTCTAATCCAAGGACCAATAATAATCTATTATATTTGTATAGATACAAAAATATCCAAATTCTTACATAGTTTTTGATGTTGTGGAAAACATTGAAAAACAAAATATCTTAATTGTATAACTAAGTGTTTTAACCTGATTTTGACTCTGTAAGAGAATTTCCACATTTTTTACCATTTTCTTAAACTTCTTTAAGATAAAAGTATTTTTTCTATGTATTTGTATACAACTATCATGTTTCATTTACTACATAAAATATACCCCATTTTGACACTTTCATGGAACTTTAAAATTTAAAGCTAAACCTTGTTTTTTACAAAAATAATGGTGTCATTTTCCTAGTTGTAATCCCCAAATACTTTCTAGTTGTCGAAAAGAGTGAAAGATTCAATCCCTTTCCTTTTAATAATCAAATTTGTGAGTGTTTCCTCCACGGGGATTGTTCTAGTGTTTTTGAAGATCTCTAATGCTATAATTGTTAAATGAATTAGAAAATGGAAAACATTCCTCGTAATTTTGCAGCAATATATTTCATTGTATAGTGTTGTCAAACTACAAATCAAGTTGCTTTCTTCGCAATAGTATAATGGTTGACAATATTTTATTATTGCACTTAATGATTATGTAGTGAGTGTTGCTTTCTTCGCAATAGTATAATGGTTGACAATATTTTATTATTGCACTTAATGATTATGTAGTGAGTGGTTGATAATCTTTATTTTTATGTGCACGGATGATAGGTGATAATATGGAAAGTTATTAGAAGTAAAAGACCTTTAGCCACCCTTAAATAGTTATCTAGAAACATAGTGAGTTTTGGAATGTTAAGGAAAACATTACTTTTAAGTGGGGATAGATGTAACACCTTTCATGATGCTATCTAATTTGCATATAACTATATTTTATTTATGAATAGTTCATATGGATGTTTGAAAAAAACCTCTGATTTATTTAGATTACTAATGGATTGTTATGATTAATGCATAGAACATTGTTAAATCTTTTCTCCTAGAATTGCATTTAGTAGGCTCATTGTGAAGAGTAACCTGAAAAGCATCAAAATGAATTTATATTATGCAAATACTAACATTCAATGTGAGAGTTCAATTCTCAGAACCCAAATTAATTTAGGTTATATGCTAGGAGCAACCTGAACAATTAATAATATCAGTGTGGAATCATACTCTAAGAGAAGGACTCCACTTCAATGAGGAATCATATTCTAAGGGAATGACTCCACTTCAATGAGAAGAAACTAGACTAGTAGTCTTGGTGCCTTGTGAGGTAGAAAAAGGTATAACAAAATATTATTTGAAAAATGTTAGCTCCTAATGTTTAATTGGTGTTTAAGGCCCAAAGGGGATGGGATTACATTAGTGAGTGCGTATTATATGACTTGTGTTTAAGTTTACTCTAACCTTAGTTTCATCCACACATGTCTATGACTTCTAATTAAGTTTTGTTGAAAAAACAATTAAGAAATAAATATGTTGTTTCTAGGTTATTAAGGAAGGTAAACTATTTTTTTATGGGTATTAATGTGAAAGGATAGTAAATAGATGTTTCTAATTGCTAGTTTGAAAGGAAAGTAAGTTGATTAGTTTTTTTTATTAGAGGGAAACTAAAGTACTATTAGGGATTTTTG
>ML794460.1:283485-298854 GCA_009831015.1 Picea engelmannii | reverse complement strand
TTCTAACCCTAGTACCCCACCTATACCCAACCATTAACTTCCTCCACACCTGATCCCTAAGTGTATTATTCATATACCTCTTGTTGAAGGCTTCACAACTCTTGCACCTCCATCTTGGTGCTCTGACCACTGCCCTATGTCTCAAAGCACTTTCAATCTTAAGCCCATAGGTCCTAGTTGTCCCAAAACCCTTATACACCTTTATTCAAAAAGTTATTTGGGTCATAAAAGAAATGTTTTATCCATTGCACTAAGAGCGCACATACTCTCTTTTGAGTAGAAATAAATGAGGTCGGGTATTGCGCCTACCTCATATCTTTTCCCGACAGAAATGAACATGTTCTAGGAATGTGTGCGCATTCCTATTGGGTAGGGATATGAGGTAGGAACACTCCTCAATCTTATTTTGTATGAAAAAATCAAACTATCCCGACATGTGCATGTAGAAACAACAACAACAGATAGGTTTTTTGTCTTTTTGGGAAGCAAACTTATGTCTTCTTGTGTAATTGGTAGACAACTTTGTGAAATTGGAAGAAAATTGTTAGTGGAAAGCAAACTTGTGTCTTCTTGTGTATTTGGTAGACAAATTTGTTTAATTGGAAGACAATTGTCAGTGGAAAGAAAACTTGTATCTTCTCCTGTAATTGTTAGACAAATTTATGTAACTGGAAGACAATTGTAAGTGGAAATAAAACTTGTGTCTTCTTGTGCAATTGGTAGACAAATTTGTGTAAATGGAAGACAATTTTTAGTGGAAAGAAAACTTTTGTCCTCTTATGTAATTGGAAGAAAAAATTGTTTAACTAGAAGACAATTTTCAGTGGAAAGTAAACTTGTGTTTTCATGTGTAATTAGTAGATAAATTTGTGTAATTGGAAGACAATTGCGAGTGGAAAGAAAATGTGTTTGGTGTACCTGCAAGGCAGTTGTTCTCTCTAAACATGGATAAACTATAGAATGGAAGTATAAAGTCTTCGAGGAAATAAAAACCCATTGAAAAGGTAATTGAAGAAAGAGAAAAAGCAAGTTTAGGTATGTCAAAACGTAGACTTTCAGCAAAGGGAAATCCAAATTCTAATGGAATAGATGGTGTTTTTGGTTCTCCTCCATTAGCATAAGAAAAACACAGTATTACAGTAGATTCCAATCCAGTTCATATTTATATTGAACCTCCAATCACTATCTCATCAAGACAATTTGTTGTGGATGACCAGATGATGGAGGATTTTCTTGGAGTTGATTATACAATGGATGAAATTAGAGAGGAAACTAGTGCAAAACCTTATGGTGAAGAAGTTCATATAGTGCAACCACTTGTTGGACAATTAGACGTTCCATAAACTAGTCATAGGTATTTCCACTCTCCTCCTAGGACTGATTTGCTAGTGATTGAAGGGGAAATAACCACTACGCTTGTAACTCCATAGTAGGGATGTCAAAATTGTCAAAATACGGGTTCATAATCCCTACCTAGATTGAGCAGTGTGCAACAAAGAACTCTTAAATTCATTCAAGTGGATGAAAGTAGTCTAGCATCACTTGGAGGTAAGTTATCTAACCTAACTATTCATTATAAATCTTATAAAATGATGAAATAATATTTTGAACCAAAATATGATGCCACTAAATGTCAGTTATTTTTGGCTTTGTTAAAATCTAGAAGTTTGATCATTGTTAGGAGAACATTAGGAATTAAAAAAGTCAAAATATTAGAAACAAGTCATCATATTGTTAGAAACCTTGTGGATGCTTTTCAAAAAATTGGTAAGAAAAATCATTCTAAAAATCGTAATGCATCACAACATGTCTTGTCAAAATCACAAGAAAACATCATTTTCTCCAACAAACCTCTCATCTCATGAAATGAAATATCAAAACCATTAGGAAGTATTCTAATATATGAGATAGCCTCGACATAGGTGTCCTAACATATTTGTGGGCCTTCACTGGTAGGCTACCTCATTCTGACATGAAGTTAATGTTAATATTATGGTAGTTGCGGGAGCTATTTACCTCCACGTGTGAACCTGACGAGAATAGATGACTCCGGAAAGCAAGAGAAACCCTAATGAGTTGGCTAATAACCCTAGAAGTCTTGACGGCTCAAGAAGATAATTTATATTAGGTTATTAGCCTCCAAGAGAAGAAGTCGGCCATAAATAATAATAATATACTGAACAGACACATATCCAGAAGGAGAAGTCGGCCCCAGTAAATCTGGCAGAACCAGTATAAATACAGGGCGCTAGTTCTCATTTGACAGTATCTCAGAATTGCAGTTCCTAGTTTGGTGCACACGTGTGGAGGAGAGCTGCAGGTGCAGCTGCAACAACAACAAGTTTTCAGTATTGGCTTGAATATCTCTTAGCTAGGGTTTGGACTATCTGATCAACTCTTTGTGATGCGCTATCCTTGGGGAAAGGCGTGCTACCCTTTGTTTGGCTATCTAGCTTAGGGTTTTCTTCTGGAGGAATTCTCAATCAAGGTTAAGGTGCTTGGAGGGTGGCTTCGGCCTATGGTTGGGTGACAAGGGTATCGTCAATGGTAAAATGAGCACACCATCTTTCTATATTCTAACATGTTATGGACCCACACCCCTTCAGTCAGCCTAAAACGTTGGAAGGAAACATAGCCGCTAGGATATTGAGCTCGTTGAGGAACTACCACTAGGGTTACTAGCAGAAGCAGCTCCCAAGACACTGTTGCTAGGGTTACTAGCAGGAGCAGTTGCAGAAACCCTAAACCTCTTATTGAGGCACCTTAAGTCAATGGATTGATCTAATCTCCAGATAGATCAGTGCGCCCTAGCCCAACGCATCTCCTGGTGTTCTCAGAAAGCCAAGACGTGAAGTTTGAATTTTTGGTCAAATCTAGGGTTTGACCAAGTCAAGCAAGCCATGATGAACTCTATGAAGTCTGAGAACAAGTTAGATGGAGCCTCTAACTTCATAGAATGGAATACAAGGATTGACCTCATCCTTGCTAAGAATAAAGTGTTGGATATCGTGAAAGGAAAGATCGTGAAGCCAAAGTTTGAAGAAGGAGAAGAGAAGGAACCGCAGAACGTTGCAACTATGGAGAAGTTCAAAGTTGTTGACATCAATGCCATGAGAATCATAGTGGATTCTATAAAAGACCATTTGATACCCTACACCTCCCACCTTGACTCATCAAAGAAGATGTACGATGCCCTAACAAATCTCTTCTCAGTCAGAAACATTGGACAAGTTATGAGTCTGAAGAATGAGCTCTGTGACATGAAGATGAATGAGGATGACATCATAACATCATACTTTGTAAGGATCTCCCAGTTAAGATACCAACTACAATCTATTGAAGAGATCACTTCATAAAAGGAATTGGCGAACAAAGTACTCAATGGTCTTCCCAAGACGTGGGATGCATTTGCCGCAAGCATGAGCACAAGGAAGGAGTATCCGACATTTGAAGAACTTTGGACTTGCTGTGCTCAAGAAGAATCAAGGATCAATGCAAAAGAGAAACCCTAGAAGAAGTACGATGATCAAGCCTTCACAACAAGATTCAAGAACTTCAGGAACAAAAGGAAGGTTGGTTCAAGGAGGAAGACAAATCAAGAGAAAGACATTTCAAAAGTGCAATGCTTCAACTGTTGAAAGTATGGTCACTACAAGAATCAGTGTCCCAAGCTAAAGAAAAGGAAAGAGAAACACGAAGCATCGATTGCCGAAGAAAATGAACCTACAAAGAAGACTAAGCAGGATGGAAAGGACTTCTTCTTCTAAAAAGGTAACAACACTCTTCTTATTTCTTGTTTGCATCGTCTATGTACATACTTTGTTTGCATCATCTCTGTACATATCTTGTATATCTATATCTTGGAAGATAATGTGTTCCAAGAAGAACTATAGCTATGGAAAGATGAAAAAGAGATATCATTAGAAAATACACATGAAAGAATGAAATACAAATCATAAGCTATTGCAAGATAAGCCAAATCAATCATAAAGAGACTTAGAAGAAGCAAAGACAAAAAGATGTCAGCAATCGAGAGGAAATTGGAAAAGGATTTATGACGAAAGCAGAAGATGCAGATGGAAGCATGGACTCTAGAGCAGATTATATATTGCAGAAGACAATAAGGATGCAAATGGAAGAAAGGACTCTATTAGATAGAGGGAGCCGATTACATGTACTTGTACATGAAGCAAGGATTAGGAGAGAGCTAATCCTATGATCCATTAAAGATGATGAAATATATATATCCATGGTAGCAGCCATGAAAGACAGTACGTGCTCAGTTCAACTGTATAAGAAGACTTCTTCGAAGACAAGCCTTAAATTATTCCTGGTTTTCCATCCAGATTCATGATTCTGTGATGAAAGGAAGTAGTGGAATCTTTAGGGAATGGAACCTACTCCATGGTCCCAAGAGATAAACACGAGGAAGAACATGAAGATTCCAAGAAATAAAGAGGAACCAGAACAACCAGACATTGTATCATAAGATTACCAGCCTGATATGAACTCACTAAAAGCAATCAAGCAAAAGAACTGAAAGTTGTGATAAAGAACAAGTGTATGGGAGACTTATGAACTAAAGCATTGCGATACCTAGAACTAGAGGTTCTCCTAGATGGAGGGAGAAGACTATGATGATTACTTGTTCCAGTAAACCAGACTTATCTCTACATGAGTCATTATATCATCTGCAACATCCATGAGTTGGAAGTTCTACATCAAATGAATGCAAAGAATGTTCTCCAGAGAAATTGAATAAAGAGCATATGAAGAACAATCTCAAGACTTTGAGGCATACTAGAAACATACTCCTGTATGCAGATAGAAGAAGATAAATTGGTGGAGAACCGCCAGTGCACAACAGAAGCGTGGTGAAGATTTCCTATAACATCAAGATGACTACTCAGTAGATCAGATCTCATGATGACAGAAGAAGTGTCACATAGATATGTTCCATCTTTCCAACTATGATATACTCTATTGTTCAGATCTACATGAAGCCTTCACAGTGTTCCAGACTAAAGTACATTTGAAATCAAGCATTTCATTATCCATGATGAAGTCCAGAAAAGAGAAAATGATTCTCCAATACATATCTCCATAGATGAGCAGACATTTTGGTAAAGCTTCTATCCAATATGAAAAAAAAAAAAAAAAGTCTGTGCACTCAAGATAGAGCTCATGGAAACAACTTCCTTCTTATTGAAAAAGGAAGAAATGACTCTCCAAGTTAGGAGGGAGCACTGAAAACATTATTGAAGACATTCATCCTTAAATTTGAAAATTAGTCCATCTTGGACAGATGCTTTCCTGTTTGGAAAGTGGATTGAGATTTTTGACGGACAATGACTTTCCATTATGGTTAACATGGGAAGCAGTCTGATTGTTGATGTATCATAGACAGTGACTACCCATTGTGGTTAACATGGGGAGTGGTCTAGGGAAATCTCTCTTCTTGAGGGTTACTCAAGAAGATTGGCCCGCCTCGCCGGACAACGATTTCTCATTATGGTTAACATGAGGAATGGTCCGTTTTGGAGGTTGATGCAGGACAGTCTTTTCCTCTTGTGGTTAACGGATGAAATGGTCTGAACAGACATTCCTTAGGGTTTACACATTCTCTCGAGGGTGCACTTTGATTAGTGTAGGAGGAATGGCCCAGGGTGGGGAATGGTCCAGGCTCAACAATCAGGGATAGACATTCCTTAGGTTTATACATTCTCTCCAGGGTGCACTTTGATTAGTGTAGGAGGAATGGCCTAGGGTGGGGAATGGTCCAGGACAATCATTCCTTAGGGTTTATACATTCTCTCCAGGGAGCACTTTGATTAGTGTAGGAGAAATGGCCCAGGGTGGGGAATGGTCCAAACATTTCTTAGGGTTTATACATTCTATCCAGGGTGCACTTTGATTAGTGTAGGAAGAATGGCCCAGGGTGAGGAATGGTCCATGCTAAAAAATTAGAAACAATCCTTCTTCCTTGTTTGAGAAGAATAGGGAAGATAGCCCATTGCTGATGAGGGCAGATATTCTTTCAAATCTCACAAACGTGAGTGAAATATTGGCCCAAACAAATCAGTTTATATCATAACATTGTTTCTGTGCAGGTTGATATCAGATGTTTGTTATGAAGACGGTAGATATAGACTACTGTGGTGGATATGTTCCACTGTTCGTGAGGCAGATATTCTTTCAGAGCTCACAGATGTGAGTGAAAGATTGGCCCAAATAATTCAATATATATCATAACATTGTTTCTATGCAGATTGATATTAGATGTTCATTATGAGGATTGTATGATAGTAGATGAAGACTACTGTGGTGGATATGTTCCACTGTTCGTGACTATACGTTGTTGATCAAGTACTTGTGTGTTACTTGGTGTGGTAGTGTACCACTGGATTGTAGTTATGTACTACTATGGATAGACACAGTTGTGTTCTATTCTTGTTCTAATTGCCTTGAAGACTATCAACAGTTTATTGGAAATAATCATCATCCAGACGAATTATGAACATAGATTTTCCAGATGGAAATTGGTTCAGAGCATTTACTCCTCTAGATTATAAGAGTGGCTCTTGTATCACTCTATGGTGTGAGTGACTTATTCAGCATCATGTCTACTTTATCAGATGAAGTATGGTTTCGAGAGATGATGCAGCTGATGGTGATGGTGATGCTCATGATCTAGTCATGAAATAGCCTAGATGACTATATTGATGCTACCGGGTAAATGGTATGTTTTGTGCTCAAGTCCATTACCTATAATACCTCCCTAGCTAGGAGGGAGTGTTAATATTATGGTAGCTGCGGGAGGTATTTACCTCCACGTGTGAACCTGATGAGAATAGAAGACTCCGGAAAGCAAGAGAAACCCTAATGAGTTGGCTAATAACCCCATAAGTCTTGTCAGCTCAAGAAGATAATTTATATTAGGTTATTAGCCTCCAAGAGAAGAAGTCGGCCAGAAATAATAATAATATACTGAACAGACACATATCCAAAAGGAGAAGTCGGCCCTAGAAAATCTGGCAGAACCAGTATAAATACAGGGCGCTAGTTCTCATTTGACAGTATCTCAGAATTGCAGTTCCTAGTTTGGTGCACACGTGTGGAGGAGAGATGCAAGTGCAGCTGCAGCAGCAACAAGTTTTCAGTATTGACTTGACTATCTCTTGGCTAGGGTTTGGACTATCTGATCAGCTCTTTGTGATGCGCTATCCTTGGGGAAAGGTGCACTACCCTTTGTTTGGTTTTCTAGCCTAGGGTTTGCTTCCAGAGGAATTCTCAGTCAATATTAAGGTGCTCGGAGGGTGGCTTCGGTCTATGGTTGGGTGATGAGGGTATCGTCAATGGTAAAATGAGCACACCATCTTTCTATATTCTAACAATTAATTGGACTAGTTAAGGGACTAGTATAGGATTTCTGGCATGAGAACACTAAGCCTTCTTCTAACCAAAAAGATGTACTAAAATTGAGAATGGTATCTAGGGACCATGAACCCCACATCAAACACTTTCTTGACATGACACAAACACAATTGTATGAGAGATTTGGGACTATACATAGTGCACTTAACTTGGGCCAAATATATTCCCATAAATACAAGCCTTGGTATGTTTGAATAAACGCAATATGTAATACATTTTTTTGCAGATACCACATTGAGTATGGTTATTATTATGAAACACACATGTGTGTGTTTGCACACACACACACACACACATCGTGTATTTCATAACACCCTTGTGCAAGAATGCTCAATTATATTTTCGATGTCATCGTCTAGAGACTTTATTCACAACATGTTGTATATAATGGCAGAGGGTTGTACATTCTATCAAAAATATTGCTTATACAAGACATGTTATAGGTGTGGTGGAATGGCATTACTGATCAAGTGCATCCATGTAAGCGATGAGTATGAATTGGGGAGGAAGGAGGTTGACTTGCAAAGCTTTAAATATGTCATGTATGATATTGATGAAGGGTGGGAAAGAAAAAAGATACAATTAGAGACTTCCTAGGTATGAGTATGTGACTTCATCAAGGATTTCTTCAAAAATACATGAAAATATGTTCAACAAGTCCATGTGGCTCAATGGTAGGACAAGCAATTTAGAATATGCAGAGATACATTTCTCATTCGTATGTTTTTATCATTGATTGATTTTTTTTTAAACTACACCCTTCAACCACAAAATGAGATTCAAAGTCAATATTATCACTTGGAGCAAGTAAGCATAATGGTCCATATCACATACAATCATGGGTCAGATAGTAATGAATAAAACATAGTTATATTGAAGGAGTATCACTTCTTATACATAAGTAATGATCAATGTCATGACTTAACCTACATACAACATTGCTTTCAGTTGTTTTACGATCACCTAAAGAAGAAGAAAATATAGATGGATCAACATTGGATTTGGTTAGATGGTTGTGTGAGCTAGTTAAAAAATGCTCGTGTCTTTCAATGGTTTTTGTTGGATAGGCATTTTGGTTAAGTTTTGGGATATGCGCCAGAAGAAGTCAAAGAATAAAATAAAGTTAGAAGATGGACCAGAGCATGTAATAGGAGTGAAATTTAAGGAGTCAAAGTGCACGATAGAAGGAAGCACGACGAAGTGGCGCTCAAAGGGAGGAAAGTAGTTAGGATTTTGAGACATTTTTCCACATTGTAATAGGCTTAGCCCTATTTTTATGTACAAATATGTAATGGTTTTTTGGCTAGAGAGGTTATGGGTTCCAAATGTTTGACATGTGAGAAGTGTTTAGTGCTTTTTGGGTAAGTTGATTCAAGTTTTGTAGAAGTTCTGAGGTATGACTGAGGAGTGAAGCTCGTATTGTAGAAGAACGACTAGGGATGTTTGTGTAATGTTATTGTTGCATATTTTGTAACATAGTGTGTAGCTATAAGAATATTATCAATGAATAATATAAGAAGCCATCCATTGTGGACATATCCCAAGTTGGGTGAACCAAGTTAAATTTGTGTGTTTTGATGTGTTGTCTTTTCATGTTATGATGTTAATGTTATGGTGCAAGGATGATAAATTCTTGAGTATGTTGAATGTGTTATTTATATATGATGCTATAATGTTGTGCACTGAAGTAATCAGTAATTGAGTGAATGTTAAGTGGGAGAATGTCACTCATAGAATATATTGAGTGCTAAGTAATTGTTAACTAATGGAAATTGCGCACATGAGTAGATGGTTAGTAAGGACATGTTGAATGCCTCACTTCCCCTCATCATTACAGAACCTTGGTTCTTGCATCCCCTCTAGATGCCTTGGGTGAGACTTCACTTGCTTGCAGTTGATGTCGAAAGGGTCGGTGTCTAAGGTTTTTTTTGGTATATTGATGATTAACCCTAGGTCTTCCCAATGTGTAACAACAAATAGTTCTTTTGTCAAGACTGGGAAAGTTAACTGAGGGGAATGTTTTGGAGGCCGAATAAGGAAGAAATCCCAAAATGGCTAGAGAGGAGGCAATGAGAATTTGCTAGAGAACAGAATAAGAACTCATAACTTAGCGATAAAATAGGGTTGCAAGGGTATGTGTTCACAAATATTCATGAAATTTTCTTGGGTGAATTTATGATATTTTTGACTAAATGGTTAGAAAGGATAGTGGATAACATTGGAAGATATTGAGCTGAGGTTTCGAGAAACTAGACCCCTGAACTAATTAGACAATTGAATGCAGTAAGTAACAAAGTTTCTCGCGTAGTTAATTTTTGGTTGAATAGTTTATTGGGGGGTTACATTACAGAGTTTGCAGTAGATTGTACCCAGTCTTATAGTGTTGCAGAGAGGGATGTTTTCAAGGGTCCACGCGGAAGATACTTGAACACATTGTCTAGATGGACAAAAATATTGTTGTGCGGCAATAATGTTATGAAGATGGAGTTTGATTTCTAAGCGGCTTCGCACACATAGGGAGATTGGGGGATGACCAGAGGATTGCCTGAGAGGGTAATGAGATGAAAAAGATGAATGCGAAACATATGGACTTGAGCATGGATACAATCATTGGAAATCTCTTGAAGAGCAGAAGATGATTGTACCCTCTAGATGAGGCTTTGAGATGGTTGACGAAAATAAAAAATTTCCCCATCCCTTAAAAAGATACTTAGGGGGTTGGGTGTCTTACATTGACATTCATAAAAAAATTATGTAAATATTGGTTAGTTTGGGACATAATTTATTAGAGGGAGATAGTTTGCTAATGCTACCAATCCTTCCAATTGTATTCCTCCATTTATCATAGTTGTTTATAATAAAGTAAGCAATATTATATTGAACCATCTAACATCACTTCAAAACTACCATGCTCATTTGTGTGACTATTTCTATCAAGGTTATTGTGCCTCTCATTTCCCTCTATGTGTTTTTTCTATCCTTGGTTCTATGTGAATGATCTCATGGCACATTACTCACTTCTAGATTGAGCAATAGTCCCATTAATGTTCCTCCATTTAGGACCTCCACCTATGGTAGACAAAGGTGATAGTATCATTCACTATAGAAATTTTCAATGAAGTTGATCATTTTAAAGATTTCCGACACAATTTGAGTTATTCATTATTTTTTGTGAAACAAGTTTATGGTAATCTAGATTAATATTGAACAGGGTTCTAGTTTTGTTTCTTTGTATCAATTGTTTTGATGAAAAATTTTGTAGCCAATAAAAATAATTTTTATCACTATTTATTTTGTGATACTATATAATATAATTCTTATATACATGTTTTGGTTTGTAAATTTACATTGTAAATTATTGGACAAGCTCACTGTTGATGTGATATTAAAATCAAGCTACCTTGTTTCAATAGTTTGGATCCTCAAACTTGAGTAAGAGGATATCCCAACCTTCTATGTGTGTACATTTTGTTTTAAATGAATGTAAGTTTGTCATGTTTATTTGTCAAAAACAAAACCATTATTTTATTAATAAGTTAATATTTAATTTTGATTAATACAAAATCCATCCAAACTAATTCAAATTAGATATTTGAATATTTTTTCATTTAAAATTTTATTTAATTTTAATTAAAATTTCATTTTAATATTTTCAATTATTATTTAATAAATTATTAAATAAAAAATATGACAATATGAAAACAATTTATATAATATTTATATGATACCCTTTTTCTTCGAAAGAAGACTTTCTTGATAATGCACAATAAAATCCAAAATATAGGGTCTTTTTAAAATACTATCACCTTTATCATAATTAAAACCAAATAAAATCTTATAGCTATATACAATTTGTCCTTACGGGAAAGCTAATCCATTGAAACATAATATTGAGAATACTCTATATAAAATAATGAAAAAGACCCATGCATACAATGAGTATGATTCTTATCAAAGAAGGGGTGACAAAATACTTAGCTTTCTCGTGAGAACAAGTGGTGATAGGCCCGCAATTGTCACTATGAACCACCTACAAGATGAGAACCACACTTCACATTAGAATAACTTAGACGATTCTACTTTAAATCCATCATCTATGTCCTTTATAAATCATTAATTGCCAAAATTCAATCTTATTGATGGGTTAATTGAAAGAAGATTGTTCTCATATGCAAAGTGCACAATTAGATGTGCATTGTAAGTTCAATCCATTAAATTCAACAAAAACACAAACAAGAAGTTTCTATAAAATGTTTAAAAGTTTGCCTTGATAAATTTAGGAGGAAGATATGTATATGATGTAACGACAATTTCTAAAAATATTTGTACTACTTTATCTCTTGTTGCAGTACAAAGGAAGGAATAGTGCATTGACTTGAAGGAGAGTTTAAATTCTAGGAAGAAAACTAGAAAACCTTACAAAAATAAATGGTCTAAAAACCCCTAGTTTCACAGTTGTAAAGAAGTTTGAAGTAAAATAGCCAAAAATATTCAAATCAATTGTTGAATTGAGCCAAAAAGATGTTATAAAACCTTGGTTCTACAATAACAAAAAACTTAATGATGCCACCAACCAAGTAGCTTCAGATTAATTTCTAAATTTAGTAAATAAAAAAAGATTATCTAAAACCCCCTTCTACATTAAGTAGTCACAAAAATTCAATGATGCCATCCAAATATTGTAGGATCATCTACTAAATTGAGTAAAAAGATGATATGAAACCCTAATTCTATAATCACAAAAACTCAGTGAGGCTACCAACCAAATAGCCTCTTATTAGCTATTAAATTGAGTATAAAAAGATTATCTAAAACTTGGTTTTGCAATAAAATAACTTAGTGATGCCTCCATCTAAATAGCCTTGGATCAACTGTTGAATTGAGTTAAAAAAGATGATGTAAAACCTTATTTCCATAGACAAAAAAAAAATTGGTGATAACACCA
Organism: Picea engelmannii; assembly: GCA_009831015.1. Lineage (NCBI taxonomy): Eukaryota > Viridiplantae > Streptophyta > Pinopsida > Pinales > Pinaceae > Picea > Picea engelmannii. The sequence goes on along the minus strand of ML794460.1, from coordinate 286,475 downwards.
ACCAAACAACCTCATAGAAAAAACTGATCTGAAACACTTGTTTGCAATCACAAAAACTCAATGATGCCACCAGTAAAATAGCCTTGGATGAACTATTGAACTAATGGAGGCTCACAGGTATTCCACATATTTATTTTTTATTTTTTTGGTTTTGTAATTTTGAAGTTATTGATTTTTTCCATAATAACTATATAACTAGAGAGAAACAAAATGTATATAAATTTTAGAAAAAAAATAAAATAAAAATATAATATGAAAAAAAAAATAGAAAATTATGTCATATGATATAGAATTCAATGACTAATCCAATAACATCAAGTCCAAAACCTAATATATAAGAAATAAAAAGATTTTAGTAACTAAAAATTGTAGTTATAGAATATCATACAGAAAGAGAGAAGGATTCGTACATTTTAAACCCTTTATCGGAAAAAATCTCAAACTACAGTTTATTTTGACCCCGACAAAGAATTCCAGATGAAATTTCAAAAAACTTCAAAAAACCTCTATCTAGAAAAATATCTCATACAAGAGTTTATTTTGACCCCGATCAAGAATTTAAGATGAAATTTCTAAAAACCGTTTTAAATGATTATTTAGGTTAATATCAAATGCCATAATTTGTCACTGTCACTGTATGGACTTGAACCGATGAATACGGAATTGAAATTGTTAATGATCATTAATGGTTATTTAAATATCAAATCATAAAATTCATTCAAGAAGACAGACAAAGTTCCAACCTCAGTTGTTGAATTGTGTTTTTGGACGGCTCTCGGACGGCTCTCGATAATAATAAATAATCATATCAATGTTTATTTATGCTCAAGGCTTGGGAGTCAACATTGTTCATGTGGATTGTGTTTCGCGTCTTTGTTAAACATATTTATTGTTTGGGTTTTCTCAACGAAGAATGTGCAATGTAATGCAAAATTGTATGGTTATCATTTACATCATAAATACAACTTACCTCGTTTTCGAAACAATTAATAGAAACATTGCAACATGTTATGAAGCACTGTGTACAAAGTCTTAATCTTCCCATAGCCACAATTGCAACAAACAAATTGACAATCTCAAGAATTCCCATCCTCTGTAGACAACAATAGTGGCAATGCCCATCCATTAAGAAAAATGTGGAATGTGTTATAGAACAAGCTGTAGGTTGGGAAAATCTCTACCCAACCACAAATTAAGTGCTACAAATTGGGAATCCTACACCCAATGTCACCTCGATGTAGATCTCGCACTTCAAGGGTGACTAGGTCACTCTAGGGTGGTGATATCGGTGATCCTAGGGGGATTGAGATGGAGATGGAGATAAATGGAAGTGAAGCCCCTAGATTTCAATTCTAATTGGAGTGAAATATGTGGAATGAAGTCTTGATAAGGTCCAAGGGTTTCCAAGTATGTTGAGTAACCTGTAAAATGGTGAAATACCTGCCCGAGACACAAAAAAGGCCACTTTGCAATGATATAAGTTAGTTGGATAAAAAAATTAAGCTTTTTGTCCCTAATTTACATCAATATATAACAATATATATCAACAATAATATGGTACTATAATATTCTCAATAAATGCTAGAGATCAAGTAGAAAATGTTTGAGAAAAACTAGTAAAAGACCAGCTAAACTCAAGATGAAAAACCAATAAACTAGCACAAAGGATAAGGTTGTTGTAAACACTTGTATGTAGCAAATTATATCATCCTTATGGCTGTAACATTAAATGTATTAAAGCAATAAAATCATCCACTAAAATCCCCTGAAACTGTGCAAAACATGCATTGGACCAAGAAGAATAAGTGTGCAAACTTTGAGCAAAATCCAATGGTTATTCAAGAAAATGAGTTAGGGTTTCTGCATGCCTTATGGATGAATGTGTAATTCTATAAAAGAACAAAGAAGTATTCCCTTGATGGGGACGCCTTAGTGTCTGTGAGGTGCCCAAGGAACAAGGGATACAATCCACTTTGCAAGAAGTAAAAATGACCAAAAATCATGTTTCCCAATGTAATATTTTATTTCTCCAATGCAATAATAAATGACTAGTGCCTTTACTATTGGGTTAATGGATTCATGAAAATAAATATATAGAGAGGCTACCTCCTTGGGGGTGTAAGCCCTTTTACTTCCAAAGGAAAGTTTCTCTAGCTAGGGTTTAAGCTAAAAGGGTGTATGCCCTTACACTTCTCTAAGAAAACCCTTGTTTAACCAATAAGATGAAGCATAAAGTGATGAAGAATATGGTGGGGGTGTATTCCCTTATACTTCCCACCTAGATCCTAGTACAATAACCTTGACTTGAAGCAAATGATAGCATGAGAGTAAAAACCATGTCAATTCAAGGAAAAATGCCAAGATAATCCACCACAATAGCAAGAGAAAATCCTTCCAAGTCTAGCACATCACTCCCATCAACCATAACATCAAGAGATAACCATAAACAAGAGCTAAAAGAAACAATATTGCCAAATATAACAAAATTTTCATACCAATACTTCTCACAATGAGGAAGAGTTATGTTAAAATGAGATCTTATGATCTCTTATTTATACAAAATGTCACCAAGGTTACTTGTCCACAAATTAAGGGGTAAACCACAAGATAGGGGTCAATAGCCTTTATCTTTCCCACTTAACAAAGAAATATTAAACAATTCATTTAAAATTTCAGTTTTGCACTTAAGAAAACACTAATTTTAGAAGGACGTCACCCCTTTAGGGGACATTTTGGCATTAGGAGCAAGTCATTGGTGTAGGAGAAGGGTGTCTAGGCTTGAAAAAGCCACATGCCAAGTATCCAAGTTACTTCCTTCATGGTAAAATCCCACTTATCCTCAAAATGTTCAAGCACCAATGCATCAACCACACCACCAAACCCTAACCCCCCTAGGTGACGTCATGCCTCTAGAAGAGACATTTTGCCTCTCCTAGGAAAAACATTTGGTATGTGGGGGATAGGTTATGTATTCCAAGTCATCTTTAAGG
>ML794460.1:263008-283435 GCA_009831015.1 Picea engelmannii | reverse complement strand
TAATGAAAAAGACCCATGCATACAATGAGTATGATTCTTATCAAAGAAGGGGTGACAAAATACTTAGCTTTCTCGTGAGAACAAGTGGTGATAGGCCCGCAATTGTCACTATGAACCACCTACAAGATGAGAACTACACTTCACATTAGAATAACTTAGACGATTCTACTTTAAATCCATCATCTATGTCCTTTATAAATCATTAATTGCCAAAATTCAATTTTATTGATGGGTTAATTGAAAGAAGATTGTTCTCATATGCAAAGTGCACAATTAGATGTGCATTGTAAGATCAGTCCATTAAATTCAACAAAAACACAAACAAGAAGTTTCTATAAAATGTTTACAAGTTTGCCTTGATAAACTTAGGAGGAAGATATGTACATGATGTAACAACAATTTCTAAAAATATTTGTACTACTTTATCTCTGGTTGCAGTACAAAGGAAGGAATAATGCATTGACTTGAAGGAGGGTTTAAATTCTAGGAAGAAAACTAGGAAACCTTACAAAAATAAATGGTCTAAAAACCCTAGTTTCACAGTTGTAAAGAAGTTTGAAGTAAAATAGCCAAAAATATTCAAATCAATTGTTGAATTGAGCCAAAAAGATGTTATAAAACCTTGGTTCTGCAATAACAAAAAACTTAATGATGCCACCAACCAAGTAGCTTCAGATTAATTTCTAAATTTAGTAAATAAAAAAAGATTATCTAAAACCCCCTTCTACATTAAGTAGTCACAAAAATTCAATGATGTCATCCAAATATTGTAGGATCATCTAGAACAAGTTGTAGGTTGGGAAAATCCCGACCCAACCACAAATCAAGTGCTACAAATTGGGAATCCTACACCCAATGTCACCTCGATGTAGATCTCACACTTCAAGGGTGACTAAGTCACTCTAGGGATGTGATATCGGTGACCCTAGGGGGATTGAGATGGATATGGAGATAAATGGAAGTGAAGCCCCTAGAGTTCAATTCTAATTGGAGTGAAATATGTGGAATGAATTCTTGATAAGGTCCAAGGGTTTCCAAGTATGTTGAGTAACCTGTAAAATGGTGAAATACCTGCCCGAGACACAAGAAAAGCCACTTTGCAATGATATAAGTTAGTTGGATAAAACAATTAAGCTTTTTGTTCCTAATTTACATCAATATGTAACAATATATATCAATAATAATATGGTACTATAATATTCTCAATAAAAGCTAGAGATCAAGTAGAAAATGTTTGAGAAAGACTAGTAAAAGACCAGCTAAACTCAAGATGAAAAACCAATAAACTAGCACAAAGGATAAGGTTGTTGTAAACACTTGTATGTAGCAAATTATATCATCCTTATGGCTGTAACATTCAATGTATTAAAACAATAAAATCATCCACTAAAATCCCCTGAAACTGTGCAAAACATGCGTTGGACCAAGAAGAATAAGTGTGCAAACTTTGAGCAAAATCCAATGGTTGATAAGAGAGTTATTCAAGAAAATGAGTTAGGGTTTCTGCAGGCCTAATGGATGAATATGTAATTCTATAAAAGAACAAAGAAGTATCCCCTTGATGGGGACGCCTTAGTGGATATGAGGTGCCCAAGGAACAAGGGATACAATCCACTTTGCAAGAAGTAAAAATGACCAAAAATCATGTTTCCCAATGTAATATTTTTTTTCTCCAATGCAATAATAAATGACTAGTGCCTTTACAATTGGGTTAATGGATTCACGAAAATAAATATCTAGAGAGGCTACCTCCTTGGGGGTGTAAGCCCTTTTACTTCCAAAGGCAAGTTTCTCTAGCTAGGGTTTAAGCTAAAAGGGTGTATGCCCTTACACTTCTCTAAGCAAACCCTCGTTTAACCAATAAGATGAAGCATAAAGTGATGAAGAATATGGTGGGGGTGTATTCCCTTATACTTCCCACCTAGATCCTAGTACAATAACCTTGACTTGAAGCAAATGATAGCATGAGAGTAAATACCATATCAATTCAAGGAAAAATGCCAAGATACTCCACCACAATAGCAAGAGAAAATTCTTCCAAGTCTAGCACATCACTCCCATCAACCATAACATCAAGAGATAACCATAAACAAGAGCTAAAAGAGACAATATTGCCAAAGATAGAAAAAATTTCATACCAATACTTCTCACAATGAGGAAGAGTTATGTTAAAATGAGATCTTATGATCTCTTATTTATACAAAATGTCACCAAGGTTACTTGTCCACAAATTAAGGGGTAAACCACAAGATAGGGGTCAATAGCCCTAATCTTTCCCACTTAACAAAGAAATATTAAACAATTCATTTAAAATTTCAATTTTGCGCTTAAGAAAACACTAATTTTAGAAGGACGTCACCCCTTTAGGGGACATTTTGGCATTAGGAGCAAGTCATTGGTGTAGGAGAAGGGTGTCTAGGCTTGCCAAAGCCACATGCCAAGTATCCAAGTTACTTCCTTCATGGTAAAATCCCACTTATCCTCAAAATTTTCAAGCACCAATGCATCAACCACACCACCAAACCCTAACCCCCCTAGGTGACGTCATGCCTCTAGAAGAGACATTTTGCCTCTCCTAGGAAAAACATTTGGTATGTGGGGGATAGGTTATGTATTCCAAGTCATCTTTAAGGCCTTACAAGTTTGTTCTCTCTCATTTGGCATGCAGGCCCTTAGCATCCACTTGTGGGATTCAAGCCCCATGGAAGCCCAAGCTAGACTTGTTCTCCCAAAACTGTCCACCAACTAGGTCCTGAAAATACAAATTAGCATGCCCTCCAAGGATCTCAAGTCATAACATCATGATAAGTGAATCCAATCAATAAATAATCCATCTAATCATGTGCATGAAAGATCACTATATCAAATAATTAATTGTTCAAAGACACTATGCGACTTGTCAAGATTCAATATGGGAGGGTTGATGAGGTGTCCTATTGGGTAGATCTTTCCCTAGTTCAGGGAGAGTTTCCAAGAGATCCCTCTCTAATCCATGTAAAGTGGATGAAGTGTTTGGGGTCAAGTCTCAATGGGCATAGGGCTCATGACATACAAGGGGTTGTAGTGTCTCATTCATGGGTACCTTTGTAGAGGGTGTGTGGTACCTTCGTCCACAATGCACTTTTTCCAAGCCCATCAATTGTCTTTTATATTTCTTTCTTTATTTTATTTCAATATATCATAAGGAGAGTTTGAAGGTCATTTCCCTAGTGTGGTGACCAGATGATGGAAATGTCACCCACAAACACCTAGTGGAAATGAGAAGGTTGGCTTGTGATGAGACCCCCTTTCTCTCAACCATGCAACTGAGAGTCATTACCCTGGTTTGGTGACTAGATGATGGTAATGTCATACCACTATATATTCATGGAGGTGATAGGTCGACTCATGATGAGACCTCCTATCCTTCTAGTAACCTTTTAAGCATTCTTTATTATATTGTGGGTCCCCTTTACTCAAAGATAAGTGTTTCATTGCTTTCTTGGGTGATCTCTGGGAGAAGCATCTAGAAGGTTTATACAAGGATTTTATATTTTACCCAACTTCAACCCCTCTCGGCCTTCATCCCCTTCTTCCCATAGAATGAGGGACATTGCCTTCTTGGGTCCGTACACCCTAAAATCCCAAGAGATAAGGAAATGGAGGGGAATAATGATGGAAAGTGGTAAGTATGGTCGGGAATGGTATGATGGCTCATTAAGGGAGTTCCCAATAGAAAACCCATCCCCAAGGAAAACCACTTACTAGGGCACAAGTTCAAACACCAAGGTGAAGCAGGGAAAAATTCATAATGTACAAACATATATCATGAAATCTAGAGAAATATAAGATACAACATACTCAACTGGCTTAAATATTGAAATGATGTTCACCATAATATTGACTTGTACCTCATGGAGAAAGGCCCACTTCCTTCTGAAATCTAGCTAATGTGGTGGATTTCATCTGGAAATCCGTGACCATCTGTGGTGGTGAGAGGGGTTTCCATCTGTGCAAAAGGGTAATGATGGTCATCTAGTCTCTCGGTACTTCATATCTACAACCTCAGGGCCTCAAGACATAATCTCCTTAGTTATCCACAAAATGGGGATAACATTTGGCTCCTACTTGGAGACATGTGCTCACCGTAGAGTGCATGAGAACTGCAACATCTCCTAGTAGAGTTGTGCTTGAAAGGAAACATCAAACTGCCAAGTGCAGGATGGCCTATTCATCCTTGTTCTCATATGATCATAATCAAAACCAACTAAGCTAGAAAAAGAAAATTTTGACATTTTCTCAAAAATTTCTAAGCTAAGCATGAAATCAATATGCAAGTAGAGAAAAATGAGAATGAAATGGATCTAAACTAATATGAGAAATCAAGATGCAAATGAAGGGAATAAAAATGACTTACCTACTTACCTGGGGCCTTGGGGCCCTGAAGATCACATGTTGGATGATGTCAGGTGAAGTCATACAACCAATGCAACCATTTGATCATCTCATCAAAGTATCTCCCCCTCTGCTTAATCATATAATACAAAAAATATAATTCACGCACATAATAATCATGAGTATGAACACACATATAATTGATCATGAAATAAAACTCATAAAGATGGGTGGGAGGGAGAAAATCCTACTGAGAAGAGAAACCATCAGCCTAATCATCCTGCCTGAAAGTATAGCCACAAGACTGATCAATCCATCTCTGAAGCGGGATATTATACATAGATGAAGGCTCGTCTTCATCTTCACTTAGAACATCACTGCTCCTTGAAGGCTAAGAAAGGACAAGAGATCTAAAGAAAACCCTATGATTTACCAAACAAGAGGAAATGGGGTAAGGCAAAACCTTAGAGAAAAACTCCTCCGTCGGACTCAGGAAACATCTCTTCTTTGTCTGCAAATCCCTTCCCAAATTATCAACATGAAAGTACTTTTGTTTGGTAGTATGGACCCCATATTGATTTGGGCGGGACACGACCTGGTTTCTATCAAAATCTGAGTATGGTGGCTAAAAATCATCTTGAAAACACCGTGTCAGGTTGTCCTCTAATGGATGGAAAAAAATTTGTAACCATGTCATCGGGATGGAACATATATGGAACATCTGGATGTAAAAATAAATCCTTTGAAGAAATGATTTATGTATCCTTTATTCGATATGTGCATTCAATGTTGTAGATAAGATCATCGTAAAAAATGAAACAACCCAAATCCCATTTGCATCTCCCAATCTGTATGAAATCATCAATGTGATCATCAACTGTATCTGGGGGTTGTTCCATGATTTCATTTGCATCATAGAAGCTGATTAATTCTTCACAAGACTGGATAACTTCATCTTCTTCAAAAGGAACAATAGAGGAAAATGTCTCATTCCGACCTTCTACAAGAGAAACTTCATCGAGATCCCTTTGGGAGTTTTATTTATTTCCACAGTCATGGAACAAAGCATCATCAAAGTTCTTAAAAGGGTTATAACTCATCATTTTCTCTTCTTGATATTTAGGAGGAGCAGAGGTCTGGATGTCCTCATCAAGTGGAAGAGAAAATACTTCATCTTCATCATATGCCTCATCTGGATCTTCTTCATCGGGATCTTCTTCAAGCTTTTCTTCATATATGGTCTCATCATCGATCGAAAAACCTTCTCGACAAAGAGTGTGTTTGAGCTCTTGGAAATCATCTTGCAAACGTTGAGTAGCTAGCTAATATTTCATGAGAAATTATTCAATGAGCTTTGTAGAAGAAGGGATACTTTTTGGATCACATGTGTGTGCAAACCAATGTTTTTGACTTGATTCCACTGAAGACACAAAAATTTTCATCAACACATCTTCATGTAGCACATTCAAGCTTGAAGCATACTTCATATAATTCATGACATGGTTGACTACTAGGGATTGATCACCGTCAAATTTGGAGCAACTTTCCCTCCACTATGGGGAGCAACGATTTGGATATCCATGAATATCCTGAACATCAAAGGAGGGATAAACCTTGTGGAATTCCCATGGTAAGTTCTGTGAGGCCATGGTTCCATTACTTAGGGTAACACATCAATGGAGTCACCATATGAGCTCAAGGCTCACCCAAGGATGGAAAAGGGATAAGGAAAAAGTGGTTTCTGGGAAGGTGGAGTAGCCAAATGAGATTCAAGGTGAGCTCATCAATAAGGGTGGAAAGGGAAAGTCCCTTAGGTGGAGTTGCCAGGAAAACTAAGGGAAAGGCTTTGGGATAGATTACCAAAGTGTCATTAGGGTACGAAGAAGATTCAAAATATTCCCCGGATGCAACGCCAAAATGTTATAGCACAAGTTGTAGGTTGGTCAAAGTCTGACCCAACCACAAATAAAATTCTACAACTTGGGAATCCTACACCCAATGTCACCTTGATGTAGGTCCCACACTTCAAAGGTGACTAGGTCATTTTAGGGACACGATCCTGGTGAACCTAGGGGGATTGAGATGGAGATGGAGATAAATGGAAGTGAATCCACTAGAGGTCAAGTATAAGTGGACTGAAATATGTGGAGTGAAATCTTGAGAAGTTCCAAGGGTTGTCGAGTATGTTGAGTAACCTGTAAAATGGTGAAAGAGTTGTCCGAGACACAAGAAAAGCCACTTTGCAATGATATAAGTTAGTTGGATCAACAATTTAAGCTTGATGTCCATAATTTACAGCAATAGATAAAAGTATATATCAGAAATAATATGGTACTATAATCTGCTCAATAAAGGCTAGAGATAAAGTAGAAAATGTAAGAGAAAGACTATTAAATGACTAGCTAAACTCAAGATGAAAAGAATACTCTAGCACAAAGGATAAGGTTGTTGTAAACACTTTTCTGCAACAAATTATATCATCCTTATGGCTGTAACATTCAATGTATTACAAAAATAAAATCATCCATTGAAATTCCCTCAAACTTTGTCAAAACGTGCGTTGGACCAAGAAGAATAAGTGTGCAAACTTTGAACAAAATCCAATGGTTGATAAGAGAGTTATTCAAACAAATGATTTAGGTTTTTTGCAGCCCTAATGGATGAAGATGTAATTCTATAACAACATCAAGAAGTAGCCCCTTGATGGGGACGCCTTAGTGGTTGTGAGGTGCCCAATGCACAAGGAATACAATCCACTTTGTAAGAAGTAAAAATGATCGAAAATCATGTTTTCCAATGCAATATTTTATTTCTCCAATGCAATAATAAATGACTAGTTCCTTTACTATTGAGTTGATGGAGTAATGAAAATAAAGAGCTAGAGACACTACCTCCTTGGGGATGTAATCCCTTTTACTTCCAAAGGCAAGTTTCTCTAGCTAGGGTTTAGGCTAAGAGGGTATATGCCCTTATACTTCTCTTATCAAACCCTTGTTTAACCAATGAGATGAAGCATAAAGTGATGAATTCTATGGTGGGGGTGTATGCCCTTATACTTCCCACCTATCTCTTAGCACAATAAACTTGACTTGAAGCAAATGATAGCATGAGAGTAAAAACCATACCAATTCAAGGAAAAATGCCAAGATAATCCACCACAATAGCAAGAGAAAATCCTTCCAAGGCTAGCGCATCACTCCCATCAGCCATAACATCAAGAGATAACCATAAAAATGAGCTAAAAGAGACAATCTTTCCAAAGATAGAGAAACTTTCAGACCAATACCTCTCACAATGAGGGATAATTATGTTAAAATGAGATCTCCAGATCTCTTATTTATACAAAATGTCACCAAGGTGACTTGTCCACAAATTAAGGGGTAAACCAAAAGATTAGGGGTCAACAACCCTAATCTTTCCCCCTTAACAAAGTAATATTAAACAATTCATTTAAAATTTCACTTTTTCACATAAGAAAACCCTAATTTTAGAAGGGTGTGACCCCTTTAGGGGACATTTTGGAATTAGGAACAAGTCGTTGGTGTATGAGGAGGGTGTCTAGGATTGCCAAAGCCACATGTCAAGTATCCAAGTTACTTCCATCATGGTCAAAGCCCAATTCTCCTCAAAATGTTCAAGTGCCAATGCATCAATCACACCACCAAACCCTAACCCCCCTAGGTGACGTCATTCCTCTAGAAGAGATGTTTTGCCTCTCCTAGGAAAAACATTTGGCATGTGGGGGCTAGGTTATGTCGTCCAAGTCATATTTAAGGCCTTCCAAGTTTGATCTCTCTCATACGGCATGTGGGCCCTTGGCATCCACTTGTGGGTATCAAGCCCCATGGAAACCCAAGCTAGGCTTGTTCTCCCAAAATTGTCCACCAACTAGGTCCTGCAAAGATAAATAAGCATGCCCTCCAAGGATATAAATTCTTAACATCATGATAAGTGCATCCAATCAATAAATAATCCATCTAATAATGTGCATGAAAGATGACTATATCAAACAATTAATTTCTCAAAGACACTATGTGTCTTGTCAAGCTTGAATATGGGAGGGTTGATTAGGTGTCTTATTGGGTAGATATTTCCCTAGGTCAATGAGATTTTCCAAGAGATCCCTCTCTAAGCCATGTAAAGTGGATGAAGTGGTTGGGGTCAAGACTCAATGGGCATAGGGTTCATGACATACAAGGGGTCGTAGTGTCTCATTCATGGGTGCCTTTGTAGAGGGTGTGTGGTACCTTCGTCTACAATGCACTTTTTCCAAGCCCATCAATTTCATTTTATCTTTCTTTCTTTATTTTCTTTCAATATATCATAAGGATAGGTTGAAGGTCACTTCACTGGCATGGTGACCAAATGATGTCAATGTCACCCACAAACACCTATTGGAAATGAAAAGGTTGGCTCATGATGATACCCCCTTTCTCTCAACCATGAAACTAAGAGACATTACCCTGGTTTGGTGACCAGATGATGGTAATTTCATACCACTTTCATGGATGTAATAGGCCAGCTCATGATGAGACCTCTTATCCTTCAACTAACCTTTTAAGCATTCTTTTTTATATTGTGGGTCCCCTTTACTCAAAAATAAGTGTTTCATTACTTTCTTGTGTGAACCCTGGGAAAAGCATATGGAAGGTTTATACAAGGATTTTATCTTTTACCCAACATCAACCCCTCTGGTTCTTCAATCCCATCTTCCCATAGAATGAGGGACAGCCCCTTCTTGTGTGAGTACACCATAAAATCCCAAGAGATAAGGAAATGGAGGGGAATAATGATGGAAAGTGGTAAGTATGGTTGGTGTTATCACATATAGTTGTCAAGGGAAGCATGTAATCCAAGTTCGTGGTTTGCACAGGAAGCGTTTGAGCGCAACATGCATAGCAGCTCATTTCGATCTTAAAATCGAAGCCCTTGTGAGGATCAGATTAGAAGCCTCGGGTATTCAGAGTTTCATAATTGCACGAAGTATAGTGCCATGAAAAGAGTCAAAGCCCGAAGCAAGATGAGTCATTGATCTTGAATGGAGCACACGACGTCTGATCCAAGTGTTCGGGAAAATAAGCTTCAGGAGTTTTGAAGTAGCAAGTGTGTAAAAATTTCGTAGGGCCAAAGCCCGAAGTCCCGAAGTGAGTCTGGACCATCCTTCAGCAAGGACACGTGGCAAAAAATCTCTCACTTTGGGAATTTTCCTCCGAGAAGCTATTCATGTTTCACATTCAAAAGTATCGAAGTTTTGAAGGCCTGAAGTCTCGAAGTAGATCTCGGCCATCCGAATCTAGACGGCCACGCATCATCAGATCTATCACTTCGGGAGTTTTGAAACGAGAAACGCGCTAGTTTACCGAAGTGTCGAAGCACGTGGCACTCTCATCAGGCATGACATGTGGCAACAGATCCTTCACTTCAAGGGTTTTTCCTCTGCGGGGTTTTTCATGTTTCACTTTCAAAACACCCTAAGCTCGAAGGCCCATAGTAAGTCTTATCCGTCCGATTCAAATGGACATGCGACGCCAGATATAGAGCTCTGGAAGAAAGAGAAGGGGAAAAAGAGAGATTTGAGTTTTGATTTTCCCAGAGCCCGGAGACCTGAAGGGATCTTAGTCGTTGATCTAGGAGCCACATGTCGCTAGATCCTTAGCTCCGTGTAAAAGCGCATGGAAGAGGATGAGGTTTTAGATTTTATTTTTCCAAAGCCAAGAGACCCGAAGGAGATCTCAGTCGTCGATTTAAGAGGATACGTGGCACACTCGTTGTTCGTGACACCTGGCACCTATTCGACAATGACACATGGCACTCAGTCCAAGCAGTCGTGGGAATATCATTCGCTTCTTTCTTAGTGGCATATGTCAGTTCTCTGTCATGACACATTATCATGGTGACATCAGGCCACCACGTTCGATCATCCTCCGGGAGGTATTATTGTTCAACGTCAAAAGTAGCGTCCCCCCCAGGGCACAATTTGGCAGATTCTAAAGATGGCGTGCGGTTAAGTTTGGAGGTGGCACCAAATATGGCAGGTGTGCCCAGATCACAGATAAGGTTCAAATCTATGACAATGGTCCATTGCGGGGGTGCAACATACTCAGGCGATAATTTTCTTGAGCACTCCCGCAATTGACACCATGGTAAGGAGAAAGTGCTACGTGGCGAAAGATGGTGGATTGCGGGCCCAAAAGCAGTCTAAACCTAAACCACCTCTGAGCGGCCCTGCAATCACATGTTTATATGGCATCCTATCCAATAGCAGCACATGGTCACCCCCTGAGCATTAAGTCTCGTTCAATCTCCGAGGAAAAAGCAGTAAATGAAAGGTAGGTTTGGTGGTTGAAACCTTGGCTCACCCCATAAATGGAAGGTATGGAAAGTCTGGCCATGGGGACTGAACCGTTAGCCCGTGGTACCCCTGCGAGTAGACTTCCTTGTAGACCCATGTTGATCTGAGCTCGTGTCTGACAGAGGGGTGCACATTCGGTTTGACAGAAGAACTCACTGATGCAAAGCTTTGATTGTAGTGGCAAGGTCACACTCTTGGTGGTGACAAATTGTTCTGAGTATAAATAGATAGTTTTAATATTTTTTTAGGGTCGTCAATTGGTTGAGCAGAGATCTCTATTTTGTAATGTTTTGATGCTAGAACTATTCTCTGGTTATGTATCAAATTTGATATTTTCATGTTAATAGAAGTCAAATTCTTTTCATCTCTCCGTAAAAACTGTGCTAAAACACTCGGGCATGGAGGATCCAGTTGAGGGTTGTTATGTTGTTGTAATGTAGGTTTGATTACAGTGGTATCATGACCAATTTTAGTCATCTCCCTTGTTATCTTTCTCCCTCTTACACTGAATGGCTCGGGCATGGAGGATCTAGTCGAGTTGTTGTAGCTGCATTGTGATGTAGGTTTGATCATTGTGTTGTTGTGACTGTGTTGTTTGGAAATATTTTAATGTTTGAAGCTTCAGCTCAAGAGTGATCTTGAGTTTGAGTTTTTCTTCTCCAAGATGCTTGAAAGCTATGATGCTCAAAGCAATATTGTTCACCTTTCTCACTAAGTCTTCCCTCTGCTCACACTTAAACTCGATTCACTCACTGAAGTTAATGTAGCCCTCACTTCCCTGTGCATTTCTTGTCCAATTCCGTGTTGAACATCATTCATATATTGAGATTTGTCCATTGACCTCCATTCATATAAAACCAACATCCACCAAAAACTCTGATGGGTATTGGGCTTATCCTCCTGCAATTGGAGGGTGACTCTCATTGATAATAGTCGGGAATGATGCGATGGATTATTAAGGGAGTTCCCAGTAGCAAACCCATCCCCAAGGAAAACCACTTACTAGGGCACAATGTCAACCACCAAGGTGAAGCAGGGCAAAAGGCATAATGTTCAAGCATATATCATGAAATCTAGTGAAATATAAGATACAACATACTCAACTGGATTAAATATTGAAATGATGCTCACCATAATACTAGCTTGTACCTCATGGAACAAGGCCCACTTCCTTACGAAAGCAAGTTGTTGTGGTGGAGGCCATCTAGAAATCTGTGACCATCTGTGGTGGTGAGAGGGGTTTCCATCTATGCAAAAGGGTATTGATGGTCATGTAGTCTCTCAGTACTCCATATCTGCAACCTGAGGGCCTCGAGACATAATATCCTTAGTTATCCACAAAATGGGGATAACAAACTGTATTGTCAACATTGCCCAATAATGGTTACCACGAGGATCTAAGCCAAATGAATTCAATCAACCCATCTCAATTACCAACTGGCATTTTTCTGACCCAGAGATTGATTTATTCAGTGGTTTTCTTTTGAGTTGGTATATAAAGTTTCAACTCTCGGCTTTGTGCTTACACCAAATCTAAGGCTTGCGGCCTGTGTATATAAAATTCCAACCTGAATTATTAAGAGTAACAAAAATGATAAAGAATCGGTAAAAAAAGATGAAGAATTCATATATAATAAAATTTTAGTTGTGTTAGGAGGAAATTAGAGTTCTCTTGGTTCACATTTTTGGGAAGCGTTTGGATCCTAGGGTTTTACTTAGCCTGACCGATATATTTTAGTTGTGTTAGGAGGAAATGGGAGTTTTTTTGGTTCACATGTTTTCGACATGATTGGAACATGGGTTGTACTTAATTTGAGCCCGACATTGTTTGGAAAGAGATACTACGATATAGGGGAAAGAGTGGGTAGAGTTCTTGCACACTACAACATTGAGAGGAAAGATTGCGTTGTAGCTAGAGATCACTCCACCACATAATTGTTGGTTTCATTACAATATTGTGAAGAGTTGCTATCATTTCTTAGGTAGAGGTCTTTCTTGTTGAGTTAAGATTTAGGTGAGTGAATCAATGAATAATCTCATTGAGTTTGGGGCCTTGCAAGAGGGTATCATTGGCTTCATGGTATTTACATTTGTTGGGAGGAAAATAATCCTTGGAATGTGATTCCCCTATAGCTTCCATTAGAGCTTAAGACTGGTTTGTACTAGTTAGCTTACATCATTGAATCAAATTGGATATAAATAGCTATCAAATTCTTTAGTGTTTTTTTCCACAAACAATCTTTGCTTTAATCTTTATAAAAAACAAAATATACATAAAAAAATTATACTAAGTTTAAAGAGGAAAATCCTCTAAGTACCAACCCCACAACAACTTTATTGATTTGGAATTATTACATATCAATATGGTCATTGTTATCGCTCAGTTTGTAGTTTAGGTCTTAAGGCTATAGGATAAGGGTCAAACTGGCGTAACAGGGACCTACCCCACCCAATGTCACCACAATGGGGAGGTACTTTCTATTTAGGGTGGCTAAGCCCAAGGGAGACGTCCCTGACAATCTGGGGTTTTGAAAGGAAAAGGCTCAAAGGATTAAGGCTAGTTTCCCCTTCACAGATTACCGCCAAGAAGATAGTCAAAATGAAGAATAACCACAGGGAAGGCACCTACTTGCGAGACAAGACAACGATGAAACTAATATGTGCAATAATGGTTAGTACTTCATAGATCAATGACTATCAACATTTTAATGTATATGAGCCTATATAGCAGTAAATATTGACGAAGTCAATGTTTGCAATAATGACAATGGCATATAATGTTACTTTGTCAATAAACACTAGAATGATATAGCATCAAGTGAAGATAATCAATCCTTGAATTAAATTGATGCATTAAATGTCGTTAATTACTCATATACAAGTGCTGTGTCAATATCCTAAATATGACGTCAGCTTATTTAGGGTTAGTATGATAAAGCAATATAATAGACAAAGAAGGTCAATGTTTTGCTATTTAGCCAATGAAAATTACGAATTCATCAATGTCTATCACAGGATGGCCAAGCCAAGAGTGTTTTCTATCAACTATAGTTCAAATTAGGCATGAAGTCATCATTTATTGCAGGGTTAGAGGGCTAGCTGCATCAAGTATGACGTCAGCCCTGGTTAGTACACTAGGGTTAGTTAGGGTTTCAAAATTTGAAAGTTTGAAAGATGAATAAGCTCATCGTTGGAGAGAATACCAGTGCCTTAGGGTATTATGGAGTCAAAAGTAAGGGCAAGATCTCAGGAGGATCAAAATTTAAAGACTAGAAGGTTAGGTTCTATGGTGCTGCAATGGAAGGGCCCTAGAATCAAAACCCTAAGGGAAGGAGGCTCATTCTGGTGTTGCTTAAGCAAGGCCTCATGCTCCTTGCTCTTTCTTTAAATATTCTTGGCAAAATGGCTAGCTTTAAAGTACAAGTCTAAGGGAGAAAAGTGTTGCAGGAGCAAGGCTCTTCAAACCCTAAAAGTCAAAACCCTAGGTGTAGAGTCAACTAGGCCTAGGACGTCACCTTTATTCAACCTATACTTAAATGCTAACTCAGAAAAAGGATGATTAGTGTAGCAACAACTAGGCTATATCTTCCTTAATCAATGGCTAAAACAAGTTTCTCAAGCATGGGGACATTTAGCAAGGACCTACTTGTGTGCTTGCTAACTAGGGTTTCAAGATTAAGCAATATAATAGCAATATTATAGCAAATGTAAGAGATTAAACCTACAACCATTCATTTAAGAATTTTTGCAAGAAAAATTCACTTACAAATCATGAAGAATGCTCATCAAACCCTAGTTGTAAACCTTCCAATGAGAGAAACACCATAAAATGCCAAGAAGAATCCTCCAACAAGAGTTGTGCCTCACTTCCAAGAGAAAAATACCAAGACAAAAGACTAAAAGTAGATCTCTCACAAGAGAGTGAGTTATGTTATCTTTCAAACTTTCAAATTTTGAAACCCTAACTAACCCTAGCACACTAACCAGGGCTGACATCATACTTGACGCAACTAGCCCTCTAACCCTGCAATAAATGATGATGTCATGCCTAATTTGAACTATAGTTGATAGAAAACACTCTTGGCTTGGCCACCCTATGATAGACATTGATGAATTCGTAATTTTCATTGGCTAAATAGCAAAACATTGACCTTCTTTGTCTATTATATTGCTTTATCATACTAACCCTAAAGAAGCTGACGTCATCTTTAGGATATTGATGCAACACTCTATTGTATATGAGTAATTAACGACATTTAATGCATTAATTTAATTCAAGGATTGATTATCTTCACTTGATGCTATATCATTCTAGTGTTTATTGACAAAGTAACATTATATGCCATTGTCATTATTGCAAACATTGACTTCATCAATATTTACTGCTATATAGGCTCATATACATTAAAACATTGATAGTCATTGATCTATGAAGTACTAACCATTATTGCATGTATTAGTTTCATCGTTGTCTTGTTTCGCAAGTAGGTGCCTTCCCTGTGGTTATTCTTCATTTTGACTATCTTCTTGGCGGTAATCTGTGAAGGGGAAACTAGCCTAAATCCTTTGAGCCTTTTCCTTTCAAAACCCCAGATTTCCAGGGACGTCTCCCTTGGGCTTAGCCACCCTAAATAGAAAGGACCTCCCCATTGTGGTGACATTGGGTGGGGTAGGTCCCTGTTACGCCAATTTTACCTTTATCCTATAGCCTTGTAACCTCAAATACAAACTGAGCGATAACATTTTGGCATCGTTCCCAGGGAACATTGAGTCAATCTTCCTCAATGACAAAACCTTTGGTAAGCCTTGCCTCAAAGACCTTTCTCTTACAAGATTACCTGGCGAATCCACTAAGACTTTTTCCCCTATTCTTTGATAGTTTTAGGAAAACTATCTGGCGACTCCACAAACCAGAAAGAGGTTCAATAACCCTCCTCTAGCTTTCAGAAGGAAGCCTCCTGCTAAGTCACCTGTTGTTAAGTCACTTTTTGGAAAGAGACTTCCTTTAAACATGTCTACTTCTTAGACCGGTACTACAAACCCAGTCAACAATCAGAGACAATGGTCATCTACCTTGTTCAAGCCATTAAACATGTCAGCCATACCTGGCTACCCCAGGCAAATGCCACCTAAATATGAGAAGTGGTTGCCTAAGTTTACCGGCACTGATGCTACTGGTGCCGAAGAGCATATGAGTAACTTCTGGGCATTTTTTCATCTTCACCCAATTAGTGATGATGCTGAGGATTTGGTCATGAAGCTCTTCTCTGCTACACTTTATGATGCTGCAAGACATTGGTATCTTGGCCTGCCTGATGGAAGCATTAAGACCATGGATAGACTTGAACAAATCTTCCTCAGAAGGTGGAGCATCAAAGAAGATCTGAACATGTTGCTAACCCGACTAAATGGCCTTGCCAAACATGAGAATGAATCCATTCGAGAGTTTCATACCAGATTCGAAGCTTTACTCCAACGAATTCCCCCAAGCCACCATCTGAAAGAAGATTACCTTGTTCACATCTATACTAGATCTTTCAGTGGCCAATTAGGGTATATCCTTAGAGACAAAGACCCTCAAACCATTGAAGAAGCCCAAGAGCTTGCAACCAAGATTGAAGGGAATCTCCTTTCATCTAAGATTGAGCCCTTTGCCAACCCTAGGGGGAAAATAGACACCAAGAAGAAAGTGGTACACAATACTGAACCTGCTTCGGATCTCTGCACCAGTATCAGTAAGCTACAAGCTTCAGTGGATAGCATCATGAAGAATCAAGAAGAAATGATGAACCGGATCGTAAGACTTGAAAAATCCCAGACCCAGGCACCTAGACCTCCATTCAAAGGTCCATTCCAAAAAGGGAATCAAACTTACAAACTGAAGAATGGAAATGAAGTCCTGAATACTCTGGCCCCTATGAATGTGGTTGATGAAAACCCTTGGTGCCTGGAATGCAGTGAAGCACATTGGGAGAATGAGTGTCCTTATAATGCCAGCCAACAACAAGTCAACAACTTTGACTTCTTTTCAAGTTTCCCCCAGATAAACATCACAGATGCGGAACATCAACAAGCCCTGAAGGAAGCAGCCAGAGCAGCAAGATTGGCAATAATTAACAACTTGGACCAAGAATCATGAGAAAAACTAAAGAAGCAAGAAGTC
The DNA here is from genome assembly GCA_009831015.1 of Picea engelmannii. NCBI lineage: Eukaryota > Viridiplantae > Streptophyta > Pinopsida > Pinales > Pinaceae > Picea > Picea engelmannii. The sequence goes on along the minus strand of ML794460.1, from coordinate 266,546 downwards.
CAATTATACCGGAGAAAGAACCCGAACGAACCTACAAGTGATCAATCGAAATCTTTTGAGGTTCTTCCTTGTAAAATTCCCAAAGCTGATAACATTACCCTTGATTTTGATTTTGAAGGAGCTTTGTCAAAAATGCATGTGAGTGTTCCCTTAAAAGAAGCAGTCAAGATCCCTTCTATTAAAGGGTGTTTCAACACCTTCTTTTCGGGAACGACTGAGCCTATGGACCCCCCGATTATGCTGCAAGTCGATCATTTCAGAATCCAGTACGATGAAAATCCACCTTTCTTCATGACTCTTATGATGAAAAATAAATACCTCAACAATTGCATGCTGGATACAGGTGCTGGTGCAAACATGATGTCTCTTAAAGTCATGCAGCAGATGGGCCTAAAAGTAACCAGGCCTTACAGAAATGTGTGTGGATTTGAATCCAAAGCAATACCCACACATGGTGTTGTTGAAAACATCGAAGTACAACTGAAAGAATTCTCCGAGAAGACAGTTCACATAGACATCATAGTTTTTGATGTCCCAGATGTATGGGGAATGTTGTTATCTAGGAAGTTTGGTGCAATGATAGGCGGGTCCCTTGAGATGGATCTCACCTTTCTGCGGTTGCCTTTGAAAGATGGAACATCCGGACGATTACTCAATATGCCAATAACTGGAACTCATGTATAGGATGTTGCTGCTACTGTGAATGAAGCGCAGAAAGATGTGATACAAACTCTTCAAGAGTATTCTCTAGAAGACATGCCATTTACTATGGAAGAAGACTTTGACTAGATTGAGTGGCCCAAGAAAGAGGAATATCAACAACTTCTAGATCAGTTTCAGAACAAAGAGGTAGGGACGGTGAAGATACTAAAACAATCAAAAAATGAAGAAGATGTACATATACATCCGTCCCAACAAGAAGCCTTTACTCCTGAAGCCCACCCACCTCCCTCAGTACAATACACCAGGGTTGTTCAAGGAACTAACAAACACAAGATCTGAAAATACAAGGAGGGGGAGTTGGTATGGATGTGGGATACTCAGAAAGGAGAGCCTACTAATGTAAAAGGAAGTACACAATCATGGCTCAGACCCTTCAAGGTCGGAATGGAATCAATAGATAACTCTTATTACTTGTCCACCTTGGAAGGAAGAAGGCGCCCATTACCCATCAGCGGATGCCTCCTCAAACCCCACCAAGGTGGTGGGACATGACTATACAGGTAAGTATGAGTAGGTAGGAATTTCCGTGTATTATACCATCTGCATTTATTGTTTGTTTCCTTATATACATCTTGATTGTTTTATCTCATATGTATACATGTTATTATTTTGCAGGGTGGCAATACGACCCCACCTTTTGTTGTTGATGCCTTCTTTTCAAGTGTGAGCAGGTCTGCAGGTTTATGCCAGAGATGCTTAGGTTCTCATGCGCTCTACGGTGAGCACATGTCCCCGAGTTGGAGCCAGATGTTATCCCCGTTCTCTAGGGATAGCTAGGAGATCATGTCTCGAGGCCCACAGGTCCTAGACATGGAGTACCGAGAGCAGGATTGACCTGAGCATGGCCTTGGAGGGCCCATCCTTCTTCTTCTTCACCGGACTTGTCCTGTTAGCAGCAACAGCTTCCATCACCATCGACTTGGACTTACATCAGAGAAGACTCTTGCTCCATGAGGTAATTGGTCCAAGGTATCATGGTATGTGTCATGTTTGATCATTATAACCTTCTTATATATGCATCAGGTTCCTTACATTTCTGATAATTGCTTGGATCTTACACTAATCTACTTGACCATTGTTGGGGGGATTAACGGGGTGACCTAGCAAGCTTGTATTCATGAGTTTTGGTTAGCCACCAGGGGGGATTTGCAGAGCCATCGTCTGCTCCCACCATTCTATCATTTTACATCTTATCTCCCATACATCCATCCCATTCCCCTAGTCCGTCCATTAGGATGACCTTTTGAGGGTTACACTTTGTCCTGTGGGAAGAAGGGGCGAAAGGCCCAGGGGGTAAAAGCAACTGGTAAAAGATAAAATCCATAGGAAATGAAACCTAGAGATGCTTCACCCAGGGATCCCCAAGAAGGCAATAAAAGGCCTCTCGATAAGAAACAAAAGGGACCTTAAGAAAAATAACAAAAAAAAGACCTAACCAAGAGGATGGGAGGTCTCATCACGAGCTGACCCACTATGTTCATAGGTATCTAGCAGTATGACATTGCCATTATCTGGTCACCACGCCAGGGTAGTGACCTTTGGTTGCATGGCCAAGGGAAAGGGGGTCTCATCATGAGCCAACCTTATCATTTCTGCTAAAATACTAGTGGGTAACACTGTCAGCTCCGGTCACCACGCCAAGGCAGTGTCCTTTGGTCAGACCTTGAAGTAAAAAGAAAGAAAAGCAATAAATAAAAAATAAAGGCGATAAAGGGGCTTGGAAAAAGTGCATCCATGACGGGTACAACTCACCTCCTACAAAGGCACCCACGGACAACACCTACCCCTGGTCTTACTATGACTGGACATCCCTAGACCATATCACTTCATGAACATGGCTTGAATGATCCTCTGTGGAAACTTTCCTTTTCTTGTGGATATTAGCCCAATAGGTTATTTTGTTTGTTTCTTCAAATTTGTATAGAAGATATGTGTAATGCCTTTGATCTCTTAGAGGATATGCTAGAGGTTTTATGCATGTATTTGATAAATTTAATGATGAAATATGATTGACATTACTATCATTCTGAGGACTGATGAGCCCATGGAAGGCGTAGTTTTTGATGTGTAGGACCATACCCGATGGATAGGTACCAGTGGACCGGTACACATGGGGATATGATTAGCTCGGACCTCCATGGGGCTGAAGAGCCCATCAGATGGTTGTTGGGATGGTAGAGACGGGACAATGTTGAGATGAGCCATTGCACGAGAAGGAAGAAGGGCGTTTCACCCAGGACACTTTGGCAGAGCTCGGCCTAGGGGGAATCACCCACTGCAGATGGAATGTTTTCCTCTTATGGACATGACATCACCTGGGAGAGCTAGACATTGTCTAGAGCATGTGGCAGTGTGCTGAGGTCATTTGGCACATGTGGTAGCTTGGAAGAGCCCTGGAAGGGCCAACGTTTGGCTTCTGGATGTTGTATTTGCCCAAAAGGGCCAACCTCTCCCTCAAAAGGGCTAGACGTCCCTCTTTTTGCTCATATTGTGACATTTTTCTGGCAATTAATGTAAAAACAATGTAAATTTGGTAGTCAGCCTTGTCGACTATTTTAATGACCTAAATTTTAATTAAATGGTCATGGATTGGTATAAATAGAGGACATTTGGCCTCATTTTAAACATAACATAACTCACTCTCTTGTGAGAGATATACTTTTAGTCTTTTGTGTTAGGATATTTAGACACTTAGGAGTTAGTTAAGATCTACTTGGTCTAATACGTCGTTAGGTAAAAGTGTGTTTCTTTAGTATGCATTAGTATGCATTTGTAGTTAGGAAATCCGACGGTCACGATATGTTCCCGACATAGA